>JAJJWX010003804.1:1200000-1616315 GCA_023529315.1 Papaver bracteatum | reverse complement strand
TGTAATGCTTATTCTCGCAGATGCTGTAATCTTCGCAGGATCGCCATGCTCTTCTCGTGTTTCTTCTACCATCATCTGTTACGTCATTCTTTGAGTCAGTCTGCGACGCTCGCAGAGTGTTGTTGAAGAGCTCGCAGAAACGTTGTTTATAAATTTCGCAAGAGCATTGCTGTGGTGATATTCATATCCTACATGAAGGAAGATTGATCAATACAATGGCAAATATTACATATTTTTCTTTTTTGGTTTTTTGACTTACAAAGATTGCCTAACACAGTTCGCATATTAGTTCTCGCCTTAGCAATCATTCAGTTAGGAATTTGTGTTGAGGAATTTCTATACCCTAGGTATTACTTTCTATACTGCTAGGTACTGTCTAGTTTTTAATCCCTTGTACCTCTAGGTGCTAGTTGTTAACTTATTTTTGCTTTATCTGTTTTATGCAGGTTGTTGATCAGTTCCGGAAGCAGTTTGCACACCTCGAAGATAATGGTGGTAAAAGTTCCCTCGTCATTCCACTTGAGAGGAAGCATGTTTCTCTGCCAAGGTATGTTTCTCAGTACGTATGCATGGTTCAATTCGCGTTTCCTTTTGCTAGCGGCCCCTCTTTGGTCTTTGCAAGTTATGAGCTGTTAATTCACGCTAGAGGGATGTGTATTTTAGATATATTGAAACCTGTTTCCTTACCAATTTTTACCTAATTTTTGTAGTAGTGTCTAAGAGCGGAAGTGCTTAATATTTGGAAGTGTTTGATATGTTTAACGGAAACAGTTATTTCAGCTCCTTTCTCTCTGAAAAATGTGTAAGTAACTGCTTGACTGATCTAATTCTAGATGCTAATGTAATTTCAACATGTATTTGTCATATCTACCATTGTCCATTCAAATACCGTCCCTCCCAAGGAGAATCCTGGTCTATCCAGCGGCAAATTCAAGATACTGGTAGTTACAAGAATCCAAGATATGCAAATGGAATTGCAGGAATCTTGTCCAGGATTCAACCAATAGCACAACAACGAAACTCCACGGGTATGTGAAGTATCTTTGAGTCAGTGAGTATGATTTTTATGGGATACCTATGTTCAAAGAAAACATGAGTTTTCAAGCAATGTAAAGTCTAATGTGTAATTCTTGATCTGAGTTACTCCAGCAAACTTGTGCTCTTCTTTGTTCAAGGATGGTACGAAAGAGGTGTTTGAAATGCATTGAATTGTTGCTTCAATTATTTGTATGTTAGTGGATTGCTGAATTATTTCTGTATGTGCATCTAAACCTGGAAAAGTTATGGGACCTGTTGTGCCATATGAGAACACTAGCAGTATTAGAGATGTATATGATCCAAGAACGTACATCAGGAATGCAATGGGTATGGTACATGTCTAGGTTGGCTCTGGTTACCTCTATATATATCCAATGGGGTTTAGTTGTTTTGGTGTTCTGCATGATGGCGTGTTTATTTTTAAAACTTCTGTTTCTTATATCCTCTCAGCCTCATTATCTCTTTGGGGTTAGTTCTAAGAGACGCCAGGAAACCCAGGATTTTGTTGGTCTTGGTCCAATTCCATATGCTATACTTGGCAATATTAAGAAAATGTTGTGTATTCTCTGGTCCACATTCGGAATTCTTAGATGATTCAAGTTGTTCACACTTTATAGAAATCATTTCCATTCTAATTTATAACTGTTAATATTTGGCTCATATGTCTTGCTTAAGAAAGATTCTTGATTGACACTAGAGTCTATAAGTGTATGAGGCTATGTGGGATTACACATATGCGACTTGCAAGAACATAAGTTTCTTATTAAGTTCATGATTCCTAACTTAGTTTTCTGTTCTTCGTAGGTTTTTGGGTTTATCCGCAAGGAACTGTCTGATACTAACAACTAATCAGGTATCTTTCTCTTAACATATACCAACTTTCAAATTCAGTTGTGTAATTTTAGTTTCTAATCATGACTTGAAATTATGTTGGATTATTGATATTATTCTTTATATAGATTATGTTTATGTTCAATAGAGCACAAGATCCTAAATGCGCAGATGATTTACGCGGTATGTACTAGTATCAATTATTAGACTACAACTTTACTGCACTTTATCTGACACAACCTTAGTAACACAAAGTGTATTGTTTCCGTAGATTGGTCGCTAATGATATTAGCGGGGACCAAGAGAACATTTCGACTCCAGGAACCAATATGGTTGATGACCCACCTGTTGCACCTACAGGTAATATCAAATGTGCATCCATCTTTGTATTTCAGTTTGTCCATGGATAGCTATTGGAGTGTAATGGTTATTTCTGTATGACACTGAATAAAGCACTAGCATCTTCTAATTGTAGCTCACCACTTCCCAAGCTTCTGCAAGCGGGAAATTTCCACTCAGCCCCTGCTTGGATGCAACTGCAAAAGAGTTTGTATCGATTCAAGGAAATATGCCTGCGCAAATTTTAATGGTTCTGAATTCCCATATGTAGCCAAAGATGATGGCAGGCAAAACAGTTCACTTTCTCCACGCATATATGAATTTCTATATGTTTGACATGGATATGGCATGGATATCAAACTCAGAAAATACTTCTCAGAATATAACGACAGATGGTTAAGGTTCTCATAGTTTCAAATTCAGAAACTTATGTTTATAACATTTGGGATTTTACATAAGTTTTTTAATATTGTATGGTTTTATAGTTCATCCATCTAGCCACTCTGTCGATGTACGAACCGTTCTTGATGGATTGTGATAATCAATAATTGTTCTTGATCGATTATAATTCAGGAGCAGAAATCTGCCGGAATTTTGTGTCGGCGGTAATTTTGTTTTACCTGAAAATTATTCTGCAACGTATATAAACGTGGCAAATTTATCCGTTGCACAAACCACCTGAAATGAGCAACGGATGTAACTGCCACCAAGTAAATAAAACACTGACGGAAAATCACAGTGGGACCCACAAAAGTGTTATCTATAAATAATAATTGTTGCACAAATTAAACTATACGTTGCACAAATAAGAAAAATATATCGTTGCACCATCGAATGTGCAACGTTTATAAATGTTGTACAAATTAATTTGTGCAACGAAAAACAAGCGTTACACAACAATGCGCAATGCCGTTTTACCAATATTTATTTCCGTTGCACAAATTATGCGCAACGTTTATAAACGTCACAAAATGGATGTTTTGGTGTAGTGATTATACTTCATAATTCAACATACCAATATAAAAGCATTCATAACTATTGATATATTACTCCTTGACACTTTGATCACAAAATGATGGTAGAGTCTCTTATACTAGAGTTTCATGTATATAACTTCGCATCTTATGTTTTCAATCAGAAACGACTTGGAATCTTCCGATATAGAAATGGAAACAAGTCAAGTCATATATTACTAACCTCAAGTGTAAGGATGATGTCATCATTGATGTTGATATGTCTTCGGAATCTTAAAGTCTTCAGAGTAATACTTGTATGTCTCAACATTTCTAGACATCCTAGTCTAACCTAACGAAGTTGACTCTAGTAATCTAATCAAGCGACTTATGAGTTTTGATACTAAAATATGACAACCAATGTTTGGTGGGTCCAACCGAGCAGTGCTTTAACGTTCTCCCCCTTTGTCAATATTAGTGACAAAAATTTATTACATATATGGTGAATACACGAATTAAAAAATACATATATATTTCATTACATTATATTCTATTCTATTAACTCATTCTTCATACTCTTGATTCCAAGTTTCAACATCACAATAACCTGCACATATTTAAAAATAAATGTTGTTGTTGACGCATTTGAATAACAAAAGATTTACTACCCCTAAAAGAAAGCTAGGTAGATATTGAATCCAAACCTATTTGCTATTCTTCTTTGTAGTATGAAATACTACACAACAAGATGATATGTTTCTTCCCCTTAGTCTATGCTTTACTCTTTCGATAAATATATACTTTTGAGCACATATATCCTTATATCGTGATTGTAAATTACCCGCATACTCCATATATTTATCCCCCTTTTTGTCACAAAAATGACAAAGACATGAAAAAATACAAGAGAAAACCGAAAGGATCTTACAAATTTATAAGAACTCATATAACCTATAAGAGTTAAGCATGAAGGTTTCACGTACCATTTTAGATTACCAATACTAAAACTGAAACTACCTAAGTAATCATGTTTTAGTATGTAATCAAGGAAACAATTTCCCGAAGCAACTTTCCCTTAGCCCGATAAATCAACTAAGATAACTTAGTTTCAAACCAAACCGATTATGTATGTATAATCGCTTTATTTGATAAGACTCAAAAGAGATCAGAATTAACTCAGTGTCTCTTATCAGGTTCCAATTATTCTTAAAACAATTGTACCTTATTTTAGACAAGACAAAAACTAGGTTAGTTAACTAGTTTTTCTCATCAAGGAATCGACTAGACTTGAATAATTGAATCCTAAATTTAGACAAGTTTAAACTAAGATCACAATTAACCCAATTTTACTTATCAGGAATCAAATAGACTAAAACAAATTATCCTTTTTCTTTAAGCAAAAACAAAAATCAAAATTGACAAAGTTTTTCCTAACCGGAAACAATTGAAACACAATAATCCATACAACATAATGGAAATATAACAATTCCACCGTATTTCGCTAAGCAAAAGCAAAGAATAGGAAATTAAATCAGCTTTGCGTAACATGGAAATGATTAAATAATACAAAAATCGTACCTTACATTTCGACATGACACACTAAGATCAGAATTTACTTAGTTTTTCATATCAGGAAAGATTATAACCATAATTCTTCCCTAGATCTCCACAACCACTCTCCCTGCAAAGATTTATCATTATGCACCAGTTCAATAAGAACTTTCCCCATGTTAGTTGTTATCCCCATGTAAAAACAAAAAAGAACTACAACCAAAACAACCTTTACCAGAAAAAGGTTGAAACCGGTTTCTAGCTAATACATGCCAATAGTAGAATTTCCTAAACCGAGACTCATATATGTTATGCTAAATACACAAATTATGTAAAATAAATTGATAAAAGCATCATTGTGACTTTCACACATTAGTTTTAATCAGTATGTCTTCATGATCCTTTGATAAAGCCTACTTAAAAAGGCAAGAACTTAATCTCGCTAAGTCAAAAAGTCACACAAATCATAAGAGGTCGCCACAATATGAGATCGGAAATTAGGGTTAGTGGAAACCGAAATATCATATCATAAACTGAAAGCATAGAATAATAGATATCATTAGTACAAAACAAAGCTAGGCTAAGTTTGCATGTGTTAGTGGTGGTCAGGATTTGTCCAGACAAAGATAAATCAAGGGTTGTGGTTCTCCTGACCACCCCCTACAACTCGCACGCGTGGCATTGATTCCAATATTATGAATGAAAAATGAATAATCAAGTCAAGATATGGATTTTCAAAAATTATAACGGAGAGGTTCGAACTCATGACCTATTGTGTCATAAGAGTGGCCTCTAACCAGTGTTCCACCTTGGTTAGAATTAATAGAAAAGATAAATCAACGGTGGTGGTTTGTTCAACTTAAATATCATAATTGCTTTATTAATTAGTGTTTAACTAATTACACATAATAAATAATCTATTCATTATAAAGTGTTCTTTAATTAGTGTTTCACTAATTGCTCTTAATAAATGACTAATCATTTTTTAATTATAAATGTTTTCTTAATTAATTATAATATTCACATAGGCTATGCAATCGAAACCATCAAAAAGAATGATACAAAAGATTTAAATAAAACCTTAATCATTCATATTATTGATAGTTTTGAATAGACTTTACACAAATATTGAAATAAATCAATAATTGATTAGTTATTCCTATAAGAATTGTATCTTATATATCTTTGTAAGCCTTGACTATGATATCCTACAAATTGGTTTCGAATTCTGTCATATTTTTCTTGCAGTAATCTAACATCTTCATGTGATAGACATCAATGTCCTTATATGTGAATGACTACTTGAGGTGATTCAACTTGAGCGTAACAGATACATGTGGTATGCTATGAGACTCATGGATTAATCATAAGGTGTATGCTGGGACTAAATAATCCACAAACGTCGAGTATGATGAATTATGATGTATCATTTTACCAATTAAGGCAATAATGATGTTATGATAATTTTGATCCACGAGCGTCCAATGAGATTTGAAAAGATGAGGGTACCCAAATACACCACAATCTTCAAAATTTTCCACCTATAAGTCCCCTTACCAAAAGTGATTGTCTATGGACGAAGTTGAGAAAATACTACAAATTGGTATTCACACTTTGTGTGATCGTCTATGGATACGAGATCGAGACAATACAACAATCAAAGTGTGATTACTTAATAATAGGTTCGGACTTAACCAAACTTTATAGGATCACTATCAAGTAATACGGATTTAACATTTGTGTAATTTACTTTAAATTATAATAACAACAATTATAATTGCGGAAAATAAAAGTAAATGTCACATTAATATTTTGTTAACGAGGAAACCGCAAATGCAGAAAAACCCCGGGACCTAGTCCAGGATTGAATGCTCTCAGAATTAAGCCTCTATACAAAATCTAAACCAAAACTTCGTATAGTTGAGACCAAGCAACTAAACCTATTTCACTTAGTTTCTTCAGTATCCCTGCGCTTTCGACATTCAATAAGTGCACGCACTGGAACAATTCCTTTGGATCGTATACCAAATAGTAAAGGAACAACAAATACGTTTGGTAACAACTCCCTTGATTCTTTTAGATGAAGATATCTCAAGTCATATGCAAAGGCTCTTCCGTTTAATCTAATAAACTCCTTTGCATGGTTAGATCGATCTATCCACCAACTACCGAAGTAGCAGAGTTTAGATTTAAAATCAATCAATATAACATTCAATAAGAAACTATAAGATGATACCGATCTCACACAACTAGTCAATTGAATAAATCTGATTCTAGTTGGATCCCAGTCGATCAAGGTTTGTGCACACCCAAAGATATATAAACCAAATCAGAAATTTTCTTTGTCTTCAAATATTCTTTAGGGTTATTTGGTTTTTGGTACTTACATTTTGACCAACATTAGTGTTTGGTCTAACATTTGTCCAACTTAGGATTTGGTACCTGGAAATCACGTTAAATGTTTTTGACCGTCTATGACCATATTTTAATTAAATTTATATTATAATTAATATTGGGTTTACAAGTATGCCCTTATAGGAGGACTAAAATCCAACGGCTTTGATGAAACCCTAAATTAGTTTCTATTTCATCTTCTTTCGCCTCCGCGGACATTACAACTCTGCATCACCCATGAACGAAAATTTTAATTGAAAAAACAACTTCCTCAGATCGATTTTTCTCTTCTTCACTTCATAACCCGATGAACAAATTCAACTACTCTGCATAACCCCAAAAACCGATTCAAACCAAAACCGTATTTAAGAAGCTTTCTCCCCCAAATCCAATCAAATTCTTCTTCCTCTCTGCATATGAACAGATTCAACCAAAAACCTAATCAATTCCTCTTCCTCTTTGCATAACCTCATCAACAGATTCAACCAAAAATCCAATCGAAGAAGCAGAATAAAGAATTAAAGTGTTGTTGTTGTGGATTCGGTTGAGATGGGTATGAATCTGATGAGAATTGAACGAAGAACAGAAAAGATATCTGGTGCTGATTCGAGTGACTCGGTACAGTGATAATGAGGTTTAATAGAAAAAGAATGAAGGGGTTGAGCTTTTGTTGAGAAATTGATGTAGGAATTAAAATCTAGGGTTGAACTCGAAAAAAAATCAAGTTTGGGGTTGAAGAATTTAATTTATTCAGAGGAAATTGAAAAGTATACGCAGTTTAGATGAATTGTATTTTGAAAGAATGGGTATGATCTAGAAGTTATTTTTAAACCAAGAAATTACAGAAAAGAACAAGGAGAAGATTTGGTTTGCAGTCATGTGGATCCGTGAAGAATAATTGGGTGCTTATGGAGTTTATATAGCTATGGATGATGGCTTAAGGGGTTCTGTGTGATGGTTGGATGGTTATTTTGTGTTGGAATAAGATACAACTGCTGCTGTAAATTGGTATTGCAGGAGCTGGTGTTGTTTTGTTGTGTAAATTGAAATTTATGGGTGCTGTCTATTCTATGAATTGGAATCGAAATTGAGATATGTAATTGGGTATCTTGCTGATGAAATCTTTTTGTAAATTTTCCTAAATGTATTATGAAATTCATCAGTTTTGATAATAAGAAGATGATAGGATTCTAGGGTTTTTATGAATTGTGGAAGAAATTAGGGGAAATTGGGGATTGTGTTGTGAAGAACAAGGGATTGGGTGAATTGTTTTCAAGAACAAGAAATTCACCGGCTATGTTCTAAGTGGTGATGGTGATGCTGGCGGATGGTGGTGGTTGCATACTTTTGCAGTATCAAGCCCTATGTTGACCTAACAGAGTCAATGGAATTTTTAACAAAATGAAGGGTAAAGTAGTAATTGCGTAAATATATTAGATTGCAAATTAATTAAAACTTGACCTAACAGAGTCAATGGAAGTCAACGTGATTTCCAGGTACTAAACCCTAACTTGGACAAATGTTAGACCAAACACTAATGTTGGTCAAAATGTAAGTACCAAAAACCAAATAACCCTATTCTTTAATTTTCAATAAACACCTGCACAACACCACTTGAATCTCTTGTGATCAATCACACACAGAACGGAGTCTGTTAACAATGGATTATCATAAGACGTCTTTAGATCTACAAACAGTCCTAAAGATCCCGTCGACACTTCGATCTAGTTTGAGTGAATCTTATATCAGAAGAGAAGATTCTCAAGAATAAAAAAATTAGGTGCAATCAAAGTTCAACAACCGTTAGTCAATCAAATCAAATCGCAAAACTAAAATAAACTACAATTATCTAGTTTCACACCAGCGGTACTCGTAGAGCTTCTTGATCCCACATGAGCGGTCGTAAGAGATTTCACCTAATTAAGTTATTTTTCTCTCCGGATAGACGGCTCCACCAGAAAGAACAAAAAGATGAAGTTTGCCTGGATCTTAGGATAGTTTTCTAGAGATGCAAACTTAGGTATTCATAGACCAAGGATGTTTGGACACCAAGGAATTTCCAAAACCGAATATTCTCAAGATATGCAATAAATGCCCAATTAGGTTTTCATAATTCCTGGAAATTCTTTGTCCAATATTTTCCGAAATATCTCAATAAAAAATCTATAATTAGTAAATGCACATTGCTAATTTTTATTTTCTAGAGATATGCATTTAATTGCTGGTAATTAAAGCATAGAAACCTAACAACCTTAATTAAAAGATCCTTAATTTATTTCGGGCCGAGATCTCCTTGAGTAATTAAGGAATATCCTTGAACAATAAAAGATAAGAGTTATTGATCGTGTTCAAAGTATGTTGACATCTTTTCTTTGTAAATCCTCTATCATATAATTTACAATCTTGGAATCGATTATACCACACTTCCAAACAAGTTTAGAATTAATTCATTTATATACCAAGAAAACTATGTGATTGATCAAATATCAATTTACTAATCATAGGTTTACATTTTTACCAAACACAAGGATCGGTTCTACCTCAATATGGTTACTGGGACCGGTTACATCAATTACCAGGACCGGTTTCCATATATTCATGGTATTACTTGTGATCGGTTACACAATTCACTAGGATCGGTTACACCAATTACCAGGATCGGTTACACCAATCACAAGGATCGATTACACAACTCTTTTGTGATCGGTCACACCAATTACTAGGATCGGTCACACCAATTACAAATATCGATGATACCATCTTAGGTGATTACTTAGGATCGGTTACACTAATAAAAGTCATACCAATTCATAAGACAGGCACTGTGATTAGTTATACCAAGATACATAATAAGTTATGATCGGTTCTACTAACTCACACATATTGGTAATCCAAAGATATGCAATGAATAACGATACCAATAAGCCTAGCGATTTCCCTTTCTATTCATAAAAAAAAGTTTATGAATGTACTTCCTTTAAACAAATGTAAACATTGTTTCCTAGGATGAAATCTTCACCTATACCCATATACATAATAACAATAGCATTCATACGATTATGTCGATGTCATACATACGAAGTTCAAAATATAAGCGTTATACTTCGTATCTTAATTCCTTAACACTATGATCATGTGATCATGTCTCCCTACTATAGTATAATTATTCACAGCTTCGCATTTATGTTTTCAATATAGCACGACTTGAAAGATATGTTAGGAATGAAACGGTTCAAGTCAAATATTACTAACCTCAATATGAAGGATGATGTCTTCGTTGTAGCTCGTTACTTCTTCACATTCTTCAGGTCTTCAAGAATACTTGTATGTATCATAATCTAGACTTTTTAGTCTAACCTATATGAAGTTGTCTCTAGTTACATAATCAAGCGACTCTTATATGAGTTTTGATTCACTAAAATATGACAACCAAACTTGACATACCAACGCTTGGAGAACCCTGAATCCTGAAGATGAAGAGTTGTCCAATGTGGGTCAAGGTATATCGACCAACCAGCGGAGAGGCTTTAATGATTGCATATTTATGCATGCACTGAGAGGCTATACATGCATGCTCTGAGAAGCTATACACTCAGTCAGAGATTATCGTGACATGAGATTTCACGTCTAAATTCTAAAATATGAATTTCACATACTCGTCTGAAGCTAGGTCAGAAATATGCAAAATTATGATTTTACAATTTTATCCTTTGTCAAAAATCCATCATCAACACAATTATAATGCGGAAGTAAAGAAAATGGCACAACAAGATTTTTAATTAACGAGGAAACCTCAAATACATAAAAACCCCAGGACCTAGTCCAGTTTTGAATACTCTCAGAATTAAGCCGCCATACAAAGCCAAGTTCGTATAGTTGAGACCAAGTAATCTATCCCTAGTTACTTAGTTCCCTCAGTATACCTGCGCCTACAACCGTCTGGCCAACGCACGTGAATCCCGAGACATAAATCTCTATCTTGAGTTGTTTTACCAATGTAAATTCTTAAGCACTCAACTCATTTTCATCGTCTTCCAAACAGTAAAGGAACAAAGCTGCATGTTTGGTAACTACTCCAATAATCTTTTAAGAAAGATTCATTGAGTTTTGACAAAGGTTCTTCCGTTTAAACTAGTAAACTCCTTTGTCGGGTAAGATCAATCCAAATCAAAAAATGAGATCTAGATTCACAACTATCAGATTCGAATACTGAAGAATACCACCAAATGATAGTTGCCGATCTAAACAACTGTATGATCAAATCTATCAAAGATAAATTAAATCTTAGTTGAATCCCATCTGATCAAGATGTGTGCACAAATATCACGAGATATGAAAACCAATAAGAAAAATATTCTTGTCTTCAAATCTTTAATTGCCTTATATTGTACCTGAACAACACAAACTTGATTCCACTTATGATCGATCACACACATAACTAAGTCTTTAACAATGGATGATCACAAGTTGTCTTCAGATCTAAAAATAGTTCTGAAGATCCCATCAATACTTTGATCTAGTTTGAGTGACCTTATAATATAATACAAGTCTCTCAAGAATAATCAATATAGGTAAGGATCGGTTCTACCAATGTTCCCAACAAAAGCTAGGATTGGTTCTACCATGTATCCCAATATAGGTAAGGATCGTTTCTACCATAACTCTCAACAAAAGTTAAGATTGGTTCTACCATATATCCTAAACTAGGTAAGGATTGGTTCTACCATAACTTTCAACATAAGTTAAGATCGGTTCTACCAAAAGTTTTCACCTTAGATTGGAATTGGTCATACAATAGATCTTCATAGAAAACCGGACCAAAATGCCTATTAATTTATTTTCGATTACGAAACAACTTTCGTATGTGTACTTCCTTTAAACATATGTAATCAAACATAATTTCACAAGATGAAATCACACCTATATCCAATACAAAACCAAGTAACAAGTTACATAGATTATGTCGATGTCGCATTTACGAAGTTAAAAAGATAAACGTTATACTTCTTAATCAAATATTTTCCTTGACACTTTGATCATAATAAAATGACCAAGTATAATGCTAGAGTATTATATATAACCTCGCATGTTATGTTTTCAATCTTAAACGTCTTGAAAGTAATGATAGGAATGGAAACAAGTAAAGTCAGTATCACTAATCTCAAGCGGAAGGATGATGTCTATATTGTAGTCAATACGTTTTCACGTTCTTCAGGTCTTCAAGGTAATTGAAAAAGTGGAGGTTTAACAACCTCACCCAATATTTCGATTAGCAATATGTATGGACAAACTCCAATACACTTTTATGAGAATCAACTAGACAGTTATACTCAATCAATAAAAAAATATATCAAAGAGTTTTTATATCTCTATCTCTTGATTTAAATCTTACTCAAGCAAACTGCGAGTCTCAATTAAATACAAGAGAGATAAACTTGAATGGTACCAAAGACCAATATCCAAGGATCAATCAATTTACAATCAACAACCAAAGGTTGGATTTCATAATTGATCGATACAACGCACAACCTGTGATATTTCAATTATATAACAAAACATAATGCGGAATAGAAATAACACAGACACCAAAAATTCTTTTAACGAGGAAACCGAAAATGCAGAAAACCCCCGGGACCTAGTCCAAATTAAACACCATACTATATTAAGCCTCTACAGACACTAACCTACTACAAACTAACTTCGGTCTGGACTGTAGTTGAACCCTAATCAATATCACACTGATTAAAGGTACATTTACGCTCCTTACGTCTCTGATCCCAGCAGTATACTACACACTTGATTCCCTTAGTTGATTTCACCCACAAATAAGAGTTGCTACGACCCAAAGTAGAAGACTTGAATAAACAACTCTGTATCACACAGAAAAGTCTACGCTAATATATAAATCTATCTCCCACAGATAAACCTATGAGTTTTGTTCCGTCTTTTGATAAAATCAAGGTGAACAGGAACCAATCAATAACCCGGACTTATATTCCCGAAGAACAACCTAGAATTATTGATCACCTCACAATAATATAAATCGTATGGTAGCGAAACTAGATATTGCGGAATCACAAATGATGAGACGAAGATGTTTGTGATTTATTTTTATCTTGCCCTATCGGAGATATAATCTCAAGCTAATTATTTAATTGAACTCGTACGATATAAAATGGCAAGATCAGATCGCTCAACTACAAGAGAAGTAGTTTCGTCTGGATTCACAATCCCAATGAAGTCTTCAAGTCGTTAATCGACAGGGTCTAGAGAAACCTACGATTAAAGGAAAATCGACTCTAGTAAACCAACTAGTATCACACAGGAGGTGTGGGGATTAGTTTTTCTAGTTCCTAGACATCTCCCATATATAGTTTCCAAATCAGGGTTTACAATCCAAGTTACTTTGGTAACAAAGCATTAAATATTCACCGTAAGATGAAAAACCTGATTTATCCAAGCTAATATATTTCAACCGTTAGATCGAAACTTAGCTTGTCACACACACTAATGAAATGTATTTCATTTAGGTTTGAGTAACCGTACCTAAATGTGTACATTTGGTTGGTTCACAAATGGTTGACTAATGGTTAGCCATATGAGTACTTTCATATCAACTGTATTCATCTTCTCATAACTAGTTCAAATGACTCATAAGAACTAGTTCAAGAGTTTTTCAATTGAAAGGAAATCTTATGTAACTACACAAGACATAATTGAAGCAAAATCGGTTTGATTCACTCGAATCAATTCATGAAAAATATATCCACGGTTTGCAAAGATTGCATTTCTTATTGTTTAAGTTCATGAACAACCGATTTGAGAAGTATAACCAGCTTGGGTACCCGTACGGGTATGTGTACTCTAGCTTTACCGGAATCGGGTTCGAAAACCCATCAAAAATTTTCGAATGGAAAACTTCCGTGGGTACGCGTACCTAAGGTGAGTGGTTTGTGAGTTCGTAAACTCCAAACTCAGCAGAAATTCATGGACATGAACTTCCGCCAGTACGCGTACCCAACCTATCTCCTTCACCAATACCGCATGCACACATATGCACGCACTTGGTTTCCGGTACATGGATTTATACACTAATGTGCGAACACACTATATATGCTTATATCCATAGGTGGTTACGTAATCTCAATTCTACATTTCAATCATTGAAACATTCTTCTATAATGTTAATAGTCGTTAGACATAAAGTATCGACTATCTTCATCAAAGCTATTTTCAAGATTGAAACGTATTCATGACTTTCGTAATGGATAAAGATGAAAGATGGTTAAAGCGAAAGCTTACAAACACATATTTTGAGACAAATATAGGCGAGTAAACTCGTCTCAAAATAACAAACGTGTATGTATGAAAACTATCATACTTATACGGCTGTTATCTCAAGAGTAGGATATAGATAGACTTTTGAGTGCTAGATAAATTCAAGTCTCCACATACCTTTTTGGTCGGATGAAGTTCCACTGGTTCCTTGAGTAGTTCTTCGTCTTCGTAAGATAATCGCCATGGAGTCTGGAGCTCAACTATACTTAACTATCCTAGACCGAGATTTAGTCATAAGTAAACTAGAAATCAAGACGTATAGTTTTGATCACTAATATTGACAAACATGCTTGAGATAGCAACGCATGCGAGTTTTACCGAGCAATGCTCTAACAATATCCCCCTTTGTCAATTTTAGTGACAAAACTAGCAATACATATGGATTACAAAATAGATAAAACTTTATAGCTTCTCGTCCACATGCTTGATATCCTTGGTGCTTCAACATTACTCGAAAACTTCATCTTTTCCAAGTACTCCCATGATTCCATAGATGTTCAGTTCATCATCATAGTTTTTGAAGTCCCGTAGCCATAACAATGATAAAACAAAAGCTCTCGATCATTGTTATACAGTGTCATAGTATCATTACACAACATCAAAGTTCTTATATCACAACTTCAACAATAATACTATGGTGATATGTATCACTCCCCCTTAGTCAATACTTTCGTCTCAACACGAAAACCACTCCCCCTTACATAATGACCCGTAAAGCACGTAAATCATATATATTTGTAGTGTGAACTACATATTAATTCTCCACCCTTTTGTCAATAAAATTGGCAAAGGTACGAAAATGGGATCCTAATGAAATTTTCACCGAGACGCTTCAAGACCAAAGAAAATGACATGTCAACTTGTTCAGATGCAATCATAAATCTGAAGCTAAATGCATTCATCAAGGAGTTTATAAAGATACAAGATAACCCCTAAAAATTCCACAGCCGCACTCCCCACAAAGATATGGAAATTAAGCGCAAGTTCAAAAGAACTCTCCCCCATTTGATGTTATTCCCGAGAGAACAACAAGAGCGACCTTACTTTTACAAGAAAAGAAGGATTTTATTGGACTTCAAAAACCACAAAAATGATTTTGTATCCAAAAATTCTCAATTAAACTAACCACAAGAGAACCCATGATTAATTTAATCGGAATACACAATCAAATTAAGCAAAAAAGTGATCAATTTAATTGAACATGTTCGACATAAGAGAACTTACAGAGCTACGACTATGTTAACCATAATAGAATGATTAACTCAATCGTTTTATGGTCAACACAAGAAGACTTATGGAGCATTGCAGTATACACATAAAAAATGGATCAGGGAAAGATCAATATTTCGTCATAGACAAGGATTCATTCTATTTTTCATCACTATTTGCACAATGACATACAATAGACATAATCCTTGTAAATAAAAGATTTTAACCTATCTTCCATCAATGAATTGACATAATAGGCTTAACTTTTGTTTGTCAAAATTTCATCGATCTTGTATCAATACATGCATATCGACATATAAACGAGATAACTTTTGACATCGTATGGGACAATAATAGTTCACGGACGCAAACACACATATCCCATAAAAAATTGCAATATATAAAACCATAAAGATTAATACTGCAAAAATCATCTTCCAAATAATTTTAGAGTTTAAATAAATAAATCTAAAAACAAAGATGAAAATGTTGGACATAACTATGTGTAATCACAATAATGGCTATTCCAAACTCTAGTTATTCTTCCTAAAACACAAGAATAAAAATTCTCATAAGAAGACTTTCTAGATAAAAATAACATTTCACTTACTTTCAGAATTTTTCTCATAATCCCTATATTCTCCAAGCTCATCATCAATCAGATCTATCCTTGAATCGAGGTTTTCAATCTTTTCTTCCAACTTTTTGGAGGATAAAACTAGATCATTTTTCAGAGTACTTACTTGTTCCAAAACGAGATCATAACAGGATTGGGAGGTTTCCATCTCAAGGGAGTACTTATATCTTGATTCCGTTCAGCCTTCAAGTGAACAGAATTAAGATTTTTACTCATTCCTTTTTGAACTGTTTTGAGAGCTCTGTTTTTTGATCTCTGTAGGCTACAAGTGCCCTTGCAGTTCTCTTTTGTACTTTTGATAGTACACTTGAAAGATTTCTTTTTCCCTTTTGGTAAGTACGTTTTAACTGAGAAGTCAATGTCTTGATTTTTCTTGCTAAGTCATTATCCTGATTTTCACACAAGATTTCAAAGTTTTATGAAACAATATTGTGGTTCTCTATATCATCATTTTCGTTAGATATAGGGTCAGGAGAATTTTGCTGAGAATAAATAGTCGAGAGATGGTATTTCTTATTAGAATCACAATTGCGAACATTTGCAATTTCTTGTATTTAAACAGCCAGTTGATCTTCCAAATTTTCAATCCTTATCATTAGACTTTCTTCCTTTGAAGGAACATGATTGGTTAATTTGGAGTGGACTTGACTGTTTGAAGAACACATGTGATTGTCAGCACGGAAGTTAAATGAACTTACACATACTTCTTCCTCTGGACAGTAGTCAAGAGTAGCCATCCAAGCCTTTGTTAACTCATTAACCTTCTCATCAGGATTTTTTTTAAGTATGAACACTTTTGTAGCACTTTAAGCAAGAATTATTTTTATGATTTTGATCTTTATTATTCCCCTTATTGATTGAGATATCTTTCTTATGAGACTTTCTTTTACTCTGTCTGAGTATCTTTTTCAACTGTTGTATAAACAATGAAAGGGATGAATTAAAGTTAATCTCATTTTTATCAATCACTTTTGGGTAGCGAGATTTCTTATCAGTTGTGGTAACAGAGTTTACTACCAAATGATGTTTCTCTCGATGTTGTTGTTCAAGATAAAAAATCTTTAACTTCTCTACCAGAGTATTTCTGGAGAGAGTATTAAGGTTATTTCACTCTACGATGGCATGCTTCTTATAATCGTATCTAGATGGCAGCGATCTGAGAATTTTCATCACAATGTCCTTTTCAGGAATAGTCTTACCCAATGCAAAAGATGCATTGACAATTTTAGATACTTTATTATTAAACTCATCAAATGAATCTTCATCTGCCATACTAAGGTTTTCCCAATCGGAATTTAGGTTTTGAAGCCTGGCTTCCTTTTTGCTGGTATTTTCTTCGAATACGGTTTATAAGATATCACACGCATCTTTAGACCAAGTGAAATTTGACACATGGTGCTGAAGATTTGGGGTGATGGCATGTATGATGGCATTCAAACCGTCGGAGTTTTGCTTTGCAGCATCGTATTCATCAATATTTTTTGGAACATTAACGTTACCTACTGCAACAACGGGAGCATCATAGCCATTAACAACATATACCCATGATTGGAAATCACATGCTTGAAGAAAATCTCGCATAGAAATTTCCCAACATAAGTAATTTGAGCCATCGAAGACTAGTGGTACGTTAATAGAGATAATACCTCTGTCTATAGAGTCAGGTCGCTACAAACACATACTTTTGAGGTCTTGAACGTGTTTTCTTGCTCTGATACCAATTGAAAAAGAGGGGGTTTAACAACCTCACCCAATATTTCGATTAACAATATGTATGGACAAACTCCAATATACTTTTATGAGAATCAATTAGACAGTTAGACTCAATAAATAGAAAAGTATATCAAAGAGTTTTTATATCTATATCTCTTGATTTAAATCTTACTCAAGCAAACTGCTGGTCTCAATTAAATACAAGAGAGATAAACTTGGATGGTACCAAAGACTAATATCAAGGATCATTCAATTTCCAATCAACAACCAAAGGTTGGATTTCACAATTGATCGATACAACGCACAACCTGTGATATTGCAATTATATAACAAAATATAATGCGGAATAGAAATAACACAGACACCGGAAATTTTGTTAACGAGGAAACCGCAAATGCAGAAAAACCCTGGTAAATAGTCTAGATTGAAAACCACACTGTATTAAGCCGCTATAGACACTAACCTACTACAAACTAACTTCGGCCTGGACTGTAGTTGAACCCTAATCAATATCACACTGATTCAAGGTACAGTTGCGCTCCTTACATATCTGATCCCAATAGGATACTACGTACTTGATTTCCTTAGCTGATCTCACCCACAACCAAGAGTTGATACGACCCAAAGTCGAAGACTTGAATAAACAAATCTGTATCACACAGAAAAGTCTACGGTAATAGATAAATCTGTCTCCAACAGATAAACCTATGAGTTTTGTTCCGTCTTTTGATAAAATCAAGGTGAACAGGAACCAATCAATAACCCGGACTTATATTCCTGAAGAACAACCTAGAATTATTGATTACCTCACAATAATCTAAATCGTATGGTAGCGAAACTAGATATTGCGGAATCACAAATGATGAGATGAAGATGTTTGTGATTTCTTTCTATCTTGCCCTATCAGAGATATAATCTCAAGCCAATTATTAAATTGAACTCGAACGATAGAAAATGGCAAGATCAGATCGCTCAAATACAAGAGAAGTAGTTTCATCTGGCTTCACAATCCCAATGAAGCCTTCAAGTCGTTAATTGATAGGGTCTCGAGAAGAAACCTTCCATTAAAGGAGAATCGACTCTAGCAAACCAACTAGTATCACACATGAAGTGTGGGGATTAGTTTTTCTAGTTGCTAGACGTCTCTCTTATATAGTTTTCGAATCAGGATTTGCAATCCAAGTTACCTTGGTAACAAATCATTCAATAGTCACCGTTAGATGAAAAACCCTATTTATCCGAGCTAATATATTTCAACCATTAGATCGAAACTTAGCTTGTCACACACACAAATGAAATGTATTTCATTTAGGTTTGAGTAACCGTACCTAAATGTGTACATTTGGCTGGTTCACAAATGGTTGACCAATGGTTAGCCATATGAGCACTTTCATATCAACCTTATTCATCTTCTCATAACTAGTTCAAATGACTCATAATAACTAGTTCAAGGTTGTTCAATTGAAAGGAAATCTTATGTAACTACACAAGACACAATTGAAGCAAAATCGGTTTGATTCACTCGAATCAATTCATGAATAATATAGCCACGGTTTTCAAATATTGCATTCCTTATTGTTTTATTATTTAAGTTCATGAATAACCGATTTGAGAAGTATAACCAACTTGGGGTACGCGTACGGGTACGTGTACTCTAGCTTTACCGGAATTGGGTTTGAAAACCCAGCAAAAAATTTCTGATTGAAAACTTTTGTGGGTACCTAAGGTGACCGGTTTGTAAGTTCGTAAACTACAAACTCAGCAGAAATTCACGGACATGAACTTCCACCAGTACGTGTACTAGTGCGCGTACCCAACCTATCTCCTTCACCAATACCGCATGCACACATATGCACGCACTTGGTTTCTGGCACATGGATTTATACATTAATTTGCGAACACACTATATATGCTTATATCCATAGGTGGTTACGTAATCTTAACTCTACATTTCAATCATTGAAACATTATTCTATAATGTTAATAGTCGTTAGACATAAAGAATCGACTATCTTCATCAAAGCTATTTTCAAGATTGAAACGTCATCATGACTTTTGTCACGGATAAAGATGAAAGGTGGTTAAATAGAAAGCTTACCAACACATATTTTAAGACAGAGATAGGCTAGTAAACTTATCTCGAAATAGCAAATGTGTATGTATGAAAACTATCATACTTATACGACTGTTGTCTCAAGAGTAGGAGATAGATAGACTTTTGAGTGCTAGATAAGTTCAAGTCTCCACATACATTTTTGGTCGGATGAAGTTCCACTGGTTCCTTGAGTAGTTCTTCGTCTTCGTAAGATAATCGCCATGGAATATGGAGCTCAACTATACTTAACTATCCTAGACCGAGACTTAGTCATAAGTAAACTAGAAATTAATACGTATAGTTTTGATCACTAATATTGACAAACATGCTTGAGATAGAAACACATGCGAGTTCGATCAAGCAATGCTCTAACAATAATACTTATATGTCTCAACATTCCTAGAATTTCTAGTCTAACCTTAACGAAGTTGACGCTAGCACATTTAATTAAGTGACTCTAAGAGCAACCACAGTGGGCGACTAAACTCAAATATTTGGTAAATGAACGAGACGTAGTGGGACGTACTATCGACTAAACCCCGACTATCGACTAAATCCCAGACTATATTTGGTCTGGGACTAAGACTAAACCCAAATATAGTCTAGCGTTGATATAATCTTCGTTTTTAAACGGGCGGTTATATAATCTACGCTTGACATGAAGCACACATATTATCTTCGTCCCACGAACAGGCGTTGCTGAAATCTACGCCCCAATGAAGCGTTGCTGTAATCTACGCCCGATGGAGCGTAGCTGAAGTTTACGCCTGATATCGGGCGTTGATATACACCCCGCCCCAATGAGGCGAACGTAAAGTTTACGCCTGGCATCAGGCGACCATAAAGTTAACGCCTCAGTTAGGCATTCATAAAGTTTATGCCTGATGCCAGGCGAACGTAATTGCTCTGCCCCATACTGAGAAAAATGTTTGTTTCATACCGTTTGAAAATTTTAATTTTTAATTTTCGAAATTAAGAAGAAGTTTGGATCTAATGTTTACGCTTGATATGATCGAAGAGATTGAGATGGTGTTTCACATAGTATGGTGAAAAAATGTTTAAATAGGAGGGTTTGCAGGGTGTAGTTTTTGGACACGTAAAAAGAGATGTACTTCCACGGAGTGCCGCGTATTGTGATGGAGGTTGGAGATACGAAAAAGTGAGTAAGTGATCTATTGGAGTTTTGTGAGTTTTGGTGTTTTCTGGTGTTTTGTGAGTTTTGGTGAGTTTTGGTATTTTAAGAAAAAACATGCTAGGCGTAGCTGAAGTAGTCGCCCCATTGGGCGTTGATTATACAAAAGCCTGGCATCAGGCAGTTATTTTACGTACGCCCCATCAGGTGTTGATTATACGTACGCTCTTCTCCCGGCGTAATTATGAACGCCCCACACCACGCGTAATCTTTACCAACGCCCCACAATAAGCGTAAACTATTTCAACGCCTGAACGGGGTGCACTTTATACCTCCGCTCCACAACCAAGCGAAGATTATACCTCCGCTCGACTAAATATAATCGTCTCCCAATGCGTCACACAACGGACTAAACTAAAATTTAGTCATTTTTTTTACTCTTTGATCTTTGGGTATACTCGCACCACTGCAGTTGCTCTAATTGAGTTTTGATACTAAAATATGACAACCAAACTTGACATACCAACTCTTGGTGGGTTTAAACGAGCAATGCTCTAACAGATGACATAGTCGAGTGATATGCACAATTCGAACTATTATTGTAATAATCTTTTTGCGTAAACTTTGGAAAATATTGATCTTAGTTCTTAGTTAATTCGTTTGATACAAAAGAGAATGCATTTTGCATCTTACGAATTTTACATCCCTTTTTCGAGTGTCCTTTATTACCAGAAAAATAACAACACTTAGTAGCATAAAAGGTCTGGTTTTAATGTTCCATTTTTGTGGATATATTTGCGATGGAGATATGTTCTTCCCGTATTTTGTAGGCATTGCTTGCTTCTCACTGGCAGAGATGCTTTCATCCATACTTGTACAAGAAGAGTTCAGTTTAACTTGATTGGCACACTTGACAATATCGATGGAGGCCTCTGGTTGACAAGAATCCATATCTTTAACAAATTTTACCTCTTTACTTATATCTGAAGTATGTATTCCCTTAAAGCACAATGCTCGTGAATCACAATGATTTCTACTTGCTTCTAGCATTGCGGTTAAATTGTTTGATCTATTATTGAGATTTTTTAAGTTCAAATTTTCTTCCTGAGCACTTGTTAGGTCAGCCTCAAGGTGTTTTTCTCGAGAGAGATAAGCACCTTCCTTCTCTTCAAAACTCATTTGTTGAGAATTAATCCTTTCTTCAGTTTCAGCAAGTTTTTTTTTCGACAAAAAAAGATTTCCTCGAACATTTTTATATTCAAGACTCTTTGAGTTTAGATCTTCTGTATGATCTTTAAGAAAACAATTTATTGCATTTGAAAATAGCCTATAATAGTTATATGTGCCATTGATGTTATTTGGGAATGTTTCAAATCGATTATTAGAGAGATATAGAACTACTGTAAATATGGACACAGAATAGTATGCATACCAGTTCACATACTGGGACAACTGTTATAAAGTCTGGAGTCGCAGTACATGTACCCAGTACAGGTACTGGTGTATCTATAGTTCAGCAACGAATTTTACTATGCATACCCGGTATGCACACCTTAAAAAATATGTTGACTCCTGAACCAGGATGGTAAGCATACCTAGTATGCAAACCGGAAAAGATCTGTGACTCCTGAACCAGGATGGTACGCATACTCAGTATGCAAACCGAAAAAGATCTGTCAGACTCTTGAACCCGTTTTTGTCTTATGTTTATACAAACCCGGTACATGTACCATGACAAAAATACACACGAATAAGAATACAGTACACATACTTACCTTGTCGAATATTTTCAGATGCATCAGAATTACCCTTTATGAGATAATCGGCATGTGAATAACTCACTAAAAACACTATGTAGATATGTTTGATCACATTTGTAACTCAAGATTAAAGTCTTAAAAGTGTTATTGGCTATTTTTGGCTAACCTTTCTTGAACAAGTCATTGACACGGATCAATTATGGTTCATCCTAACCAAAGTGTATATTGTATTATGTTAATCTCAAGTCAAGTTTTTCATCTAACTGTGATTATTGATTGCTTGATTCCAAAGCTATCTTAGCTTAAATCTAAAGCAACCTTGATCTTAAAAGTCTATATAAGGAGAACCTTAGATAACGGGGATCTTTGAATCTCTGACGCTATTCTTATGTTTCCTAGTTGTACCTTCTTAGGTTTAGCGACTAAAAAGATTTCACCTAGGGATTCGTGAAGCCAGATCCAACTGATAGGGATTCGTGAAGCCAGATCCAACTGATAGTTCGTATATCCTGATCTTGCTTTGATTGTTGAGCCTTTAGCTCCACCAGATAAGATAAATAGAAATCACAAAGTTTCTTCGTCTCATACTTTGTGATTCCACGGGTATCTACTTGTGAAGTGAATAATAATCTGGACTGCTCTTAAAGAGTCGTTAAGTACCGGATTCTGAGGATCGCTAGACTTTGTGGATATATATTAACAAGATAAAATGTATCCATTTTGCCCACTATTTTATTACTCGTATTACACAGAAACAGAGAGGATTTGAAATGCAACTACTTCGGCGAAAATGCTTCTCAGTTCTCACCCCCCATTTCCCCCAGCTTCTACTTGTGTTCATGTAAACTGTACATCCATTTTCTCACTGTTCTTTTCAAACCTTTTTTTCTTTTTGTCCCAAGCAGCAGAGGACATGGAAAGCTGAACTTTCGGCTATTATAATTCAGTCACTTGTAACTGACACCCTATCTTGAAACATGTGGAAACCATACACCATTTGGAATACAGCCCAAAGCCTGCATCAGAAACATCTACATATCCATCCGCTATGTGGATTGGAGTACTTTGAAGGCATGATTGAAGAACTGAGTTACTCATCTATTAGCCAATTTTTGATTTCGACGAAAAGAACCTACTAAAACCACGCGAGTTTTTCTCTGGCGTTAGCCCAGGAGATGAGGATGACGATTTAGAATGTTGGTGTTGTGGGTGCATTGAGTTGATGGGAGATCTCAATAGTAAATTTGAATCTGTATAGGACGGGTTCATAGGGGAATTAGACATGTTTGAAGGAGACTCGCAACCTTCTGTGGAAAGAATCCTATGGGGGGAAACAATATTTTCCACCTCAGTGTGATCACCATCTTCCATCAAATCTTCATTCATTTGATGCTTCTCAATGTATGGCATTGAGCCAGTTAGCTCCACCGAAGGACGCATAGCTTTCAACTGCCTGCCAAGAAGAAGTATGGTCTCTTGGCACTCAGCTAGCTTCTCTGTTGCATCTGCTATGTTCTTTTCCTGCAATGACGAGAACAAAATCCGTTTTGAGTTTTTATTGGATGTCCCCTTTTCATTTCACCTATTTCTTTTATTTGATATATATAGATACATTCAGTAAAATGAGATATGACATTCACTTGGCCATTTGTGTAAAAGAAATACTAAATTTGGAGAAAAGAAACTATGATGGAATATTACAAACCTGCTTAAACTTGTTATGGGTATCACCAGCTGATGGCAATGCACAGATTGAGCTGTTCTCAGTTCTTTCAGAAATTAAACAAACACAGAGAAGTCAGTGCTATAGCAAACAATTGGATTATTAGACATCAATTTTCTTATACAAGAAATTCTAATGATAAGCTACAGCCATGAAACACAAGAATTGACAATTGAATGAAACTTTGTTCAGGGGTTCTGGTCTAAGGATCGAATTTCTGATTGCACTAAGATCTGATTTTTTTTAATTAAGTTCAGAACATCATCTATGAAAGTCGGACAAATGCAAAGGTTGTTATTCTAACAAGTGATGCAAAACCATGTTTTTTCAAGATACCTAGACAAAACCATATTGGTCTGATGCAAAGAAAATAAAATAAAATGACACTGATAAGTAACTAGACTATTGGCATTAAAAGTATATTGCTAACCTTTGTATCTGCGCTTCAAGATCCTTGCATTTGACCAAAGTGTCCTCGTGATTCATCTTTTCTTCTTTAAGCTCGTTCTTGACAGCCTCCAATTCAGTTCGGAGAAGGTTCATTTCAGTTTCTAAAGCTTGCGCACGATCTTCAAGTGACCTGTACGATTCTGCCATACACTTCAGTTGTGTCTCTGCCAAGCTGTTTGATTTTTCGGAAGATGCCAATTGTAATTTAAGTTCCATCACAAGCTTCTCAGTTTCCTCTAAATGAACCTTCACAAGGTCTAGATTTTCAGTATATCTAGCTAGTTCCATCGCCATGTTATCTTTTTCAGATTTTAATGCATCTAAATCTGATAAGCATTTGCATAACGTACCGTCCGACATTGAAACTGGATTTAAGCCTCCTTCAGTATCAGAAGTAGAGCGGGTTATATTATTTTCTAATAATGTTACCTTGTCTACGCAGTCAGAACTGTTGATTTCTCTTCCAATCCCTTTATAACCCAGCACACTAATGCTTAGTTCACCAACTTTAGCTAAAACATGAGCAAGGCCGAGAAGGAACTCAACCAGACTCATTTTCTTGCATAATACTTTGCTAACAGATTCAGAGAACTCGCCAATTCCTTGAGTGAAGTCATTTCCACCACAAGACACATCATGAATTGCCATGGCTTCCTTGCCCATTGACACAACAAAATCATGGATCTGAGATACAGCACTAGACAAATCTTGCTCTAAAAGAAGCTCAGTAGTGTCATCTAGTTTCCTATCCTCATTCAAACAGATCCCTATTTGATGATTGTTAGTAGCCTCAGCAGAAGATTTGCCGTTAAGGGTGCATAGAGCAGAACATGGAGGCAGAACGATATCCTGCACGACAAGTTTGATGCCCTCTAAGACTTCCGCAACATCAGCATCCTTAGATTCAGGCTTGAATAACATGGAAATTTTTGACTGAAGCTCTTTCATCGAGACATGATTAGAAATTGTCGATTTAGCATCCAAATCCAGCTGCTGCTCCACACAGAGATTCCCAGGGTGAGAAATTTCAATCGATGTATTCTGATCCCCATACTCTGGGGCAGATATTGCATCGCTGATTTCAGCTGATGAACATGCCAATCTCTCCATCTCTAAAAAGTCTTCCATAAGTTCCACATGATTTTGATTGTCAACCTTGTTGGTTCCGTTACTGACACGCTTTTCCTTCTTAAACTCTGCAGCCCAACCTTCTCCAGAACTACCTTCTTCATCAATCCCATCCTCAGATATAGACGTCAAGCTTGGCGGATTACTAGCATTTTGACTTGGGGAAATTTCGGTAATTGTTTCTATGCTTAGCTTCCGAGAGATTTTATGCTGATTCAAAACTTGCAGTTGTTCCTCCATGTCTCGAAGCTTGCTAGCTGCCTTAGCAAACATATTTCTCGAATCCTGTAATTCGCTGTTACGCGTTGCCAAAGCTTCTTTCAGCATCTTAGTTTCTTCCTCCGTAGATAACAAACGTGCAGTAAGAAATTCGTTCTCTTGGTGGCATTGTTGAACACTGTCGAGAGAAACTTCAGGAAGTAGACTCGGATGAGGATTGAAATTCTTGACAGGGGAACGCCGAAAGCGGTTTTCTCCACCTAAATATTCAACTTCTTGCTTCATTTGGGCCAATGCAGCAGGCCCTGGCAACTTCTTCCGCACAAGTCCACGTAATCTTTGGCACTCTGCTTCCAATTTGGCTATTTTCTTGGCACTCTCTAAATGATTCTTGTTGGCTACTTCTGCTGATTTCATACTCATGTTCCTTTCCTCATTTCGTATTTCAAGCTCCTTGGAAACTACATGAACCTCATACTTCAGTGAGTTTATTTCTCTTTCGCACGATTCAATATTGGTCTTCAAAAGTTCAATATCAGCCTCCGCTTGAGATTTTTCTTCATTGATCTTCATGAGCATGGCCGAACGATCGTGCAATGACCTTGAAAGTGCAGCATTTTCAGCAGCTGACCGGTGGAGTTCTTGATCTAAATCATCCAACTGTGCTTCAAACTCGAGCTTGATTTTTTCTATTTGTTTGGTTTTGATAAGAAAATTCTCCTGTAGTTTCTTTTCATGTTCTTCCTTTACATCCCTTATTTGCTTCATGCACTCTTTGAGAGCACCATCCAGATGTGTTGCTCTATCATCAGCAGTAAGCTTCAAGAATGTGACGGACTCAAGTTCATTCTTTAATGCCAAAGCTTCTGCTTCCGCCTTTTCCCAACCTAGAAATATGAGTTGGCAAAAGCTTTTAGAGGAAAACTCTCCGAAGTCAAATTAAAGCAGAAAAAGCAACTATATCGACACAATGCACAAACCTGCCACAGCATCTTCAGCAACCTTTGTGTGTTGTTTCACATGATTCTCTTTAGTAGTAATCTCTGATTGAGCTGAAGACAGTTTTTCATTCAATACATTAACTTGATCGTTCAATGTCTTAACTTCATCTTCCAAGTCCATAAGATGTGTGTACGACTCGAGAGGAATTTGAACATATTTTACTTTCTTAGGGTTATCCTGCCAACAGAAAAGAAACAAATGTATAAATACTTGAGTCCCCCCTGTATTTTTTAAATTAACATTTACAAGTCCAAATCATAACACTTCAGAGAACTATAAACTTCACATATTACTTTTCACTTTCCATTCAGTAATAGGAAAGTGCCAAACATTGTCAGTATTTAGTCGGCAACAGCTTTAAATATGCTCATTCAAGAACATCGATAACAACAACCAAGTTATTAACAAAGTTGGGCAAGTGTCTGGTCCTTCAAGATTTTAATTTTATTTTTTTATCTTGAAATTGCTTATATCAATCAAAAATATCATAAAGGGTGCGAAAATTTGTGGAAATATAATCTTATCATCATGGGTTCATGAAACACAGACCTGATCTCCTTCAGATGTAGCCGAAGCTAAAGTAGCAAGAATTGAATCAGGCGTAGTAGATGTCTTATCAGAATGTTTCTTCTTCCACGGCCAACTACGCCGATCCATCTTAACTGTATAGCCTGAACATATAATTCTGAGTATTAAGAAATTGCGAAATTACTCCAACAAAGACTTAAAAAAGATTGCCGACTAGTGATTATCCACCGGATGAAAAAGACATAAATATAATTACTCAAATACACTCAAATAAGCAAATTGCCAGATTATTGCCCTAACTTATGCGGGAAAAAATCTTGCATGTTAAGTTGCTGCTGAAAATCCTCTGAATTCAAACTTAAAATCACCGAGTATATTATCATAAACCACTTTCTTAATGATTATCACCAAAAACGGAAAATCATGAAGAAAAAGAAGCAAAGAAGAACCAATAAAGAACGTCATCCCGGTTAAAATCGGAGACAGGTCAATGCCTTCAAAATCAATGGTCACAGAACTAGCCGAGCTACTATGGAGTAATATCATCGACAGTCATAAAGTGATACTAGTCGTCTTAATGAACAATGGAGATTAATAACTCTCTGTTTTTTTTTCCCTCCAAACTAATCCATAGAATCACTCACCCACCAGAAAATACAAATTCAGAAAGAACAAAAAAGTGCAACAAAAAAGTAATGAAATCAATAAAAAAAACAGTAGAAAAAATCATCACTGTGGATTGATGAATCAAAAGTTACATGCATTTTGATAATTTTATACAAATGATTAGATTAAAATTATACCTGAATTAATGTAAATTACTGAAGAAACAGATCTAAACAGAACCAATTTTAAAGGCTTTCAGAGTATTAGATAGATGTTAACAAATTATGTTCCAAACAGAATGAGGAATCTCTTTATTAGAAATTATGAATTTTAGGGTTTTCATTTTGATTGTTTTAATTTCTCTCTTCGTCTTCGTCTTCGTCTTCGTCTTCTTTTTATTATTATGTTTGAGTTTCAGTGTAGTTGCAGACAGAGAGAGGAGGATAGTTGGTCTGCTACTACAATATTATATTAATTCCCATGTCGTCGTAGTAGTAGGTGTCGATTTCTTAAGTCCAACTGGCAAGAAATCTACACTGAGAAGGAAGATACTTACTGAATGACAAAATTACCCCGGATAGTTTATAAATGTTTGTTTTTTTTGAATGATTTTGTTTCATCTTTAACTAGATCTGTATGTCTAATCCCATGTAAGTTTTTGTTGGACCATATAAATTCGCTGGACCATACAGGGAAAATGCTAGGGAGACCCCGCATTTTTACACCAAATGAATACACTACTATGTGGCAGCTCATGTGGCAAACGGGTCCCACCAAGAGGAACGATGGGGTGATAGAATCGGGAGAGATAAAGAGTACGGAAATGCTATTCAGCTTATTTATTTCCTATCTTCATTTATTTTTTTTTCTTTCCCAAAATTTATTTGAACAACCCACCCCTGTAACAATTCAAATTCTGATGTTTGCCAAAACTCAATTCTTCACCGATCTAATAATAGAAAAATAATATCTCTCAAAAGCGGTGATCAATTAAATCCCAGACACAATTTTACCTTACCTTAAGATAATGAAGAGAGAAAAATTTAAAACAATAGCCAATCATGAATTTAGAATCAGCTTTTTAAAATTATCATGATTTCTTAAATATTTCTTAAGCTTTAATTTAGTTGAAGCAGTATCTTAATTTCTTATATATTTACTTGTTTTAAATCTCATGATTCGGATTAACAAGATTTTGATTTAGTGAGTTTAAATTATTATCTGTGATCTTTTTGTTCATCATCTTCAAGGTTAGAAATGGCTAATAATCGATGATGGGTGATGAACTGATGATGGTGGAGAAGAAGCCGCTAGAGGTTTAAATCATTGAGCTGAGATCTTCTAACCTTCTTGTCACTGATAGTAATTTTAAATTTTGAAAATCCACTCATACCACCATTATTATAATCAAGATCAAGATCAAATCAAACAAGATCCACATTTAGGATTATGGTTTTATGGACTGGTGAAAGTTAATTTGGGACTCTTACTTTTCTTTTGCAGCAGCAATAATAATTTAGTTCATAAAAGTGACATTGACTTTCTCTAATTCTCTGATTAGCTGTTATAATTTCAAAACAGCTAATTTCAAGATAACCCCAGAACCCCAAGATAACCCCAAAACCCCAAGATAACAGCAGTTATAATTTCAAGATAACCCCAAAACCCAAATTTTCACCTATTTAAAGGAATCATCTTGATTTTGGTCTGATTTGATTTTTTGATTTGGGTATATTATTGTTACTCCAAAACCCTAACGTTGAAGTCTCTGGATTTTATAGCTATTTTGATTAAAAAACATGTTTAAGAAGATGATGAAGATCGAAAAGGTAGATGAACTGTTTGGTGTAAAAGAATCAATTTGATTTCAGAATCAGGATAATTTTTAAACAAACCCATTTCTTCTTCATTATCGTCTTTTACTGAAGGTTAGAAATAGAATCAATCGATAATTTCGATTTAATAAGAAAATAATGAACAAAGAAAAATGGCTGACAGAGACAGAGAAACTAAGAGGAAGGAAAAATTAAGAACATAAAGTTAAAGTTAAAAGAAGAGAAACTACGCCGATTTAATCGCCAACCATTAATTCCTCTTGCTGGGACCACTGCCACATAGTGGTGTATTTGTTTGGTGTAAAAATGCGGGGTCTCCCTAGCATTTTCGGTCTATCTCCAGGGGACAAACATTTTACTTACTGGCGTGGAATTTCTTTTTCGAGGTTTACGTTTCTTTGGACATTCACCATGTGGACAATTTTCTTAGATTGCATGTTTTGGTGAAAAAACATCTACGTATTAAATTGTGGTAGAATATTTGGGCCGATCGACCGGAGGGTCCGGAGGGAGGGAGTCCATTTTATGACCATTTTTTTGTAAAATGAAGAGTAACACAACTGTTCAATTTGATAAAAAGATTGGAAATTCCATGTCCACTAGTATATGACCCGTGCCATAACGGCCCGGGCTTTGGATTGTTACTCCAAATTGTGGTAACTATTCGAAGTTTTGTTTGGTTGGTATTCAAGATATTTAACTTATTTTCAATTCACTTGACTCTGGCTACAATTGGATAATACTCATACTCATACGAACACATAAACTACAAAGTTCACACATTCAAATTTATGCATTAATAACAAAATTACAATTAAGAATACACATATAAGTCGTCAATACCATTTAAACTTTGGGACACGTATAAAATCTTTAACTTTTTAAGACCAACTACAATCACTTTGCCCCAAAACCTTCAGCTATCCAAAGAAAAGATCAACTACTCATGTCACTTGTATTAGAGCAGAAATGTTACGACAGCGTTACAGGTTTTCGGTAAACTTCCGAAGTGTCTCCTGTATACATGTCTTATTACCTGAAGAACGAAATGTTGGCAATCTTGGTCTGGCGGAAACATGTCTGCTTTAGTCACAATGTGGATGGAAAGAAATGACTGATTTAAGGGTTGACGGTGATTTGATATGAAGGTTTGTAGAAACAGCACTCTTCCATCTGAAAGTTTCTCCCTGAAAATTATAGAATGTAATAGCATAAGCGAGGAACCAAAATATACTTCCAATTTGTAGTGCCTGGGAAATCATCCAAGCTAAAAAAAAAAACGCACACAACCTCAGTACTACCACTTATAACTGTCAATGTCAATGTCTCTTGGTAACATGATGGAAAATGCAATTGTACTTCATGCCTTCATGGTAAGAAGACTACATAGCCTATCTATTTATAAAGGTGATAGTCCAGGGTATCATACTGCGCAAATAAAATAGAGTAGTCACCAAATCCTCAAACTTTGACTCTGACCAACCTGGATTTCGTCTGCTTCAAAGGAAATTTTGAATCCCAAGCCCTAAAAAAGACTTGTTAACTGCTTCATGGTTGAATTTTCACGTCAAAAATGAAACAGAAACTCCTGATGCAATCATGATCTGTGAAAGTGGAAAGTAAGTCGATCTTAGGGAAAACTAACATTAAAGTCTTAGTTACATACATTCATATATGCATCACTTTATTATCGTTTTTAGTGTTCAAGACATCGATCTCCATCAAAATGTGGAGATTAAAGAATTTGAAGAAAGCAGTGTATGAAAAGCAACTTGAACATATATGTAAACTGATCAATTATAGCTGGTCCCACATTTATTGAAAAACTTCGATCAAATAGTCATGGTTAGTGCGGATAACAATCCTTGCAGCAAAAAGTAATGTGATAGATTTTTATTGTTTTTGTTTACTACATATGAAAACCTCGTACAAATAAGTTTTTTCTCATAATAGTGATTTCAAGGTAAGTTACAGTTTGGGGTACAAACACCCAAACACCAGTGCCAAAATTAGATTGGATTTTCTAATGGTTATACGGAGACTAGGAAAGAGCTCTCTTGCCAACTCCATCCATTCCAACAGGGACAACTTCGAAACAATTAATTTTTTTGCAACGTATCATGTTTAATTTTTTGAAGACAATGTCTAATTATGTTTACCAATACGGTGGTCAGAACACCTGATACTATTAATGTTATCAACGGGATAATCCAAATCACATATACGAATCCATGTTAGGTTGTGTAACACTCACCTCTGCTTCAGCCTCTTTGCCCGAACTCTCAAATTACCATTAGTCCGATAGGTTTTGCAGTTTATTGATATTGCAGAGTCAGCACAAATATTAAACGTTCAATGGCAACGATCATTGAAACGTAAGGCTTAATATTGAATGTCGTCTTGTATTTTACTATCATCTCCACATTTTTCTAACACTGCCATCTGAAACTAACTACTAAATATTAAAGACCGGCGGCTGCAAGGGTGAACTCCTGCCAACATAGTCAAAAATTTATATCATGGTTTCGGTAATCGACGCCTCATTTTCAGCAATCAAATTTAGTGACCACAGGGACGTATAAATATACAATAACCCTGCATTATAATTTTGCAACGATCATAAAAATGTTAGAGTATACCTGGTAGCGACGTATTGCTTTTCAATTTCCCATGCTGGATGATGATACGATGGGGATCCTGGCATCCCACTGGTTTTTGTTTGCCCATAATACCTCATATTATACAACATTTCTGCTATAATTGCTGGCGATACAATTAATGTTGCCTCTTTTAAGTAAAGAAAGTGATTTCATATGGTAAAGATATCAACATTACCAGTCTCGCCACCACTCATAGCAGGGATGTCATACAATCAAGTTTTGGAACCATAATAGATAAAATAAGATGACATTATAGTTTTACGATGTTTGAGCATATCTAGTAGTGGCTTATTGCATTTTTAATTTTCCCCGCTGGTAGATGATACGATCGGGAGCCTGCGGAACTCACTGGTTGCTTTCACATCATGCGGACATATCCAAAGTACTCCATTTATTCTACCTGGAAACCCGTTCCACTTATAAACACTTAAGAAGTAAGGGTTCCTGAACTCGAAGTCGGCTGAAACAATTCATCTTTATAAATGTTTAAAAAGTGGGGGTGCAAAGTGAACTTCTGGACTTCAAATTAGGAAAATCATATGATATTACCGTTGGAATTTGGACACCTCTGTACAACATTCCCACATATACAACTTTCCCACTCGATCAGTTGGACACCCTACAGTTATGTCATCCATTAACGGAGACGTGTCTAAGCAGTCACTTTTACAATGAATGTGGTACTTAAAGTAAAAAGTCTAGGCAATGACAAAATGTTTTCATGTGATGCAGCACCTACAGATGTGGTTAAATTTGAAAACTATTTTAAAGCTAAAGTGTATGACGGTCCTCAATGGACCATTTTCGAACTACAATTGGAGGAATTTGGGACACAATCAAAAGTGCAGTGTGAAGAAATATGCTTGAAATACCATGTGTAACTTAGTCCTTCAATGCTTAATTCCGAGTATCAATTTAGTATAGATGTCAGCCATCTCCATCATCCCAAACCACTGTACTGTGAGTTTCAAGGGAATCCAATCGAAAATCAAATACAAATTTAAGAATATCAACAAATAAGAAAGGTACATATTCCAATTACGATAGAAGTGCTGGGTAGTCTTGATAAAGGTATAAATTCCAATTAGAAGAAACCATGAAACTAAGACAAGAAACAAAAAAAAATAGTAAAATAACAAATATATTGAGATCAAACTATATTGCCATTTACCATAAAAAGAAAAGTATGAAAATTGGTAAATGGGTTTAATCGTATAAAACATAGTTGCATACATGGGATGAGGATTTCTAGTTTTACTTTCACTGATATGGGACATAGCCTGTGGAAATAGATACATGGCTGAGTTTGGTTACATGTTTCATCACATATACACATTCCTCAACTTTTGAGACATGATATTAACGCCAATAATTAGAATGAGTCAAAATATCAATACTTGTAGATATATGGTTTACCTGCACCACGTTTCAGACAAACTGAGTGAGCCACAACTGGCTTGTCATGTAAAATTTCCATTAAAAAATTTACTCACCAAAGTGATGATTGGATATAATCTAAAATCTTCTTCTCCTCAAAAAACTGGAATGATATTACCTGCAACAAACCATTGCAATACTGTGTTTGATTAATTTCTGAAGGAATCTAATGTAGGATTTCAAAGAACATGAAACTGTTATTTTAGGATTAAATACACTTATAGGCCTAGTTTTTACCATGTTAATACTGAGAACCTCCTTGATTAAACCATATGAATTTTCCATATACATTGACCACCAATGTTCAGCAGTAGCACCAACAACAGCACCACCAAATACAAAATACTTAACTTGGAAGGGCTGTTGACAATCTGGGGACCCATTTGAAAACAATGAAACAGTATGTGCTGCACAACGCTCTGTATGGGTCTTTTCTAACGATCGTCGTCCCACTATTGTAGTCGACGTCCCACAAATATTCAGGATGTCAGAATTATAAAACATGAAATTTCGATCTACAAATTAGCCATTTTGGTAAATGCCGCTTCCATTTGATGATTGCTTATGAGGTTTCCTTGCCTAGGAAATTCCCCTATGGCATCCAACATTATAATTTGAAAAATGTAATTACCAAGATGCATGTCCGATCAATCTAATATGCATAAGAAAAAAAGAGATGTTGATTTAGTACCTAATTTTGTAGCAATCACTCATTTACAGAATTCCTAATCTAGGCAGGAATCAACAAATTCCAGAAACCCCAAAAAAATAAAAATCAATTGAATATAACAATTCAAATTTAAAATTGAACTACATAAGCCAACTGAATTACCTAAGACGTTTGGAACTCTGATGATTTTCTGAATACAAAAATCGAAACCTACAAAAAAACAATATAATCTTTGTTAAAACCAAAACCAAAAGCAAATCAAACTATTACTGAAAGAATCGAATAAAAAATAACCGGCCATTAGCTAGTAGTGTAGTATGCGGCTGAAATTGGGTAAGATGATGACCTCGTCTAGGGTTTATGTAGTGGAACATTTGAAAGGGATGTTGTTGGATGTAACGTTTGAAATTGTTACTGGCTAGGTCTTTAAAGAAAACCGTTTTTGTTTTGGTATCCGTAACTGAAGAGGATAATAGGGTGTGGAGAATATTAATGGAAACAACTTAACTATTTGCCCAGATTGATGCCCTAAATTTGTGCTGATATTAATGGGATTAATAACGGATGAAACTATAATAATGGATGCGTGAATCTGGACGGTTGGATGGGGCGTTAAACATGGGTTGATTCTTAGCCGCGATTTGTCTCTCAACTTTCTCAATTTTGAGAGCAAATGATGGTCGTGGATCGCACTAAAAAACCCGTCCACAACCATCGGATTTTACAAAAACCATTTGTTTTTGTATTCCATGTCCATGGTTACTTTTTCACTAGACAAAATTGTCCATTCCTTTTAGTCCAATTACTATAACTCCCTGTGTATCCTATTTTTTAGTGTATAATTGGAATGTAAACTTTAATATAATATATCTAAAAATCCTTGCCTTGGAATTTTACAAATTTTATCTCGTTGGAAAGCTTATAAAAAATTCTACGCAACGAGTACAAACAACAATATCAAATTTAGAGTTTTTACGAAAAATTCGGAGGTATTTATCATTTTAGGCACAATTTTAGAAAATTAAATGTACATCCATTATGCAAACCACCACAAATGATACAAAATACTTTATGTAGCCATATTTTGGTTTATGCATCAACTAATTTTCCGTTGCAACTAATAAAACTACTCCCCCCGTTTCAAGAAAAGTGATACTTTCATTTTAGATGTAATTCACGAAAATTGAAAGCATGTCATTACACAAACCACCACACAGGCTGCAACCATATTTTGGTTTATGGATCGATTAATTTTCCGTTTCAGAAAAAAAAAAAAACTTTCACATTCTGTTTCAGGAAAAGTGATCCTTTCTCTCCGTTTCGGGAAAAAATTATACTTTCGCCATGTTTCGGGAAAAGTGATACTTTCACCCCGTTTAGGGAAAAGTGATACTTTCTCTCCGTTTTGGGAAAAGTTATGCTTTCGCTCTGTTCCAGAAAACGTATCACTTTTTCTGGAACAAACCGAAAGCATCACTTTTTTGGAAACGGGGCAAAAGTATCACTTTTTCTGGGACGAGGCGAAAGTGTCACTTTTTCTGAAACGAGGTGAAAGTATCACTTTTTCCGAAACGGGGAGAAAATATCATTTTTCCTAAAACGGAATGTGAAAGTAGTCGCGGACAAACCCCATCTTCAGATTCTTCTACGGTCAGCCCTCCCATCGTGGCAACGGTTGTACTAGTAACTTTGTCGGGTGAAAATCATCTATGATCTATCTAGCTGCCTCGTACTATAGAACGACATGAGCGTAAATGATTTTAGTATATGTTTTTTCTACTCTTGTCCGATGTTAAACAGCTGGTGAGGTAAAAATGGACCTTGCTACGGCCTAGATAGCAGGGCTTGTCCAATTTTGGGACACGACGTGACACAATTTTAATGGTGAAGAGCGGAATGACTCTAACATTGGGATTGATAGTGAGGTGAATATGGAAATGATCAAAAGTCTGAATTAATTGTCCTAGATCTGGACTTTGTTAGTTGTCGAATTTATAGAGTTTTCTAGTAAAAACATGTAGCAATTTGTTTGTCAATATACATTACAGAATGATGCTTCTCAACATGTGTGGCTGCTAATGGGGTACCCTATTGGCAATGTTCGGAAAAGGGTGGTGGATGTTCCAACTTCTAAACTACTCCCTCCGTTATTTTTTAATAGGCTAGTTTCTATAAATAAATGTTTCAAAAAAATAGGCCAGTTTCCAAATTGGGAAAGTCAAATGTTACTTTAATTTTCTAGGACCACTTTTCTTTTAACTTCTTTTGATGACAAGTGTTATGTGGACCATTTCACTTATTTCTTTGGCTGACAAGTGTCATGGGGACCATTTCACTTCACTTATTTTATTGACAAGTGTCTAGAGGACCACTTTCAATAATTAGTTCTCTTAATTTGCTTTATTTTCTCAAAAAAAGAAACTGGCATATTAGAAAGAAACGGAGGGAGTAATTATTATGATATTAATTATTAATGGAAGAAGCTAAAGGTGTACCAAAAATGGTGGACCAAGAAATTGTGACCATTAGATGCTGTGTTTTGTGATCCCATTTGGATTTAAAAACTCAATCCCTCTGAATTCAAGGGTGCAAAGGTTATTACACCAATTAGTCCGCCTCCAGACGTGTGGATTATTAATGTTCAAGTACGTATGGCTCTTGTCTTAGCTTACTTTCGATTCCAAGTCTCTGACACCTAGATGTGATTAATAGATCATCACACTGTTTAATTTCATAATATAAAGAGCTACAGAGGCAAGACTGGGAGATGTTTTAGGGACTAGTGGATTCCATATCCTAAGGGTGCGTTTGGCACCACTAAAATTCAATTCCATGGGTAGTTCCAAGTACCTAGAATTTGATTTCCAGGTGGTTCCAACTACCTCCAGTTCAACTGTGGGTGTTTGGCATCTAGAACCCTAGTTTCTCCTTCTTAACCTGAATCACCAGCACTACCATCTCTTCCTTAATGATCTTCTCTGCAATTTTAAATCTTAACAAACCCATCTTTGTAACAGCAATAAAGATTGAATTTCTTCATTTAATCCTTCTATGAAATCCTCACAGCAAAAACAATTTCAAACCCTAACTGCAGATCAACCATCATCCATCAACAAACCTAAATCAAGCACATCCATATCTTCCCTATTGATTTTTTCTGCAATTTTAATTCTTAACAAACCCATCTATTTAACAGCAAGAATTTCTTCATTTAATCCTTCTCTGAAATCCTCACATCAAAAACAATTTCAAACCCTAACTTTTGATTTCAATCAACAAACCTGAATCACCAGCACAACCATCTCTTCCATGTTGATCTTCTCTGCAATTTTAATTCTTAAAAAATCCATTTTTGGTTTTCAGATTAAGCTCGGGTGTTTAATTTCCATGGCCGAGCTTGGTTTCCATGGAGGAACTGTCGAGGAAGGTGAGAGAAAAATGGAAAGAAAAAAGAAAAAAAGGGAAGTTTTGTTTATATATGGGTGGAAAATATGGGTGGAGTTGAAACTAACATGGGGTATGGTGGAGACTTATATTCCACTGAACGAAGGAAATCAAGTTCCCGTGAAATTGAAATCCGCCCTAAAAAAACCATATCAAACACTCATAAAATAAACTTCCCCCTCCAACTACCTCCCCTAACTCCACTCCACCCTCAATTCCATCGGTGCCAAACGCACTCTAAGAGAAATTGCGGGATGTCGTTTCCACTTTGGACAACTACAGTAACAAAAATAAACTGTATCCGAGAGTACCCAAAGTTATCATTAAGGTTCCTAATTTCTCTTTAGGCGTGCTGTCTAGGGTTTCCATACTAATACTCTCCTCTTCTTGGTTAATAGAAAAGAAATAAAAACAATCTTTTTTTTTTTAATAGATAAAACAAGCATTAAAACCTGGAGTTACAGGACACCACAAAATAAAAATAACAGGACTGACTGCAAATAATCTTCTAACATGATCAAGTGACAAATCTCTAATATCAGAATCTCATTTAACAGAATCATGTATATACCCGAATCCAGTAATAATGGTAACAGAGAGCTGTAGACCAGAGATATCTTGAGTCTAGAAAAACTCATTTGTCTTGTATAAATTATAATGTAACAAGTCAAATATTACATAGATTGATTAGTTTTATGTAGTTTCTTCTTTCTTTTCTATTCCCTTCTAAAAAAAACTAGAGTCTTTTCATCTTTCTTGCTCAGATTTGGTCCTTTTGGACCAGATCTGAGCAATGATTTTTTTTTTTTTTTTCTAGTTTTAGGTAATAATTTATTGAATAATATGTTTCTAGTTTCTACATCATTTTTGGTGTCTTTTGACATATTTCATCGCCGTTTTGGGGCGATTTTTCTTCGTCGTTGTGGGGCTAATTCTTCAATCTTTGATGGCTGGTTCTTGGCTTTCTACTCTTGATTCAAAAATATCAACGATTCGATCTACAAGTTTATGGGAAAAATACTCCTTCCTTCCAGGAGCATCTCTTTTCTAAGAAGAATACATCAAATCAAATGGTCGGAATTATTTCCGGAATATACCATCATCTCTCCCTTATACATAATCAAAAATTGGGTATCTTTGCGGTTTATTGCTCTTTCTCTTCGCGATCTATTTGTAGTTGATATCCTTATTTGTATTAGGGTTTTGATTATCTTGATATTTTTTATGTATTTTGATGTTTTTGTTAATCTTGTAAGCGAGCATGTAATCACTATTTTGATTTGAATGAATTGAAATTTGTTGATTGACAAAAAAAAAAAGTTTTATGTAGTTTGGTAGATCTTAATTATTAGTGAAATCCAGTAATGATGTTTTTGATTCATACTAATTATTAAAAATAATGCGACCAAGTACTAATAAAAATGATAGTGAAATTTTAAGATTCGATAATGTGCGTATAAAATGTGCAAATTCCTGGCGCTTTGAAGTATTACTAGAAGCATATCTATTGACCGACACAAAGTTAGTGTGGTCTTCCTAGAGGTACTAACTTACACATCCCTGCGCACTGTTCATAATAAACACATCACTTTTTTTATTTGTGGATCATTAAAATACTACTCCCTTCGTCCTAATTTACTTGACTAAATTGAGTTTTTTTTAGTAAGATTGTACCAAAAAAAAAAAAAAATTGCCACAAAAAAAATTAATTATCAAGAAATAAACAAAAACTATTAGGATGTAAAAATTAGTATAGTAAACTAGTAATTTGAGAGGTTGACGACGTATGTGAAAGTAATTTGAATTTCTTTCAAGATTTTGCAAAATCCAATTTAGGCAAGTAAACTAGGACGGGGGGAGTATGTTCTTGATTATAACCTAACCTCCAACCATGAAATTGGCCACCGGGTCAAATTTCTGATCATCGAGGTAGAATATGACTATTTTTTTATTTTATTTTCTTAACCACTTATAAAAATAAATAATTAATTAAGAAGTATTTGGACAACATTGTGTCTTTTACACATCGGTGGTGGGAAGCCTAGCAACAAGTTGGGCACCAACACCTTTTTATTTTTATTATTATTTTTGTTTTACCGAAAGAAAGATTGATTCATTCAACCACGTAATACAGTAAAAAATCCATGTATTTATAAACTTTGTTTATTAATACAAATTTGCAGTCCCAATCTGGGCCTAATAACATCCACATTCTAAAATTAATTGATTTTTATATTAAGGAATTTACCTCCATATATTAATAATTGACATTATATTGGAAAATCATAAATGTTGTTAGATCAAAATTCAAGATGAAATATTTATCTATACTTATTCGAGAAAAATATGTAATCGTCTGGGTTGTTGCCGCATCTTTTAATTTGCGGACGTGTGAGACCTGGTCACCATGGACACCTTCTTGTTGAAGCCAAAATATTTCCAACTTGTCCAGCATGTTCAAAGCTTTTTGGATGTACAAATCCATAGATATATAAATGTACTATTTATAGTTGCAGAAAACATCAAAAAAAAACTTAATTACCTAACGAATTCGTAGATCGATACATGTATTTGTGTATTAAAATTATAAATATGTGTGTACATTATCCAATGGCATTTACATTCATTGAACTAGTAAAAAAATCACTTTCTGGAAAGATGGCTCCTATGCATGTGATGCTATAGCAAGAAACGACAACGGTGTTTGTTGTGGCGCATCTACTCGAATTGGGACATCAAATTCAATAAACTATGCTGAGGCTGATGGTTTCCTTCTTGCAGCCGAACTGGCTACCTAGCAAAACTTCAACTCCATTATCATTGAAGGGGATAAAAAAGTGGCGGTGAACTGCCTCACAGGTAAAGCAAGAACTATCCCTTGGAGAATCTGAAAATTGAACGTTGATATTCATAAATTGATGGCCAACCTAAATAGCAACAACGCCTTCAGTTATGTGCCAAAGAAAATCAACACCGTGGCCCATAAGCTGGCTTCCTATGCTATGTCTCACGAAGTCAAAGCTAGATGGACTGGAAATGCTCTACCATCTGATGTTGTTACTTTGTGTAATGTAACAACTTATTTTCTTTGGTTTTCTTTTTCTGTACCAAAAAAAAAAGGTAAAAAAATCACTTTTTTTCCTTAATATACCTCTTTATATTAATAAACTCTATATATTAATAATTATGTGAGGTCCCAAGACTATTAATATATGGAGTTTTTACTGTATTATAAACTGAATAGGGATACTTCTGATAGAGTTTCAAAAGGAAACATATCCCAATTCTTGGTTACATGTTTTTTCCTAGCCAGTTTAGCTAAAGCATCAGCTTGGTAATCACACTTCATATTTATACATAAACATCTAGATTTTTTGTAAAACAGACATTCCGATTTTACAGTTATGCACAAGAGAAAGTTTTGCCGAAGGCAATGATGAAGGAACATCATTGATGGCTTGAATGAGAGCAAGATTATCTGATACATGGATTACTTTTTCCAGCTGCAGTTGCATAGTCCACTATACAGCTGGATAGAGAGCTTGAGCTTCTGCATCTATGACTGAATCGGCGTATGTGGTCCAACACTTGGCTCCTCCAAAAACTCTGTTAACTTTGTACAAGATGATTCCGCAACCTGCAGAATTCGAATGGTCAGTTTTTGAAGCATCAACAAATATAAAATTAAAATCTTCATAACTCTGATATAATTCAGCTGTCAATTGAAATGTTGGTTGATTCGTCGTTATATGAATAGCTAATTTCTGAAGATTATTATACAAACATTGAGTTTGATTTAGAGCTTTAATGTGAGATCTTATTTTCTGAATAACACACATAGGATGTTGTTTTAGCTGCTCAATACTTACCTTGCATCTTTCTTTCCAAACCCGGCAAAGCACTATTATATAATTCTTATGATGAACTGATGACACAGAATTTTGCTTAACATCTAACCAAATTACCAGCCATTCACGAATGCTACTAAAAGAGGATATCTCCGTCAAAAAATGAGGAAAACAACGAAACCAAATTGCTTTTGTAAAAGAACAATGACATAATAAATGTTCCATAGTTTCTTCAAAAACCTCACAGAAATAATTAAGTATTTATTCATAAGATGACAATTAGCCACGGTTAAAAAGGTAAGAAATTGGGTCTTACAACAAAAATCTTTCGCCATCATAAATGGTCCAATCGTGACTTATAGTTTTCTACTTGGCCAGACTTAGAGTAATTGAACAAATAATAACTATAACTTGGTAATTTTTCAAAAGGCTATATGGTTGAGAGATTCTTCTAAACCCCGAGGTAGAGGCATGTGGAACAACATTCAAAAACAAAAGGAAGTGGTTCAAAAGATATCTACTCTTCGTGTGAAATGGGAAGGATGTGAGCTTTTAGAGGGATATTTGGGATGTAACTCAAGCATTGAAGATTAGTCCCAACATTTTTAAGCTAGCTACTCAAAAAAATGCCTCAGTGCATGAAATGATTCTTACTACAACCTAAATCTGAGACTTATAAGAAATCTGACTCAAACATAAATGATTAAGTTATTTGCAATCATTGGAACACCTCCAATCATTGATGATGCAACTGAAGATGATTTGCAGTGCTCAGCTCCAGGTGGTTTTAGCTTAAAATTATGTAACAAATGGCTGGTAGAGCAACTACCAGACACAATAAATGGGGCATCATTCTCTTACATATGGATCAAACAAGTTCCTCCTAAAGTGCAGTTTTTCATGTGGACTGCAGATCAAAACTCCATTGCAACAACTGATAATTTACTTAGAAGAGGATATCAGATACAAAATGTTATGTACTCTTTATGCAATCTGGTACCAGAATCAGTGGATCATCTAATATTGCAATGTTCTTTCTCTCATGCAATTTGGAGTTACTTCATAAATGGTTACACTGTGGGTTCAAGCATGCACTATACTTCACCAACTTCATGCATGAAAGTTTAGGAGAGAAAGAAACAGAGGAAGGAAATTGTGGCCTTTGATAATTTTTGCATTATGTTATTATGGAATAAAATAAATAGGAGGGTGATGGCTAGGAAAAGTGCACAAAGTTAAGATGAAGTTATATAGAATTCAAAAAATTATTCTTTATCTGGGGGAGGAGTTTTTTTCTTCAGAACTACTTCTTTTTTGTGAGCTTGTTACTCATTGTAAAGTAGTTATAGATATCAAATAAACTTGTACATTGGTTAAAATGGGGCCCTGAAATTTTGGGTGTTTTTACCTTTTTTTAATATATAATCTCAAGAAAAAATAGTTACCAATTTGTCAGCTTCTTTACCGTGACTACAGGCGTTTCAGACGTGATGTGCCTGGTCCGTTTGGACCGTATCTGAACAAATTCTTCATTATTTCTTACTTTCCAAGTTAGTTAGTAGTTTTAGCTTAGTTGTTATTATCTTATTATGTTCTCTACTTATGTACACCATTATGGTGGTTTTATCTACTCTCTAGAGGTTTATCTTCGTTTTAATGGCGGTTCTTGGTTATTAGGTTGGTTAAGATCAATAGTTATGCTCTCCAACGACGAAATTTTCATATTTGTTGTCTCCGTTGGCGAAATCTCCATCAGAATCTTTATCTTCAATTTATCAGGTGACAGAATCTTCATTGGTGATATTTTTGACGACTGAAGGCCCATCACTAGTTACAAGAGATTTAAATAAATCACTCCTATTTTGGGAGCACATCTTTCTAAAGAAGAAAAACATACTAAATGATTGGAATTTAGTTCCAAGAAAAACAATTCTTCCTCTGATTTAATCGAATCATGTTCATACTTGTATTTGTCTTACTTCTGTAATCCTTCTTTTTATCTTGTCGGATTTTTCGGTATCATACTTTTACGATATGTTTTTGTTACTTTGTATTACAAAAAAGAAAAAAATTATTAAAGAAGCATTTACAAAAAATTCATGCATTAAAGACCAATCATTATATTGGAAATGGTAAAAAACAATTAAAAAAGAAGAGAAATAATGCATTTTTGCATTGAAGAATGCATAAACTTACTCAAATTTGAAAAATCCATTAACATTTACATCGGTGTTTTAAGACCCGGACAGGAGAACCGGTGACCCAGTCATATTTCTGGGTTGGGTTGATACCGACCCAATGATTTGCTTAAAAACCCAGAAAACCAGTTCAAACGGCCGATCCAACTAGTGAACCATATGACCCAGTCCGGTTTAAGTGGTTTGACCCAGTACTTTACGTTAGCAGTCAAACTTTTTTTTTGCGAGACGAACACACGGTATGGTATAATCGATCTTTCTAACAGGGGTTTACTCAATAAAAACATTCGTGGATTTTTAAAGAATTAAAAAGAGTCATGAAAATTAATAACTTTGCGAGAATTATACAGAGTTGAGCAAAATTTTGCGGAGTTATGCAGAGTTGTCTAATGTCTTGCAGACATTTGTAGAGTCCTTAAGAGTTATAAAAACATTATATGGAAATATACATGATAGACATAAATACAAAATTTATTGTAGCTTATTTTTTGGTCACCTTGGGTTTTTATGACTAGTTTTGTTATAGAAACTTTAACTAAATAAAAATAAATTATTATTTTATATAACTTATTTCTTTTGTTCAATAAAATACAATAAAGTGTAAAAATAAATTAAAATATGTTATAAACGTGTAATTATGTTAAGAATATCTAGGGCAAATCCCGTTTATTATTGGGATGCCCTTGTGTCTAGCCCTATAAATAGAGGCTCTAATGTTAGTCTATTGTACACATATAATAAGATTTTCTCCCCTTCTTTGCCACTACTTTGTGTTTTTCCTTCTCTATTTTCTAGTTCCACAACACGTTATCAGCGTGTTGCTCTACCAACTGAGCCATGAAAACGGAGAACCATCCGCTACAACTTAACCTTCTCGCTTGATTTAATTTATTTTACTTTGATTTATTAGAGAAAAAAGGGAAAAACTCTAATGATGTTTATGTTGGCTTTATTAAGTCTTTGGAATCTTTAACAGGAGCAGCCATAAAAGATTCGACGTTATGAAAAGTAAATAACATCTAATTGTTCCTTCTTTTTGTTTTATTTGTTTGACCGAATTCTCAAAATTGCTCCTAGTAGCTACTGACAATTATTTGTTTCTTTGTAGACATAGCTCAACAAACAACATGTTTACAAGTGTATTAAGTTTTTGTTTTGACCTGAATATGCAGAACATCTTTTACCTTTAATAGAAAATTATATCCAACAGTGATTGTGTGGATCAATGCTTTCACCCGTAAATATTAAAGGAGGTTTTTCTTTTACTGGTGTATTACACATCAATCTCTATTTCTTTCTTATGGATTTTGTATATCCTCTCAATCCCAATTACGAGAGTATTCTCGAAGTTTTTATTTTTTGGGTGCAATTAAAATCCATTGATTAATCCTAAAAGACATAATCTATATTTATAGGATATTGGTGATCAACTATATTAAAAAGTTTGATTTCCTTTCTTCTCTAATTTTTTACATAGAGAAAAGAAAAAAAAATATCGAAAGATAGTTTATAGTTTCTATCTCTGTAATGAAACTATAATCACCAAAAATTGGTGCTGGTTTGGAATCACATGCATGGCTGAAAAACCTGCGGCCAATTAATTTTGGTATTTTTGTCCTATAGACAAAGATCATGTGATTTACTCATATGGTTTCTATTTTTTTTAAAAGGAACCATTAATCAACCACAAAGTGGATTTTGTCTAAAAATCATAATGATAATGATTTCTATATTTTCTCAAAGAAATCAATTAGCCAATTAATTTGGTTTTTCCCTATCTATGTTAAAGGGATGTAGCCATAAAATATCGTTATTTTTACAAATACCAATAAAACGAGGAATTGTTGCATTCCTTAGGGATATTGAGCAATTATTGTTTCCTCGTGATAATCTCCAAAATCCGGATTATTCCACTTGTTGGAACACCGAAAGACACATAATATCAAAGGGTGCACCCGTCTTGTTAGCTATATCATTAGTCCATAATTTTCTTTTGATAAATAAGTGTCCATAATTTCATTCTAGTTCATTATCTCGTTGATCCTTGAGGTCATGAAATTATTTGGGAGTTTTATTTGTATATTTTGGCTGTAACTAATAAAATACATGGTTGATGTTCAATTTGTATCTCTAAGTAGATTACAATTTTGGGAATTTTTTTTTATGGCTTTTGGAATCAGTATCTACTGTCCCACCTTGTATTGTTAACATCCAGAAATTATTATAAGTACATGTCCTCGAATTAATCGGATAATACTTTACGAAATTTGTTTTCGTTTTTATAAGATGAAAATATTTCCGCCATAATCAGGGGGAGACTATACACTACGAGCAAAAGTTGGTGTTAATTAACTTGAATGTTATATCAGTTTCTTTCCCATCATGATCAAATTGAAAAAAGGCTGCCATTGACTAGGCGTGAAATATCATATTTGCTTTTGCATAAGCGTTTACCTCTTTAAGAGGAAAATCCAGTCACATCTAGTAAAATAAGTAGCGTTCTATAAAAGGCTACAGGTAGTGCTCCAATTGAGTGTACCAAAATCACATTCTCAAATATAATAATATCTTATCACATGAAAGCAGGGAGATTATAATGCCCGCGGGCGCTGGTACCATTAATTGATTAATTTTTCAAGACATGCATAAATTTTAGAATCGTGTGGGCTCTTAGTAAGACAATTATTGTCGAAAATTCAGTAGCTACTCAAATAGTATAGATGGCGGTTGTTAACCCCTTTGCAGAGGAATGTCGACATATGTGATTGTTTGGCATACAATCCAAATTAAGTTGGATCAGTTTCTCAATTAGCGCAATTTGTGGATCCAAAACTTAACACTTAAAAAGCTATAATGCGTTATACGAGAAATTTTTCGTTGGGTTTCATTTTTGCTCAGACCCTAGGATTGATTCATTAATTGTTCTCTTTATACAATGCACTTGGCGTGGTAGTCTTTGAAGGACTCATATTTCATTGACACAAGAAATGTGGTCGAAGAACATATTGAATTTGTAATCTTTTGAGGATTCAAATTTTATTCAGGCAACCACCTTATTTGCTTACATAAGGTTTAACAATCCTTTATGTGTTTTTAGAAATTTGGTATAAGACCAAAAAATCTGGATTAATTAGTTGTTTATGTCAACTTCATAGGTCTCTTGAGGAGTCCATAAAAATACTAAAATCCACGTTTTACCAGTATAAATTCTATATTTTTTTCTTTCTTCTTTCTTAAATCTGCAGTTAGAATTATGCTAGCTTAAACTCGTCTTTTGAAATAGACTAGAGTTATTATTTTGATGCTTGGTTTAGCATCCATATTTACATCAAAAGGTTTTGTCCCATGTGATTTTCCTGACAAGGTTTTAACGAGGCAACATCTCATTGACGTTTAACTTTCTTTCAAAATGTTGATATTTGTGCTCTTTTTCCTTCGTCCAAATTTTTTTCCATTGGGTTTTATTGGAAAGGTTTTAGTGAGGCAATAAAATTAAATATGGTGGTCATCCAAGGGGGAGTTGTATAAATTTCGATTATTTGGTGGATTCTCACCATTAACTATGTCATTTTGTTAGACCAAACCAACATAACAGTCTCCTATGAATTTGGATATTATTCTAATCCATATATGGTATGATCACAACTTTTGTTCACCTATGCAACTGTAACTAAATATTGGCACTTTGTTGAAGAAATTACATCAACTACTTCCGCAAATCATCTTCGAGAAGCTAGCAATCCAAGAATCAAGTCCTCAATGTATTTAAAGAAGCGTGAAGACTCAAAATAAGACTATCACAAAAGAAGGCTTCATCAACTGGGAAATTTCTCACGAAAGCATTGCTATCTCCAGCATTCAATAAATTCGTTTATTGAAATTGACTCGACTCGAAGATTTGCAAGACAAGATCTAACTGAAGTACTTATCAGGGGGTATCAAATTAGAAGGTAAATTAGTGGACTATCACGTTGTACTCTTTTTCCTTCATCAAGGTTTATCCCATTGGGTTTTCCTTGTCAAGGTTTTAATGAGGCAACATTTGCGTGTCCAAATATTTTCAAAGTTTTCTCAATTGTACTCTTTTCCCTTCGATCAGGTTTTATCCTTTTAGAATTTCCTGACAAGGTTTAAACAAGGAAATTAGCTTAGACACAATGTCATCAGGGGGAGTGTTATAAACGTGTAATTATGTTAAGAATATCTAGGGCAAATCCCGTTTATTACTGGGATGCCCTTGTGTCTAGCCCTATAAATAGAGGCTCTAATGTTAGTCTATTGTACACATCTAATAAGATTTTCTCCCCTTCTTTGTCTCTACTTTGTTTTTTTCCTTCTCTATTTTATAGTTCCACAACAAAATAATAATTATTGTACATTTTTACATAATAATTAAAATTTAAAAAATGTTTAGTCATATCAAATAATTTATAATCATCCATAATAGGAGTTTTCTAGATTGTGTATTCATGAAATAAAATAAAGGAGAGTAAAAAACATCTTTATAAAAAATTTGGAAGTCTTCCAAAAAAGCCACTCAAAGTCTTGAAAATAAGTAAGTATGCAAAGTCTTTGAATTTTCAAGTTTACAACGAGTAACACAAACTTTAGAAGACTTTTTGAAAATCTACAACGAGTAACATAAACTTTGAAAGAGATTATAAAAGTATACAACAAATAAAACAATACTTTGTAAATCCATCAAACTCTTTGGAAATCAATAAATGTAAATCAAAAATCCCTAAATTTAGATCGAGAAAAGAGTAACTAATGATCCGAAAAAGTAAAGAATTTTTTCTATTTTCTTTATTGAAATCTTTATTACACTTTTCGTCAGTAAATCTTCAATTCCCTTGTCAACTAATTACATCAAATCTAAAATCCTCTTCCAAATCAAACAGTGTTAATTAAGCTTATCGAAACCTTTGTTGTCGGCCGGTTCTTCTCTCTTTCGGTGGGAGTGATACTGTGATAGAGTTGCAGGAAGTTGGTGATAGATAGCAGGGGAGAGAGGTGGAGTGGGTGGAGCCGTGCAAGCGTAACACAAAAGAAGAGACGATGCTTTAAACCTAGGTTAGGGTATTGGTGGCAGAAATTGTAAATAGTTAGTCATTAGTGGGACAAGTGTAAGTACCGTTAAAACTTGGGCCATCTATCTGATTTAATTGAAACAAATATATTTAGGGAAAGGCACATCCCAAAAAAAAAAATTATTCTCATCGTCAGACCCACAATTAATTTTTAGTTCCATGACACCCATAATTATATGAAATTATTAAAAATGTCTGCATGACGGATTATGCATCCGCATGACGGGCTATGCATCAGGGGTATAATTGGCAACACAACTTGGATATATAACATATCTAAAAATCCGCGCCTTGGAATTTTACAAATTTTATATCGTTAGAAATCTTTTTAAGAGAGCTACGCAACGAGTACAAACAAGAATATCAAATTATTGTTTTTCACGAAAAAATCGGAGGTAATCATCATTTTAGGCAAATTTTTCGAAAACTTGATACATAACCATTATGCAGCCACCAAAAAAGATGCATAACACATTCTGCAGATGCATAACGAATTATGCAACCATTTTCTCCACTGTATAACAAATTATGCATTTGGATAACAAAGTTATGCATCTATAACAAGTTATGTAACCATTATTTTGGTTGATTTTAGTGCGTACATAAAAAAATTGATGCATAATGCAGTATGCATCCATATTTATGGATGCATATAAGGTTATGCATCTATTTTCTCGATGCATAAAATATTGTGCAACAATTTTCTCGATGCATAATGTATTATGAGTCATATTTTCGGATGCATAACAGGTTATGCATCAATTTTCACGACTTCATAACATATTATGTAGATATTATTATAGGTGCATGACAAGTTATGCAGCCTTATTTTTTGTTGGTTTCAATACTAAGAAAAAAGTAGCTGCATAACGTGTTACGCAACCGTTTTCAGGACTGCATAACAATTTATGCAAAAAAAAAAAAAAAACTGCAGAACGTGTTATGCAACCAATTTCGAGAATGCATAACAAGTTATGCAACAAATTTTGTAGATGCATCACTATTCACACCTCCATTTTCTAATAACAAAAACAAAACATGACCCTAACGTTCTATTAGGATGCAACTTCAGTAGGCAATGTACTATATAACAAATAAATAAAAATGGAACAATATAGTGTTTCCAATCAGTTTTGCTCACGACCCGACAATTCAATTTATTTTCGAAAAGAAAAAAAAACATGTGGCCAACATCATCCTAACAAACTCCTCGTAGTTGAATTGGCCATCTCCATCAACATCTGCTTTCACAAATCATCTCGTCAACTTCCTCATCATGCAATATTTCCAGACCCGTAACAGCGTGCGCAACTGCTCCATTTGTAATTCACACCAACAAAAATATGAATAAATACAAACATTGATACAACCCGAAGATGCTAATTGGTACTTTTCTTTGGAAGAAAAGAAAATCGAATAAAATTATGGGGTGCATTTAATATTTCCTAGAAGAACATGAACAAAATCTATAAGAAACTAAAAGAAGGCAGCCTTACCTCAGCAAAAAAAATGGAACCATTTTAGGACCTTAAAAACATCCTTCAGTTTATTCGATTTTCATTGCTTCCAAGTATCAAAGAAAGACCAAACAAAGCATATGAGAGTGGTGCCGTATCAATCAAAAAGACACCAAAAAATTGTAATTCACAAGATCAACTGAAAAGTTATACCTGCACCCTTACATACTGGACAATCGATCAAGCTTGTTTCCTTGCATACTGGACAATTGATCAAGCTTGTTTCTTGTTCCAGCTTTCCACCGTTACACAAAACCCTAGTTCCCAGAATCATAATCATAATCACAGTATCAAACGAAAAACAAATTCTTACACAATCTATCTATTTTCCTATACCGTCTATCTTTATTGTTCATCGGGATTATTGTTGGGAGGAAGAAGAAAAGGAATCGAAGAATAAGAAAGATAGTTTGTCGGGAGTAGTAGAAGAAGAAAAAGACGGGAACATAATTTTATAAATTCTGGGTTTATGAGAAATTTTCTCACAAAAAATGGGTGCGCGCCTGAGTTTTTTGGACGTGGGTTTCACAGTGGAGAAAAACTGAAAAATGGGTCTCCCTGTAATTTTCACATATATTTATTTGCCGAACTGGAAAAATACGTCGCTCATAAGTCGTTCTCATTTTCTCAAGATAAATAGGGCTTTATATAGTTGACCTAATGACCCACTGGTTAAACCAGTTGACCCAGACCCAGTAATTTTTCCTCCGTCTCCTACTAAGAAACGTGGTAGTAATTCCCATTGACATGTTTTCGGGAAAGAGATGTGTTTATAGTTTATGCGCCTCATTCATGAATGTGGGGAAAACATTTTGAAAGATGAGAATAATTATTAGGTGTATGTTTTCGAACACAAAATAAAGCATATTTAATAAAGTTGGTTGAGTAGAGTTACTGAAAAATTAATAATAATAAGATTGATGTATGGTTGTTGAGACTTGAGATTCAGAGTATTACCAAATATCAATATTCAGAGTATTACCAAATTCCATTTTATGGTTAAAACCCATATTGGATCTAATCCCAAAAGTCACTTAGCTCCCACCCAAATCATTTCAAGACACCATTAAATCTCTTATATGTTCTAGATTCTGACCACTAAGACACAAAGATACCGTATCAATAGACACTGATGACTCAATAGGCATCTGAAGACTACAAGATACTAATTTACAATACAAGGCGCCGAGATTCTAAGATTTGTTTGTGCTTCCATTGGTTTAAAATCCAATTTGATACCAACTGACCTGATCTCTTAATCCCTCTTCCTTGAAGCGGATTAATCTCATTTCTTCTCTAGATCTCTTCTATTCTCCTTTAATTTTATCTTCCCTTTTTAATTTCCATCACATCTTTAGTGCTTTGCATCTATTTCACTTCCTTTTAAGTTTGGTTCTCAGATTTGTTTTAGAAACCCTTTGTGATTGATTCTTTTCTGATTTACTTCCATAAGATTTCCTTAATTAGTTTGCTCTCCCTCTAATTTGTCTGTTTCCTTTCTCTAAGCTAGGGATTTTAGTTTCTATATCTATTTTCTTGATGCTTATTTTCCCTAAAAAAATTCGACTAACGGTTCTACCATTACAGGAATTCTTCGCGTAGCTGCTTCATTCTCCATATTTATCTATAACTGGAAAAAGAGAAAACACCTAAGGGGGTGATTATGAAAGCTACAATCTCTAACAACAAAATTTATTTGATCTCCTCAGAGGTAATCCAGAAACACAAGCTCTTAATTTTCAAATATCTCTCGGCTTCTTTGTTAGATAATATGCTAGGAATCATTGTTAATTTCACATTTGATGGTATGAAATTCTCTACTAGCATCTTTATCCTTATTGCTTGTCGTAAGAATACTATGTCAAAATCTTATTCTTCAATGTTTGATGATTCTAGACACACTAATAGGATCTTGACCAAGCATGGTAACAACTGTTCAGATTATGCTAGATACAGAACCCGCATTCATGAAAGAAATAACTTAGTAGAACCTTCATATCCACAAGTGTCTTATTTTTGGAAATTCTTCAAGACTATATCTTGGAATTGTCAGGGTCTAGGAAGCCCAAACAAACCAGAAACTTACTCGAGTTTAAATGATCTTCTTAATCATGAAAATCTTGATATAATATTTATATCAGAAACTAAACAACAAACTAAGAATGTGGAGATAATTCTTAGGAAACCAAAACTTCATAACCATTTTATTATACCTCCTAGAGGTACTGCAGGAGGGCTTATTCTAGCATGGAAACAAAATGTGAATCTGAAAATTCTGAACTATGAACATAACCAAATAAATGCTAGAATTTCGACCACACCATAAATTCTCACTAGACTATCTCTTGCTTCTATGGTGGTCCTTACAGGCCTCTTAAGTATGATTCATAGAAAATGATCAGATATGGGGCTAATAGAATCAATGAACCATGGATCATAATTGGGGATCGTAATGTAGTTCTACATGATTCTGAGAAACAAAGTAGATTTCCTTTTAACCAAACAGAAGCTGATACATTCCTGGACATGATAAACAACATAGGGCTTCATGATATAGGATTTACATGATACCCTTACACCTGGAATAACAGAAGAAATGATAATGATTTTACTGAACAACGATTAGATAGAGCCTTAGCTAATAGTGAATGGTTAAACACATTTCCTTGTTGTAGTGTAACTCATTTACCTCCCCTAATTTCAGACCATGTACCTATCATCTTAAACGACCATACTGAATGGAAGGATGGTGCCAAAACCTTCAAGTACTTTGGACCTTGGATTGACCATCCACAATGCAAACCTTTAATCGAATCCTCTTGGAATATTAACATTTCAGGCTCTCCTGCTTTTTGCCTAACTAAAATATTATCCAATGTTAAATACATATTAAATAAGTGGAACAGAGAAGTGTATGGTAACATAAACACCAACATCAGCAATACCAAACTGAAACTTGATGAAGCCAATAACAATCTTCCATCTCATATAAAATCCAGAGAAATAACCAAACTCACTAGGGAGTTAAGCGAATGGTATAACATAAAAGAAGAATTCTGGAAGATCAAAAGTAAAGAACAACATATAGCTCTAGGAGATAGAAATACTCGGTACTTCCATGATAATGCCAAGCAGAGATTTAGAAGAAACATGATAGGATCAATTAAAGATACTGATGGTAGATGGCTTAATGCAAAAACTAAAATAGCCAATTGCCTAAATCAGCACTTCAAACATATAACAACTTATGTTCAACCTGAGATAGATGAGAACCTAATAGATCTAATTCCGACCTGCATAACCGAGATAGAAAACAAAACCCTAGAAACCATACCTTCTTATGCTGTAATAAAAAACACTTTATTTTCCATGGAGCCTAATAAAAGCATGGGACCTGACGGGTTTCCACCAAATTGTTTTCAAAAAATTTGGGAAACAACTAGTATTGACTTTGTGAACATGATACAAACTTTTTTTAAGACAGGGTATATGCTAAAGGAGATGAACTCAAGTTTCATTTTCTTTGATACCCAAGACCCCAAATCCAAAAACTGCTGCTGAATTCAGAACGATAGCCCTTTGCAACACTTCTTATAAAGTTATATCCAAGATAATAGCTAACCGAATGAAACCATTATTAAATAAAATTATATCTCCATATCAATCTGCCTTCATCCCTGGAAGGCAAATTTCGGATAACATAGTTGTTGTACATGAGTTAATTCCTTTTTTTAACAACTTGAATGCAAACATATATACTATTTGTAACAAGGCAGTATTCAGTGACAGATGGGTCAGAAACCGTATAGTCAATTTAATCAGGGATGCCAGCACGAATCCTGAACTAAACTGGCCAATGTACTTGAATGCCACTACCTCTTCATGGTAGTGTGCAACACTTTGTTTTTCTTATAAAAAAAAAGAGTATTCCCAAATATCATTAGATAGTTGATACACGAGGGTGGGGTTATGATGGGATATGTTTGACATTGCCCTGTTTTTTTGTGCTCTTTTTATGAGTATATATAATAGTTTTTGAACAAAATGAGGTATACAAATATGATTATAATTGGAAGTAGTTTGTCAGTGTCGAGCAGAATATCTCAATTAATCTCTAAGGCCGGTTCCTATGGTGAGAGGTATAAAAGGTGTTTTGCCATGCCACGTGGCATGGTAAACTAGTTTCCTCACTATGGTAAAAACTGGCAAATTTTATTAAAGTAGTATATATTTTATTGTGTTTTGTGAGACTCTTATCAATAAAAAATCAGTCCTTCTCTACAAACTGAGAAAACCAAACCAGGTAAAAACCGCCTCTCACAATTTAATTTTTATTTCTGGGTCCCAGTGGCCCAGCCCCTCGGAAGACTTGCAGAGGATGGGTTTGTGTGTGGCGGTTTTTACCTAATTTTTTCAGCTCGGTCTGTAAAGACTTTTTGATAAAAAAAATTAGTTGTTTTTGTTTGGTGGGGTATTTATTAAATTTTAAGGATTATATAATATTTTGTGGGACCCTGTATATTATAATAACTAAAAAGTAGGAGAGAAGGAGTAAAACAAAAATAAAAAAAATTACCTAGCGGTGGAGACTACACCAGGAGATTTACACTACACCGAACGGTCGAGGCTCGACCACTCGGTGGAAACTTAACCTGGCCTAGCTAAGTGGCAAATTTGCCACTTAGCCAGGCCAGTTTGCTTGTTTGCCAGCTCCATAATGGGTGCAAAATTGGAAAACTGGCCAGTTTGCTATGCCCATATGAACCGGCCTAATATAGAACACAACAAAAACACACTACTACCCCAAGAATAATTCAATTCAGTTCAAGATTGCGCTTTATTGGCTAAGCTTGTAGTCATGAGACTAGTGACTGGTGAGGGATTTTGAGATGGTACAGAAAAACTACTTCGTCGCATTACTATTAACAAGTAGAAACCCTAATTCACCGCCCCGTTCGGCGGCAATAGATTTTACCTCCTTCCTTGGCTAAGCTCTTGATTCACCGGCCCTTCTCGATGTAGTCTACCGATGTTCTGGGTGTGGTTCCTTTTCCACTTGGTCTATTTTCTCATTGGTTACTCCTCTGCGGTGCTGCTGGTTGATCCAATAAAAGATTATTAAGTTTTTGGAAATATTTTCCTTAATCTTTCCTACCCCACCGTTGATTGATGTGCTGCTAAATTAGTCATGCAGGTCTCTGATTCTGTCTCTAATTTTGTCGTCGTTTTTTACCTCCTCTGATGCTGCTTCAGGTTGTTATTGGCTCACTCGCTCTGTAATGATGATTCGCCTTAATTCTTCTCTGCTATAGCCGTTTTGTTTTACAATTTTCCGAGGTAACACTGTTTACTTTTCAGAAGTATCTCATATCCCACTTCCGAATCGATTAAAATAATGAGATACTTTGCCTTGAAGAATCAATAACATTAGGTGGCTCAACCCCATTTTTACACCTCATCTCTTGATTCACTATTTCAATGTTACTTCAATTTTTTTGTGCTTCGGCTGCTCCTTGTTTCCTGCTGAACTTGCCTGATGCTATCCTAATCCCCCGTTTTATTTGTTTTCAATATTATCTTGATGTTTGCTCTGGGTACCTTATGCCTATAAATTGAAACCAAATCATCCCTTCTCAACACCCCTCTTCGTATCATCGTTATTACCTAACTTCCCCTAGATCCTTTCACCTGCAACCATTTCAGAAACTTGATTAAACATCTCAATTCAATACCTTTCACCATGTCCAGGCTTTGGAATGGTGAAGTTTCACAAAACCAGCAACCCCTTCCCAACCATTTATCTACAAATCCCCCTGTAAGACACCATGTATTTAGTAACACCCCACCCAGACTCCGCCCCTCTAACAGAATCAATTGGCGTGGTCGCATTGTTGGTGGTTTCCTTACCAGACTGAACAAAAATTCATTCAATCTCAAACAAGCGTTAAAATACCGCTGGAACCTTGCTAGAAAAATCTTTGTTTCAAAATTTGGAAGTTTTCATTACTGTATTAGATTTGAACTAGCTAGTGTGTTGAGGTACGGAACCAGAGTTATTTATGGCGATCTATTTTTGATACAAGAATGGAATTCATCCATCACCCCCAAAAATATCTCCCTATCCTTTGAAGATTTTGAAGTTATCCTTAGAAACATGTACCCAGAGCAAACTGATATCGTGAACATCCTTGATAATACCTCTCGTTTCGGCACCCTTATGGCTTTTGATAATCTAATTCAAGAGAACAATGGTTCTAGATCAATAGGTATTAGGATTAGGATAGATACTTCTAGGCCTTTGCAGTTTGGATATTACGCGCCAAACAACAGATACGAAGTAAATAGGGTGGATATGACCTACCTTGAGCTTCCCAGGCTGTTCTGCAGTTTCTGCAACCGACTAGGGCATGAGAATGAAGACTGTCTCGACTACTTCTTACTTAATCACCAAAGTTTTCAAATGCATGCGCCACTTGATGATCTGCCTGAGCACTTTCCAATCCCTGAAGACCCTTTTGCGTATGCAGCTGCTCACCAAGAATCCCTTTATAATATCGACAGAGACGATCCAGAAAGTGATTGGAGTTTAGAAACACAATACTCTCCAACCAATTCCAGCCGTGAACAGTCTGCAATTTCATATACAGACAGGGAAGGTCCTGGCGAAAGATATTTCCAAGTTGGTTTTCATTCTGACATGTCACCCGAATCGGAAAGAACTATTTCGGAATGGGAAATAGTAGGGATTGATTTGGCAGAAGAAATTGAATCTCAGCGGCAGAAAGCCCCGTTCCTTTCATCACTTCGGATATTAAATTTGATATGCTTTCTGACTTGGACTCAGCTTCATCTACTTCATCCCATACTAGCACTCTAAATTAGGTAGGCTTGAAAAGAAAAAACCCAGAGCAACAATACTTCCTTATGAGCATCGACCAAGGCACATCAACGGCGACAAGCATCCTTAGAGGAGTCTCACAAGAGGATTATAATCAATGGATGAAACAAGCCGAACCTGCCAAATGGCCTAGAATTGAAGAATTGGATGATTTAGTTCCACTACCTGATTCAAATCATCCGGAAAGCTCAACTAACCTAGTCAGTCAACCTCAACAACAGCAACGCCTTTTCCAACTAAACCAGCAATCACAAACCAGCCCTCCAACGGACCAGGACTGAACTTAACAGAATGGCACACCCAAACATAACTCGTAACGACACATCCAGGGGCCGGTGGATACCCCTATCTTTTGTTTCTTGCTATCTGCTATTTGTCATTTCCTGTTTTTATCTTGTTTACTATATTTCAGTAGTCTTAATCTGTTTTTTGCTGTAGAATACCCAGATTAAAGCATGATTAGCCATATTTCTTGGTAGGAATTTAGTACGTGTGTATGCCGTAGTAAGTCGCTTGTATCATCCATAGAATTTATGTGAGTAAGTTTGTCGTAATTAGTCACTTGTAATCATATTTAAAATAGTTGTTTTGTCTGTGTGTTTACCATAGTAAGTCCTTCTGTTTAATTTTATCTAGATTAGTCGTTAATTTCTTCGCCTGAACTGCAGTTACATTTATGCATGTTATTCCTATAACCTTTTTGTATGTTGATACTTCCCCCTAATATGGTTTCATGTGTTTTCACCATAATTCCCGTTTCTCTAAACCCTCATAGTTTATACCGTCCATTGTTCCCAGTAGTTGTTGGCCCAACTCTAGTTTTAGTAGTCGATCACACTCCTGCCAAGTTCTCAATTCCTTGTTCTTTCAGAATCAGTATTGCTTAACTTCTTCAGTCATCCCTATATTTTGTCATCGTCAATTTTTAATCCTGTGCGCTCCGAATTTTCACTTGACTCATTTCACTCTTTATTTCCTGCAATCCCCGTCCTGTTGCTCCCTTACATGCTTTTACATTCTCCCTAGGCTTCTATCCCCTCTGTGATTTCTCTGATAAGTAAATGCTTTTATTCACTCATTTCTTATTGTGTTGATTCTCCTGCGTTTTGTTTTTGGCTTGAGTCCTTTCAATATAGCCTCCAGTCTTCTTTTCCGACCATCATAGTCTGCGTTTAGCCTCTACTTTGCTGATTATTCTAACTTCGCCTTCCTAAGTTTGGTTCTACAACACTACAGCATTGGGATGTATCCCCACCTCCTTAGATAATCCTTCATCCTACCTTAATTTCACGATCATACTTTCATCACCGTACCAAGAACAAAGTACAAATCTCCCACCACCCAGAATCTGAGCTCCGTTATAAACATCTATTAGTACACCTAATCCTACTTGCTCACATCCATCAATCATGTCAATCCTGGAATGGAACTGCCAAGGCATTAACCAACCACCAGCGCTGCAACACCTACGTGGACTGGTTTCAACATATAAACCTGTCATTCTATTCATATCCGAAACCTTAGCCGACGACCACCAAATCCTACGCATCGCTCAAACCCTACAATTCCAAAATTACTGCTCCATCCCTAAAATTGGAAGGAGAGGAGGACTCTGCCTCATGTGGAATAGTGATATAAACCTACAAATTCTCCAAAAATCCCAAAGATATATCCACGCCATCGTCACCCCCCTGCACCGAGCCAACCTTGGATATGCACAGGTATTTATGGACCACTCACCAGGAAAGATTTCTGGGAAGACTTCCCAGCTCTATTCCCTAGCACAACAACACCTTGGATTCTAATTGGCGACTTCAATGAAGTCTTAGATCAATCGGAAAAGAAGGGCGGCATACAAATCACTTATGCTCAGACTCAACCTTTCCTCACTCTGATAGACCAAATGGATTTTTTAGATTTAGGATTCCGAGGAGACCCTTACACCTGGACAAATAACCAGCAAGGCCTGGACAATATCTAAGAATGCCTAGATAGAGCTTTATCCAATCAACAATGGAGAACTGCCAACCCACATGCAGTAATTACATATCTACCAAGAATCGCTTCAGATCATGCACCAATTCTACTACAAACAAAAGCCTTGGACTGGCAAGGAAACAAAAACTACAAATTTGAGCATTTGTGGTTATCCCACCCTCAACTACACCAAGTGGTAAACTCTGCCTGGGATAAGTTACATGACTCAGACCCCCAATTAAACCTCCAACTGGAGCTAATCTCAACCGGTGAAACCCTTATGGAGTGGAGTAAAATCAACTTCGGCCATCTACCCAAACTTATCAAGAAATCAACAGCCAAAATCAAGCAGGCGCAACATCAATGTGCTACACAAACGGGACCAACTCTACACCATTGGCTTCTTGTAGAAAAATAACTCCGTATAGATCATCTCACTTTACTAGACTGCCACGTGACCTACTGGCAACAAAGATCCAGAATACAATGGCTACAAACGGGAGATCGCAACACAACCTTCTTCTATACCAAAGCTACAATTCATCGAAGTTGTAACAACATTCAACAACTATAAGACCAACAAAATAACTAGATCCAAGATAAAAATGCTATCATCAATATTATGTTCGATCATTTCACAAATCAATATACGTCACCGAGCACGAAGATCGATGAAATGTTGTTTAAAGACATCACTCCAAGGCTAACTCCACAATAATGCTCTCTCCTAACTATGGAGGTGACCCCCGATGAGATTAAACAGGAGCTTTTTTCCATTGGCTCAGAACGCGCCCCAGGACCGGACGGTTATACTAGCAAATTTTTCAAAGTCTTCTGGGAAACAACCCGGCCGAAAATTACTGAAATGGTATGAAGTTTTTTCAACTCCCTTAACATCCACCCACTCTTGAACCATATTAACCTCACCCTAATCCCAAAAATAGAACACCCTTCTAAACCATCACAGTATAGACCGATAGGACTCTGCAATGTCTCGTACAAAATCATCTCCAAGATACTAGTCAATTGCATAAGACCTCTCCTTCCATTCTTAATTAGTCCTTATCAAAGTGCTTTCGTTCCCCAAAGATCAATCCATGACAACATAGCAATAGCCGGTGAGCTTTTCCACTACATTAAATCATCAAGTAAAACCAAGGATCCTAAAGTAGCACTCAAACTTGATATACAAAAAGCTTATGATTCACTGGACTGGGGTTTTATCAGACGCGCGTTCACCATGCTAGCTTTTCCGCAAACCTTTGTGGATTACATCATGCTTTGCATCACCACGGTAACCTACTCAGTCAACATCAATGGAACACCGCACGGATACATTACCCTCACTTGAGGAATAAGGCAGGGAGACCCCCTTTCTTCTTATATTTTTATAATCTGCACGGAAATACTGTCAACAAATTTGGGAAATGTAGAAACGAAAAAAAATATAGAAGGACTCCGTATTTCAAAAAAGGCACCTCCAATCCTACATCTCATGTATGCGGATGACTTGCTAATAACCTATAAAGCAACAAAAGAAGGCACAAATCATCTAAAGCGACTACTACATGCTTATAGCGCCTCGGCAGGTCAACATATCAATACTTCAAAATCAACGATTATTCACCACCCGAGGCTTGACCAACCACAAATAGACGATCTCCAACAACTTTAACCCCACCTACCTACCTTGGAGTGCAATTTAAACAAGGAAGAATATCACAACATATTTTTGCACCCCTCCTTCAACGATTGGCTCACAAGGCAAAATGATGGATGACCAAATGCTTAACACAGGTAGGAAGAATGGTCCTCATAAAACAATCACTTACACCTACAGCCAACCACCTCATGCAAACACATATGCTTCTAGCACATATCCATAACAAAATGGATCGCATCACAAGGGATTTCTTCTGGGGACACGACTCAACCGTCCGGAAACTACACCCGATAGGATTTGATAAGCTCATCTAACCTAAATCAAAAGGAGGATTAGGAATTCGCAGCAGCAAAGAGCATAACAAGGTCCTACTCATGAAGAGAATATGGAATATCCATGAAAAACCAAATTCGGTAGTGGCTTTGCTTTACAGTGAAAAATACCTAAAACACCAACCCATCCTTCAAAATATCCCCCTCCCCCATCTTCCGTCAGCCCCCACTGGAGACAGCTGGATACCCTCATACCCACATTAAAACAACACCTCTTCCATCAAATAGGAAACAGATCAAATACCCCAATCCAAGCAAATTGGATCCCGCATATCAAAAATACCATTGACCCTTTTCATTGCTACCCAATACAATCGGTTGCCGATATCATTGACCCTTTAACCGGGTCCTGGAACCACGAAAAACTAAATACCCTTCCCCCACCCATAATACAACGAATTTTCAACCTTCACCTCCCGCAGCAAAACCTGTCAGATAAAATTATTTGGCCGTTCACAAAATCAGGGAAATACACTACGGCTTCGGGATACAAATGCCTAACAGACGCTTCGGATCTGCAACAACACCAACCACTACCACCATCCAACTACCCGTGGACACTACCCTGTCCACCAAAAGTACAACTTTTCTTGTGGAAAGCACTTAACGAGGGGCTTCCAACCCTCCAAGTCCTTAACCGGATCCACCTCACCAACTCAAACATTTGTCCCCAATGCAAGTCAGATCCTGAAATAGCACTACACATCCTTCTTCATTGTTCGATAGCTAAAGATGCTTGGAACATCATACTACCCCTATTCTCCACCCAAAAAAACACCCTTCAGGGCATTCCGTTATCCGTAAGCCGTCAAACAACTATATCCCAACTCATTCAAACGCAAACCAAAAATGAAGCCACCACAGCTTTTTGATTTCTATTATGGTCTCTTTGGTTATCCAGAAATGATGTACTGTACAACCAAAAGCAAACACACCCAATAAACATAACGCAAATGGCTATCAAACTCCAGCAAGAGTATACTTTGGATCAACAAAGACTTCCACCGGTATTACCAGGCATGGACTTACCTACAAACCCTGCACACAAGATCCCACACTCAACCACAATTTTTTGGTAGGTTGGAGCAAACCCCACACAGACTGGATCAAAATCAATACGGATGGGGCAGCTAGAGGTCACCTGGGTTTTGTCGGTTCGGGTATCATATGCAGAAACGAACAATCTATCACAATCCTAGCCATCGCACAACCTCTAGGGATAACGAACACCCTCACCGCGTAAACTTGGGCCATGCTTATCGCGACGAGAACGGCTACAGATCGAAAATGGCCAAAGGTACAATTCGAAACGGATTCACAAAACCTACTGCACTTTTTAAACTCAACAACTGCACCACCTTGGTACCTAAACAACATGATAACATAAATCAAAACTAGAATGACTTGAATCCCACACTGCACCGTAAACCACAATTACAGGGAAGGGAATCAGGCGGCATACGGGATAGCAAACAAAGCGGCGGATGACATCGCTTCAGCAAACTTATCGACAACCATCTGGGATCATATAACACCACTTTGTATTAGCCCTATTGTAATGGCAGACTCTATAGGTACAACGTACCCCCGTGTAATTTCTTCCTAATCTTAATAAATCTTATGCTTCAAAAAAAAAATATTAACAAGTAGTAAGCATGAACATTGTATGTCGGCCATGCTATTTGGTGGTGACTCGACACCACATGCTATGGTTTTCATCTGAAAATTAATCGTTGTTTTCTACTATGTATTTATGAATCAATCAATCAATTTTTACTTTTTTTTTTGTAGATTTTTCAAACTATGACTAACTTTTAAGGAGAAAACATAGAAAATTTAGAGAAACATAAAAAATAATTGAAAATCAAAAATCCGATATCATTATTTGTGTTCACTGCGTAGATAATTCAAAGGGCTTTCCAAATATATAAAATTCATAAAAATCCGACGTACAGTTCGAAAGATATGAGGTTTTTAAATATATAAAATGTACATTTACTCTTATATCCCTGTAAATATTCTTTATACCACTCCTATAAAATCTAAGGGCTGATAATAAAGAGAAAATTTAATGATCAAACGGTTCAAAATAATTATTTGTGACGGGAATCTTTTTTGGAATATTCTTAAATCTAATGGTTAAAAATGAACGCAGGGAGATCTGACGGTTATGAAGCGTGAATCTTTGATAATCCCTTGCTCATATTGAAAGAGGGGGAGATGGTTAAAAATGAACGCAGGGAGATTTGACGGTTATGAAGAGTGAAGCGTTGATATTCCCTTGCTCACATTAAAAGAGGAAACCTATTAAAGAGGCTTCACTAATAGGACAAAAATAGGTCATCCGTTAGTAACTCAAAAAACCCCTTATCTACAATATTTTTATAATGACTAAATAACCTTCATTTAGTTAATGTTGATTATTTAATTATATTAGCTAATCTAATATTAGTTATTAGATTAGACCAGGATTTAGACTTATAGTTAGAGATAAAAAAAATTACGGTTAGTGTTAGGGAAGAAAAAAAAATTTAAGAAAAACTCAGACTATTTTACGGTAGGATTTCACAATAAACTCTAACCGTAAATTGAGAAAATCTAGAAAAACCAAAATAAAATAACCAGTTACGGTTGGGTAAAAAAACAACCCCACCGTAGATCAAAATAAAATAACCAGTTATGGCTGGGTAAAAAACAACCCCTCCGCAAATTTGTTTAGGGTCCGATTTGGTTGTTAATAATCAACCGTAAAATAAACTACTGATTTTTGGTAATGAAAACGTGTTTGGTTTGGTAAAAAATATCCGAGAACTTTGAATTTAGTAATCAAGAATGTTTAGGGAAAATATGATTTTTTTGGTCCCGTATGAATGAGTAAATCTTTATGTGACTATTATTCCTAAAATATCTCAACCCGAAGCGAAGTTAAACGTTAGTTCGGTTAGCTAAAACACTTATTTTAATGGGTTATGGCTATTAAATGCATGAATATAGATTTTGGATATAAAAAAAGCATTTTTACAATATACATTTTGCACGCGGAAAACCTCTGCTAGTAAAATTTGCCGCAAATCGCACTCAAGGCCTCCGGTTTTTTTTTAGAGTGTCGGACCGAGTAACAATACACCTAAAATTTTCCTTTTTTCTTTCGTCTACTTTAGTATCTTTAAAAGTGGCTAGGGATGTAAATTGGGTCAGGCCGGGCAGCTTGGCCAGGTTTTAATCCAGGCCAGGTCGAACGAGCTTCATATTCAACTGCCCAAAAAGCCCATCATGCCGAGCAGGCCAGGTAAAAACGCTTAATTTGAGGCCTAAAGACCGCTTAAAGCCTATTTATTAACTAGGTCAGGCCAGACAAGCTAAACATGCTACGAGATTTTGGTACTTTTAAAGTATTGTAATAACTGATTTTATTCATGTTTGGAGTTTTGAGACTGAATGAACTATAGTCGAAAAAAGTCTTATGCAATTAATCTTCTAAATGCAAAATAAAAATGAAAATAAGAACTTTTAACCAAAATATAACAAGATGCATAATAATTTATTTCAACGTAAAACTAATACTCTTATGATAATTCAAACGGCATGTCCATCTTGCTTCTATGTATTATATCTGATCCAGTTGATAAACACACTGAAAAAGAATGGTAAAATATGGAACGAGATGAACCTGATGCTGACTGGAGCTTAGAAGTTCATCATTCACATGTCTCCTCAGGACATGTTCAATCAATAGTTTCGTTTTCTGAAGGAGAATAACCATTTGGAGAATACTATCTGAATTCTCATCAAGCTACATATTGGGGCTAGTGGATATACCATTTTTTTTTATTATTAAAGCCTCATTTATATATATATTTATAGTATTAGAAGTGTGTCTCTAATCTATTCTTAGTAAGTTCAGTTGCCAGTCTTTATATAAATCTCAGATATTTTGGATGTGCATTTAAATCTCTCTGTTATACATAGTGCTTTTGGTTTGATATTATGTTAGCTAGTCTGCCTAATTTAATGTGTCTAACTGATCTTCTACAGAGTTTTTTGTTTTAGGTAAGTATATGTTTGCCTTATATAGTGTGTAATAGTCCTTGGTGTATTCTCAGTGTGCTTTAGTGCTTTTATCATATAATTATATTCATAGTTATAGTATAATCTTTCTCTATTCTACCAGTTTTTCTTTCTAATTGAATTTTATTTGTTTTCCCATTTCTTATCTTTTCTAGTCCAATGTCTCATTTGTGTATTTTTAGTGTAATCACTGGCTATTTCCTGATTTTTCTGTGACTGATTGACTTAGGGATGATTCTTATTAGTAATTAATTTTATCATAGTAGTTAATCTTATATGATAGTTTTTTGACTTTAAATTCCTCCACTCTTCTATAGATTTTTGATTGCTGGATTCCAAGCTCTGGTTAAATTAAATGTATGGATATTGGACCGTAGCATTTTTCTTCAGCTTTGGCCCTACATGTTTACTCTGACGCTTAATGATAGGTGTGATAAACACCTAATTTTATATCTAGTATTTATGTTTTCTTAGCTAATTCTCGTGTGAATTATGTATCTTATGTATGAAGTTGAGTTATTAGGTGCTCTGGAGTCGCACGGACGAAAAGAAGGAGAAATCGCCCAATTTGAGCAAAAAGGGCAGAAAAGTCATTTCACAGGTAAACACTATTTGGAGCGCAGACAAGGTTAAGGGGCAACTCTATTGGAGGAACGCTATCTGGAGCTCAGTTGAGGATAAGGGTCTGGGAATTTTGGATAGCCCTTATCATCCCATGACCACTCCCAACTATAACCCTAGTTTCTAATCGAGAAAAACCAGTTTTTCTTTTGTTTTGAATCTGAAACAGAAATTGAGAAACAAAACCAAACAGCAGCTGTGCGTCTGAAATCGAGAGATAAAGAGAAGTGGGTAGAGAAATGGGAAAATGATGAAGCATGAATTTCGGTGGATACTTTAGGGTTTGCTATTGAAGAAATCGAGATTTCAGAGACGAAATTAGACTCAAGGAGATCAAGTAGAGTCGATCTGAGATGGGGGCTCGAATTATTGGTAATGATCAATGAGTTTATGGACTTGCATCTGGTATTTGATTGTGGTGCTGTGTCTGAACTGAAATGGTGAGTTGAGCTGTAGCAATTGGAAGAGAAGCAGCTAATTCTGATGCTGATATTCAAGGGAGTTGTTGAGAAGAAACGGGTGGTGCTATTGCTTTGAGCCTGATGGTGTTTACTGAAGCAGTGGTGATAATGAAGTTGTTGAATGAGTTTGTCTTGACTGTGAAATGGACTGCAGGGAAGGAGAGGTGTATGGGATTAGGAATCAACAGCAATTCAAATGTGATATCAGTCTCAGGTAGATAATGTGTTTGGGGAAAGTCCTGAACCACTAGTTCATTTCAACATCAACTGAACCACTGCCTGTTAGTATCATCAGTAAGATAGAATGAAATTTGCAGTTTGGAGGAGGGTGGATTTTGTTGAGGAAAGAGCTGGTGACGAAGGAACTGAAGTTGCAGCGGGAATTGCGAGTAGAAGAAGATGGAATTCAGATAAAATGGGTTTTCAGTTCTGATGTTTATGAATGTGAACTGGGAATTGAAGTAGGTGATAATGTTGAGTTTCATGTGCAAGCTTTGCAATGGTGGAGTTGTTGTTAATCAAGAAATTGGCAGCGAAGGTATTGGTAGTGGTCTGAGATTGAACAAGTGTTGTCTTGAACTAAAACTGGCGGTTGCAGCTGAGAGATGCAGATTCAGTTGAGCAGTACAAGGAGCTAATGATCGAGTACAGGTCAGTCGCAGTTTGCAATGGCCAGAGTCGAGATGGAATGTGATTATGAATGGGGTTGATTGTGATCGAATTTAGGTGGATTTATTGCCGTGAAGACAACCACCAAGTGATGTTGTTCAGTTGGTTTCGAGTGAATGGTCGAGATTTGAGTTGCGTTCTGGAGTAGAAAGGTTATGGATGAATGCGCTGTAAAGAGAAATGGATTACAAGCTACGGAAGGCGCAGAATGGTTAAGGCATTATGATGTCTGATGAGTTGTTGCTGCAGGAAATGAAACTGGGAGCTAGTGGTGAGCTAAGCTGTTACTGGCAATGGAATGGGTATGAGCTACTTGTGGTTTGAACTGCAACTAAGATTGCAGGGAATGGAGAAGATTGCAGGTGGTAGGTTGTGGCATTGTGAAAATGGAGACAAAACTGTGCAGGGATGAAGATGGTGCTAGAACAGTGTTGGCTAGTTAGTTCCCCGAAACTGGCGGGTTTATCATGTTGTTGGGCTTGAGCTGTGAAGTGGACTTGAATTGACCGAACTGAAGTGCAAAGGTGCTGTTGGCTTAAGGTGGAGAAATGTGCAGAGAATGGATTTTGAAACTGCAGAAAACAGTGAGAAAAGCAAGCGAAAATGGCGCGCCGGTGGTACTAGCTTCGGTTGCCGGATTTCGGAACCGAAAGCGGGGATCGTAATATTTCAGTGAATCGTGAGGGGGGTCTGAGTCGGATGCAAGAATCGATGTCCAGGCATATGAGCTACGTGTCACGCTTTTGTGTACGTTTCCGCAAGAATAAAAATTGGATTTAGATGGGTTATGCAAATGTTTGAAATGCAGGAAAGCAAAGTTGAGCTACTGGAAGTGTAGAATTTCCTGGCGACAGTTTCCAATGGTTCAAGTGATCGGAGAAAATTTTCCGGTGACCGGATTCCGGTGATGACGTCAGCACTCCGGCAACCAGTTTTGGACCCGAAAATTTCAGAGATACATTTTTCACACATGGGCTTTGTGGACATGTAGATGGACGTGGACTTGAAGATTTTGAAGACTTTGACCTATTTTTGGAAAGCAAAAGGCTATAAGAAGGAATTTTTCTACACAATTTTGGGGAGAACAACGGTTTTATTCTATTCTTGGAGCTTTTGCAGAGAACAACTTCTAGGGTTTGCTTTCTTTTATGTTTCATCTTATTTCTTTGAATATTATGATGATGAACTCCATGAATATGAGTAGCTAAATACATTAATTGGTTATGGGATAAAAGTTGATTTCTTCAAGCATGATTATTTGATTCTATGAATTAGTTTTGTCTCAATTTTATCGTTTGTGATTCATTATTTTTATTATCATACGATTTGAATGCTAGTTTGGTTGAGTCCGGAATCAATTGGATTTGTTTTCATATCTAAATCTATATTAGGGTTTTCAATACGTAAAAGTTGTTTGTCCCTGATTTCTAGTAGCAACTTGTGGTTAATACTTGTAGTGATACATCTTTTTAATCGCATATGAATCATAAACTTTGTTAAAACGAATTAGTGCTTTTACACGTTTGTTTGCATCGATTAGTCTTATTTCATAGAACTTATTGCTCTTAGGGAGTTAAACCTAATTGTGCTTTTACACTTTAGGTTGCTTTTTAAGAAGATTTCACAATAGCATCTTTTAATGTTGTTTGTGATAAAATCAGGAAATAAACGGGATACTCTTGCGATCAAGATCAAGATATCCTAGGACTTTTGATAATTGAGAGATTGAATACCAATTCTAATCATAGATAAAAAAATACATGTTTATGAATGATACTATCCCTTAACCAATATCTTCTCCTTATTGATTATTCCAACTATTTACTTTGCTTTATTTAGTATTATTACTTTGATAAAAACAAAAACACACCTTGGGTTATTTGGTTACATAAGAATCTGAAAATTGCATAACAACAATCGCCTCTCTGTGGATACGAACTCTTTCTTATCGAATACTATATTCATATTAGTTAAGTGAGGAAGTGAATTATATTTGTGTCATTTGACAAGCGATCAAATTTTGGCGCCATTGCCGGGGATCTAACCCGGGTCACCCTCGTGACAGGTGGGAATACTTACCACTATACTACAACGACTTGTTATCTAGTTTTTAGTTTCTTTTTAATATTTATGTTCGCATACTGTTTTTTGTTTCTTGTCTTGTTTCTTACTTGTTTGTGAGAAGTGTGTTTCAGGTACCTTACCGAAATACAAACAAGAAGAAGCAATGGGTGACGTTGCAAATCGTACACTCAAGGACTTGGCTTTTCACAAGCTGGATACACAACAGGGTTGCATTCAAACCAACTCTACTTTTGAGATAAAGCCGGGATTGCTTAGAGAATTACCAAAGTTCCATGGCATGGTGAATGAAGATCCAAACAAGCATCTTATGGATTTCCACACCATTGTAATGGCCGTGCTTCCAGCGGGTACTAATGTGGATGGTGCAATGTTGAAAGTTTTTCGATTCTCTTTGGTGGATAGCGCTAAGGATTGGTTATATTATTTGCCTCCCGAAAGTGTCACAACATGGAATGGGATGAAGAAACTATTTTTAGAGAGATATTTTCCAGCATCAAAGGCTACTCAAATTCGCAAGGAGATTTGCGGAATGAAGCAACATATGGGAGAATCTTTATATGATTGTTGGGAACGATACAAGAGATTGGTGGCAAGCTGTCCTCATCACCAATTCAGTGACGCGCTGATTATCCAATACTTCTATGAAGGACTACAATCGAGTGATAGGAATCTTATTGACGCTGCAAGTGGTGGTGCACTTATGAACAAGACGGTGACACAAGCTCGAGAGTTGATTGAGAGTATGGCAGCAAATTCTCAACAATTTTCAATTCGTGGGTCAGAACCATCTATCAAGGAAGTTAATCAAGTTGGCGAGATTATTGAATTACGTCAACAAATGAACAATATGATGGCAATGATGCAACAAATTGCAGAAGTGGTTGTAAATCCATCACGCCCAACTTATGAGAACGTAGAGCATGTCAATGCTATATTCTCAACCCAGCCGAATGGTATTTACTCCAACACTTACGAGCAAGTTGCAAGTGCAAGTTCTGTTTCCAGCCATCCGAGTGAGTTCCAACAACAAGTGCAACAACCACAACAAGGGCATAATCCAGAATTGGAGAAGATGGTTACTTTGGTGGAGGCTCTAATGTCCGTGGTACAGCAAAATCAACAACTAGCGATCTTAAATCAGCAGAAAACGGATAATGCAATTAAGGAGTTGCAATCACAAGTTGGTCTACCGCAACAACAACAATTCCAACAACAACAACCACCTGAAAATCAAAGTTCCAATATGGAAGAGTTGCTGAAATATTTTATGCAAAGAACGGAGGGTGTGGTCCAGGACTTGCAAACACAAGTAGGTTCAATGGCCGAGGAGATTAATCAGTTGCATGCACAAAATGGTGAGAGACTCCCTTCCCAACCTCTTAACTCAAGTGAGGGTGTCAATGCTATTAAGTTGGGAAGTGGTACACAATTTGTGCAACCCGAAGTTACAAATTCGGGTGAAGAAGAAGCGTCAAAGGAACCAATTTTGGAGGAAAAGAACGCAGATTTTCCCCAAACTCCCGAGGTAACTAAATCAAACTCTAAACCTCTTGTTTCTACTTATGTTCCTCCTCTACCTTTTCCTGGCAGGTTCGCTAAAGCTAATGCGAAGGTAGAACAAGATAGGGATATTTGGGATGTTTTTAAGAAGGTCCAAGTGAATATTCCACTCATTGAAGTAATTAGGCAATCTCCTCGCTATGCAAAGTGTGTAAAGGAATTGTGCACTAACAAGCACAAGCTAACCGGTAATGAGGTAATGAGTGTGGGGGAGAACGCTTCGACGTATCTTAAAAAGAAACTCCCACCTAAATTGAAAGATCCCGGTAGTTTCACTATTCCATGCACAATTGGTAAAACACGGTTTACAAAAGCTATGCTAGATTTAGGAGCTTCCATTAATGTTATTCCTACTTCCATTTATGATGCTTTAAATCTTGGTCCTCTTAAGAAAACCGGCATAGTTATTCAACTTGCCGATAGATCTAACGTTTACCCAAAAGGGATTGTTGAGGATGTTTTGGTGCAGGTAAAAGGACTAATATTTCCAGTGGATTTCTATGTTCTAGACATGGGTAATGTGAATTCATCCTCGTCTACACCGTTACTGTTGGGTAGACCATTTTTGAGTACCGCTAGAACGAAGATTGATGTCTACAATGGCACCTTAACTATGGAGTTTGATGAAGAAGTCATTCACTTCAACATCTTTGAGGCGAGGAAACACTCAAGTAACATACAATCAGATTTCCATAATGTGTTGGACGCCGGCTAAGGCGTAACAAACAAGGAGAATGTCAGGCTGACGACTTTAAACCAAGCGCTAAGTGGGAGGAAACCCACCGGTTTTGTATCTTTACCCTTATCTTTTTATTTTTATGCATTTGCTTTTATCTTTATTTTTCTTGTTTTTGCATATCATTTGCGGAATTTCCCACCTTGAACTCTCTTTGGATGATTCAATTTTACATTGAGGACAATGTAAAGTTTAAGTGTGGGGGAGCATTTATATGTTTGTATAGTTTGTTTTAGTGTGTTTTATGCATTTTAAAAAAAAAAATCAGCAAAAATAGAAAAACCAAGAAAACATTTGTGCTTTTTGAACTCCGAAATCTAGAAACTTGTGCCTTTAGGATGACACCATTAGTGGATGGAACCATTTTGAATGCAGGAGTTGGGGAACCGATTAACTAAAAGGGGACGAACATAGCTCATAATCATAAATACCATGATAGTTGTTACCATATCTCGGAATTTCACCATATCGCATTCTATTTTTATTTTTCCATATTTATCTATTGTTCTTAGTGCTTTGGTGGGTCACTAAACATCGACGTGTTATTACTGCTAGGATGAAATAGAGTGATTGAGTTACTAGAAAAAGAAAAGAAAAAAATGAAAAAAAAGAAAAATGAAAAAAAAAAGAAAAAGAAAAAAAGAGACCGACCAATTAGACCAAAACGGAATAAAATGACACTTGGGAATAGCAGTATGTGTGAAACGTAGTCCCTGTCTCCGTCGCCTAAACAAGCGTGGAATGCAGGATCCAAGGCAACTATCATGTACTTGCTGACAAGAATCATGCGCTTGGATCCAGTTTGATCCAATCATGTTGTCTAAAAAAAAAAAAAAAAAAAAAAAAAAAAAAAACAGAAAAAAGAAAAAGAAAAGAAAAAGAAAGTATTATTTTTGGTTGAATAAAGTCACTCCTGGTTCCCTTGTATATGCTAGTGAGTTGATGTAGAATTCAAACCAAGTAGCTCAATCCAATAGGCGTAGGTACATCTTGGCAGTGACCTTCAGACAGATATGGGAAACATCGAACACTTGTGAACATTCGCCAACATCTACATCTATATCCATCTTCTTAATCTTTTCATTGTGATTGTGGTTTGTTAATTTCCGAGTATTGTGGCTTGTTCGACTATCTAATTAAAGCTTTACTAATATATGAATTGAATTTGCAAGGTACCTCCTCCTGTAGTCATATTGGATTCGTTCATTGATTTGTCACAAATAGACGGAGTTGGAAATATAGGTTTCGTAGGTATATCTCTAGTAAACCTTCACGAGACTATAACTCGTCCACTAGGGACACCTAGAGGTTTAAAGGCTTGTTATTTATGCTAAAATTAACCGTAGCCTCGACGTCACGGAGTTGTTGTATAATTAGTTTTGTTTTGTTTGATTTGCTCGAGGACTAGCAAAGTCTAAGTGTGGGGGAATTTGATAGGTGTGATAAACACCTAATTTTATATCTAGTATTTATGATTTCTTAGCTAATTCTCGTGTGAATTATGTATCTTATGTATGAATTTGAGTTATTAGGTGCTCTGGAGTCGCACGGACGAAAAGAAGGAGAAATCGCCCAATTTGAGCAAAAAGGGCAGAAAAGTCATTTCACAGGTAAACACTATTTAGAGCGCAGACAAGGTTAAGGGGCAACTCTATTGGAGGAACGCTATCTGGAGCTCAGCTGAGGATAAGGGGCTGGGAATTTTGGCTAGCCCTTATCATCCCATGACCACTCCCAACTATAACCCTAGTTTCTAATCGAGAAAAACCAGTTTTTATTTTGTTTTGAATCTGAAACAGAAATTGAGAAACAAAACCAGACATCAGCTGTGCGTCTGAAATCGAGAGATAAATAAAAGTGGGTAGAGAAATGGGAAAATGATGAAGCATGAATTTCGTTGGATACTTTAGGGTTTTCTATTGAAGAAATCGAGATTTCAGAGACGAAATTAGACTCAGGGAGATCAAGTAGAGTCGGTCTGAGATGGGGGCTCGAATTATTGGTAATGATCAATGAGTTTATGGAATTGCAGCTGGTATTTGATTGTGGTGTTGTGTCTGAACTGAAATGGTGAGTTGAGCTGTAGCAATTGGAAGAGAAGCAGCTAATTCTGATGCTGATATTCAAGGGAGCTGTTGAGAAGAAACGGGTGGTGCTATTGCTTTGAGCCTGATGGTGTTTACTGAAGCAGTGGTGATAATGAAGTTGTTGAATGAGTTTGTCTTGACTGTGAAATGGACTGCAGGGAAGGAGAGGTGTATGGGCTTAGGAATCAACAACAATTCAAATGTGATATCAGTCTCAGGTAGATAATGTGTTTGGGGAAAGTCCTGAAACACTAGTTCATTTCAACATCAACTGAACCACTGCCTGTTAGTATCATCAGTAAGATAGAATGAAAGTTGCAGTTTGGAGGAGGGTGGATTTTGTTGAGGAAAGATTTGGTGACGAAGGAACTGAAGTTGCAGCGGGAATTGCGAGTAGAAGAAGATGGAATTCAGATAAAATGGGTTTTCAGTTCTGATGTTTATGAATGTGAACTAAGAATTGAAGTAGGTGATAATGTTGAGTTTCATGTGCAAGCTTTGCAATGGTGGAGTTGTTGTTAATCAAGAAATTGGCAGCGAAGGTATTGGTAGTGGTCTGAGATTGAACAAGTGTTATCTTGAACTAAAACTGGCGGTTGCAGCTGAGAGATGCAGATGCAGTTGAGCAGTACAAGGAGCTAATGATCGAGTACAGGTCAGTCGCAGTTTGCAATGGCCAGAGTCGAGATGGAATGTGATTATGAATGGGGTTGATTGTGAGCGAATTTAGGTAGATTTATTGCCGTGAAGACAACCACCAAGTGATGTTTTTTAGTTGGTTTCGAGTGAATGGTCGAGATTTGAGTTGCGTTCTGGAGTAGCAAGGTTATGGATGAGTGCGCTGTAAAGAGAAATGGATTACAATCTACGGAAGGCGCAGAATGGTTAAGGCATTATGATGTCTGATGAGTAGCTGCTGCAGGAAATGAAACTGGGAGCTAGTGGTGAGCTAAGTTGTTACTGGCAATGGAATGGGTATGAGCTACTTGTGGTTTGAACTGCAACTAAGATTGCAGGGAATGGAGAAGATTGCAGGTGGTAGGTTGTGGCATTGTGAAAATGGAGACAAAACTGTGCAGGGATGAAGATGGTGCTAGAACAGAGTGTTGGCTAATTAGTTCCCTGAAACTGGCAGGTTTATCATGTTGTTGGGCTTGAGCTGTGAAGTGGACTTGAATTGGACTGAACTGAAGTGCAAAGGTGCTGTTGGCTTAAGGTGGAGAAATGTGCAGAGAATGGATTTTGAAACTGCAGAAAACAGTGCGAAAAGCAAGCGAAAATGGCGCGCCGGTGGTACTAGCTTCGGTTGCCGGATTTCGGAACCGAAAGCGGGGATCGTAATATTTCAGTGAATCGTGAGGGGGGTATGAGTCGGATGCAAGAATCGATGGCCAGGCATATGAGCTACGTGTCACGCTTTTGGGTACGTTTCCGCAAGAATAAAAATTGGATTTAGATGGGTTATGCAAATGTTTGAAATGCAGGAAAGGAAAGTTGAGCTACTGGAAGTGTAGAATTGCCTGGCGACAGTTTCCAATGGTTCAAGTGATCGGAGAAAATTTTCCGGTGACCGGATTCCGGCGCCGGCGACCGGATTCCGGTGATGGCGTCAGCACTCCGGCAACCAGTTTTGGACCCGAAAATTCCAGAGATATATTTTTCACACATGGGCTTGGTGGACATGTAGATGGACGTGGACTTGAAGATTTTGAAGACTTTGACCTATTTTTGGAAAGCAAAAGGCTATAAGAAGGAAGTTTTCTACACAATTTTGGGGAGAACAACGGTTTTATTCTATTCTTGGAGCTTTTGCAGAGAACAACTTCTAGGGTTTGCTTTATTTTATGTTTCATCTTATTTCTTTGAATATTATGATGATGAACTCCATGAATATGAGTAGCTAAATACATTAATTGGTTATGGGATAAAAGTTGATTTCTTCAAGCATGATTATTTGATTCTATGAATTAGTTTTGTCTCAATTTTATCGTTTGTGATTCATTATTTTTATTATCATACGATTTGAATACTAGTTTGGTTGAGTCCGGAATCAATTGGATTTGTTTTCATCTCTAAAGCTATATTAGGGTTTTCAATACGTAAAAGTTGTTTGTCCCTGATTTCTAGTAGCAACTTGTGGTTAATACTTGTAGTGATACATCTTTTTAATCGCATATGAATCATAACCTTTGTTAAAACGAATTAGTGCTTTTACACGTTTGTTTGCATCGATTAGTCTTATTTCATAGAACTTATTGCTCTTAGGGAGTTAAACCTAATTGTGCTTTTACACTTTAGGTTGCTTTTTAAGAAGATTTCACAATAGCATCTTTTAATGTTGTTTGTGATAAAATCAGGAAATAAACGGGATACTCTTGCGATCAAGATATCCTAGGACTTTTGATAATTGAGAGATTAAATACCAATTCTAATCATAGATAAAAAAATACATGTTTATGAATGATACTATCCCTTAACCAATATCTTCTCCTTATTGATTATTCCAACTATTTACTTTGCTTTATTTAGTATTATTACTTTGATAAAAACAAAAACACACCTTGGGTTATTTGGTTACATAAGAATCTGAAAATTGCATAACAACAATCGCCTCTCTGTGGATACGAACTCTTTCTTATCAAATACTATATTCATATTAGTTAAGTGAGGAAGTGAATTATATTTGTGTCGTCTGACAAGCGATCACTTAATATTCAGGAATCTGTTTATTCCCCTCACTCATCCATTCATATCAAAGAAAATTAGGCGCATGCCCAAAAAAAAATATTCTCATTATCAGGCCCACAATTAATTTTAGTACCATGACACCCATAATTATATGACATTATTAAAAACGCCTGCATGACGGATTATGCATCCGCATGACGGGTTATGCATCAGGGGTATAATTGGCAGCGCAACTTGGATATAACATATCTAAAAAACCGCGCCTTGGAATTTTACAAATTTTATATCGTTGGAAATCTTTTGAAAGAGCTACGCAACGAGTACAAACAACAATATCAAATTTTTGTTTTTCACGAAAAAATCCAGAGGCGATCATCATTAGGCAAAATTTTCGAAAACTTGATACATAACCATTATACAGCCACCAAAAAAGATGCCTAACACATTCTGCCGACGCATAACGAATTATGCAACCATTTTATCGACTGCATAACAAAGTTATGCATATATAACAAGTTATGTAACCATTGTTTTGGTTGATTTTAGTGCGTACATAAAAAATTGATGCATAATGCAGTATGCATCCATATTTACGGATGCATATCAGGTTATGCAGCTATTTTCTCGATGCATAAAATATTGTGCAATAATTTTCTCGATGCATAATGCATTATGCAGTCATATTTTCGGACGCATAACAGGTTATGCATCCATTTTCACAACTGCATAACATGATATTATTGTAGGTGCATGACAAGTTATGCAACCTTATATTTTGTTGGTTTCAATACTAAGAAAAATGTAGTTGCATAACGTGTTATGCAACTGTTTTCTGGACTGCATAATAGGTTATACATTAACTTTTATAGATGCATAATAGGTTATGCAACAAATTTTCTGGACTGCATGACAAGTTATACAACTTTCAAATCCATCTCAGACATAACCTGGAACAAAACCAAGCTCATTCACTACCTTTAGTTATCAAAGAATAGACAACACTTTTTAGCAATAACAATTAGAGACCAAGATGGGTTCTAAAACTGAGATTCTTTCAATCCTTTATTTATTTGAGGATTAAGTAATATAGAGTATGGAAAACATTGTCTAATAACTGAGGAAAAAGTATCCTTCCACAGTTTCTTAAAGAAGATATGTTGCTTACCATTTTGTAGAAGCTTTCAGGGGATAAAAAGATCTTCAAGACTCTTCTAGTTACCAATGAAGATGACTTAGAAGTTGGTGTTTTTCTCTTCTTCTTCACCATCTTTGCAGTTGATTACACAAAATCACTATGAAAAACTCTCCACCACCCCTTCCCTTTAAAAAAAAAAACAAAAAAAAACAAAGAATGGGTTTCCTTTGTTCTGTGTACTCCCCCTTTTGCTTGGTGTGGAGAAAATAAAACCCAACACCATAGTTCAACATCTCTTCTTCTCGATCAATCCATCACATAATCATCTCAATCAATAACTACCACCATCAAACCTTCTATGGAATCCAGCTTCGTTCCTTTAACAACAACAACTGCTTCAAACCCTAATTTCCTTCTCTATCACATATTCCTTCTTGAATCTTCAAAAAAATCAACAGAACCCATCACAAATCGAACCATCAACTCCTCTCTGTTAATTCAATTTCATCAAATCTCCAATTAAATTGCAGCGCCAATCTCCACTAAGTCTCTTCTTCATCTTAAATTGACAATTAACAATATTATCTTCATCTGCATCTTTCAAATCAACACCCATACTATTAAATCAACCCCTTTTTCTCTCGATTCAGATTCAACAGCAGCAACAACTGCTTTTCTTCCTTCTTCCATTTTCAGATTCAAACAAAACACTTTAATTCTCCTTCACTTCTACTTAATTCGTCAGCAGAACTCATCGATTTGCTTATTATGAATTAATTTTTCTGAGAAGAAATTGTGAGGACAAATCGAGAAGAGGAAGAAGAAGAAGAAGAAGAAGAAGAGACACAAAGAGAGATACCGAGAAGAGGAGATTGAACTATTAAAAAACGGAAAAAAAAAATTCTAAAAATTCTGGGTTTAGGAATAATTTTGAAGGAAGAAATGGGTGTGCGCCTGAACCTTTTTGTCGGTGGGTTTCGCAGTGTCCAAAATCTGGAAAACGGGTGTGGCTGTAGTTTTCACTTCATATTAAGTTCAACTTCATCAACTTCAAGCCTTCTCATCCCGACACTTCTCTGTCCCCATCAAACCCAAATTTAATATCATATCTTAGCCCAATCAAAAAGCCCATCACTAAGCTCACTTCAATAACCTATCAGGCTACTCATTATTATATCAACCTGCTCCGTATTATTTCAGCTTCAACATAAACCTTTCAACCGAGTCAAATTATTTATCGACTAAACCTTCACCCAATTCCCAGACCCAAAGCAATATTAAATCCAAGATGAACATCTTGTCTAGAAATTTCCAGGGCATCAACATCTTGTCAAAGAACGGACCTTAGCTCAGCTGGTTATCCCCGTTCCCCAAAGTTTCATGCGTTCCAGGAGGTCCCAGGTTCAAGTCCCCCAATAGCGTAATATTGCAGAAATTAACATGGAATGTAGTGTTAGTTTGCCCCCCTTGTGACACAATCTCAGCCCCCATCCGCTTCGGCTCCCTTGGCTAGGTTACCCATGAGGCTCGCTGGTAAATTAGCACAACAACTTGTTCAATTAATGTAGTAGTATGTTGTTGGAGCTTAGCTTGTTAGTATTCCAACTAGTTAATGTAATATTTTTTATCCACTAATAAATTAATAATAGTTTTAATACAACATCTAAACAGACTAATATCATTAAACAAGCCTAATATTGATGAGCACGTAATTTATACATATTTGTCGCCCTATTTATAATTGTTAATGCCCTATTTATAATTGTTAATACTTGTTTTCATATTAAAAATCTTGATTTTGTGTTCTTGTAGGTTGTATACCGAAAACCCGAGCTTACAAGTGAAATTGGCTTATTTGGTTGAGTTGGAAGCTAAATGGCATTTGCGACTAAAAACACCAATATAACATTTCATATCCATTTTATTTGATAGCACAGAAGCACCACTCACGGACACAAGATGATACAGGAGAACAAATAATTCCTTTGTTATTGTCAAGCACGTGTACTCCATTTGGGATGCAAAAGATGAGTGTGGCAAATTATTCACCGCGTATTATTTCTATCAAAACAAAGGGAGTCTCCTTTCAGAATCAAGCAGCCGATGTTCACATTCTCTCTAGTTACATAAAACAACAGATGCAATGGTATTTTGGTGATGATGGTCGTGACTCAAATTGCAGTTTGGAAGTAAATGAAGAGTGGAGGATGGGTGTTGGCGATGATGGAAGATTAAATGTGAATGGAGATGATTGGTTGTGATAGATGGTGGCAGAGCTATGGTTTGCTGGAGGTTGAATTTGGGCTACGAATTGTGGTGTTTTGGTGTATATGCTAGTTGGATTGGATGGGGGGTTCTGTCCAAGTGAAGGTGTTGTGGCTGAGTTGATTTATTGGTTGAACTGCGCAGCTGAGAAGTTAGAAGTTGAGATGGATACAGAGTAAGAAGTGGGTGTTATATAGGCTGACTGAAATGGATACAGACTGTAGTTTATTGTGTTTTAGAAAATAAGTTTTTAATAAAAGAATTATTGGTCTTGGCGTGGTTTTATCTAATGACCTGAGGATCTAAGGATACTTACTCATTTTTTAAGTGAATGAAATGATCCTTTATTCCCACATTGTGGAAAACTAAAGAAGATCTCCACTATTTAACCATTTTCTTATGGATATATTGATAAATTAGGGTCGAGCGGGTGGGGCAAATGACACATAACCCAACCCATGTCAAATGGCCATGCACCAAGTCCTTTTTTCTATTCAGATTTATTTTTGGTGAGTTTTTTTAGGAAACAATTTCCAAAATTAATTTCTTCAAGTGTTTTATTTATGGGAATTTTTTTTTTTTGTGTTTTAATTGTTTTACAAGAAACAAAACTCGTTTTAGAAGAAAACCTAAACCTAACTTGATTTGCAAGTAACTTCTCCTATAAATACAACTCGGAAATTTGTATTCGAAACACACTAGAAGTGACTACTTTCTAGTCTTCTTTTCATCATGTTCTTGCTTTGTTTTGCGCGGTGTGTTTACTTCCACTCCTCGTTGCTAAGTTCAAGAATGGGTGACTTGCGTTGTGCTAACACAAGTTATGTGGGGCAGTCTTATCTTGGACACATCTTGGCACATTGGGGTTTAGCATTCCTCTTCTTGAGTATACTTGCGAATTAATGTGTTAAGGACAACTTGTTAAACCCGTGATTCTTCCCTCGTCAAGTTATTTCGGTAGAGTTGTTTTGATTCCGTTCTTTATATATTAATTTTGATACATCTAACGTGTTGTTCATTGATGTAAGATCCCAACAATCTTAACACATTAATATTCCTTGTAAAAATGGCAATAAAAATCGACGTTGAAAGACCACAGAAGTTTAACGGAAAGGATTTCAAGAGATGGCAATCCAAGATGTTATTTTTTATGAGCCCTCATGAATTGGACGCAATACTGGTTGTTTTTGATAAATTTGTGAATGCTGAAGGTATTTCTGATGATGATAAAGCGTATTACACGAGGGATAATTATATGGCTAAAAATCATATCATGATCTGTTTAGAAGATGCGATGTATGATTTTTACAATGATAAAGAAAACTTCAGTGCTTATGATTTGTGGACTACATTAGAAGAAAAGTACCAAGCTAAGACTGCAGGAAGCAAGAAATTTCTGGTAGCAAAGTTTATGGATTTCAAGATGACGAATGATAAACCTGTTGTTGATCCATTTCTTGAACTTCAACAAATCATAAATGAAATACTTGCTGAAGGTATGGTTATTGATGAGATGTTTCAAGTTTCTAATGTAATAGAAATATACCATATTCTTGGTCGGAGTACAAGAGGAAATTGAGACATGAAACTAGTGAGATCAACATGGTTGAATTGGGTAAGAAGACTCAAGTGGAAGAAATTGTGTACTAAAGACAAGAACATGTCATCTTCAATGGACAAGATATAACAAGGCTAATATGTCCGAACACAAGTTTTCCAAACCCGGAAAAGGTGAAAATAACAATCGCAATTTGAAGTATGGTCCACACAAGAAAGGTATATTTCGTAAACCAGAATCTAGCATTATTAAAATTAAGGGTGCTTGTTAGGTATGTGGAAATACTGGTCATATGGCAGTTCAATGTAGACAACATAAGGATAAAAAGAATAATGCTAACTTGGTTGAGAATAACAAGGACAAGTTTTCTATTGTGGTGTATGAAATTAATTTGGTGACCAATGTGATAAACTGGTGGGTAGACTCTGGAGACATCTGCAAAAATCTAGTTTCTTGTTTTGTTTTAGATGATAAGGGTTTTAAAGTTACAATTGAGTATGGAAAAATTGTAGTAACTAAGGGCAACAATTATGTGGGTAAGGGCTATAAGACTGGGGTCTATATAAACTTAATGTAACATGTCCTAAAGTGAAATTGAATGATTCTTCTTCTTATATGTGTATGTCATTGGATGTTTCGCATGGTAGACTTGGTCATGTAAACTATTGAGCAATGCATAAATTGGCTAGCGTAGGCTGCATACCCAAATTCACTATAAATCGAGATCATAAGTGTGAAATTTATGTAGAATCTAAGCATGCTAAGAAATCATTCAGTAAGAATGTCCAGAGAAACATTAAACCCTTAGAATTAATTCATTCAGACCTAGCTGATATGAAATCAGTTCAAACTAGAAGTGGTTTGTAATTTTTATAGATGATTGTATAAGGTACTGCCATTTTTATTTGCTTAGAGGGAAGGATGATGCCTTAGAAGCCTTTAATATATATATATATATATATACTAGGTCTCAACCGTGCCGTAACGGCACGGAAAAAAATATGTGTTTCAAATGTATCCATCGATTCATACATGTCGTAATTGTCTGAGAAGAATCAAACCGATCGATCTAGGTCTAAATGTTTTGAGGAGTTGGTTAATAAACATGTCCTTATCTTCAAATTTTTTAATATTGTGTATGTAAGTCATACAACCCTTTGGGACAAACATAGTTAATCATTAGAGCAAATCCTATGGGAAGTAGAACATTACTTCGTTCACTACTTTAAAAAAATATTATCAAAATTCGCCAAACTTGTAACAAAACTAAAAACACCTAAAATTACTTTAAAATCAATTAGATTAATCTTGCAAAATCTGTTAGCATTAGAATTTAATTTTTCTCTTTGATATAAATTGTTGGGTTCCCAATTTACACATATTTGTGTATATTCATTTTCCTAAAATTTATGATAATATTTAATTCTTGATTTATTTCTTTTCTTGTCTCTTTACCTACATGAACTATTTCTCAAGCATGCATAATTACACGAAGTTGGGGAGAAATGACAAAAATAGAAATCGTGACAAAATAGGGTAATAAAGAGAGATGTGAGAAACTGAATCGATTACAATTAATTCACGCGTAGCCTTGCATAATCTCATGAATTATGGGAGAAATAATGACAGAAACGGATACCATGACAAAAAGGGGGAATAAAGAGAGATGTGAGAAACTAAACCGATTAAAATTAATTCGCATATAGCCTTGTGTTTGGTCAATTTTTTTATAGGTTTCATTTTTCTTCATGCCCCCTACCCGGCAAATCTTAAAATCACAATATCTTCTTTTTTGGAAAAATCTGGCCTTAAAAATTATTTTAATTTTAAAAAATAATAATAAAAGTAATTTTAAAAACAAAGAAAAATTAACCAAAGGTGACTAAATAATTTACCTATCTTAGGACACTTTTTCTCACCCTACCACCATTGTTTCTTCCACCACTACATTATCGTTACCACTCTACCAGTCTCACCAATACCCACCACCATTATCCCCACCGCCGATCCACCACCCACCATCACAACCACCATTAGTGCTTAATTTACCTATCTTAGGACCCCTTTTCTCACCCTACTACCACTACTTCTTCCACCACCACATTATCGTTACCACTCCACCAGTCTCACCAATATCAACCACCGTTATCTCCACCATTGCCCACCATCACAACCACCATTAATGCTTAATGATATGATTAATATCAAATAAATTTATTATGTATCAACAAAAATATATTCATTTGATTAATTAAAGAAATATTTATTATGAAATATCAATTGAACATTTATTATTAAATTTTAATTAAACGTGATCATTTATAGAGGTATATTTATGTTCTGCAAGTATAAATTTGATCGTTCTTTATCTAATCTAACTTGTCCAAACTTTGTTTTGTATTCTGGAAATGTAATCAATTTTATTTTAATACTAAAAACCGTGGTTTATTCGATCGGGTATTATAAATAGCTGGGATCACATTTGGGTGATCCAGCGGTCATGATCATATTGTCTTATATGATTTAGTATCCTCCTCAAAATATTTGTGTTTTTTCCTTGCCAGTTTTGCTAAAAACAACCAACTACATTTATAATAATAAAATGTTGCCCATCTTGTAAAGACACAAAACTATTATTGTCCACTACTATTCGCTAACATCCACCACCATACGTAAAAACCAGCCACGCCCACTATTTTTTCCACCACCAGTAATGTTACCACCTCTACCACTCATAAATACCCGCCACTGTTTCCACCACCTACTGCTTCTTTCACTACCACCATTAAAAATTATATTAAACCGGGGTCACTGTAGTACAATGGTAAAGTCATTGGGTGATGATACCAGTTACCTGAGTTTGAAACTTGCCGACACCAAATTTTTTACCGGTCAATATATACATAGTTTTTAATAAACTTATTTATTAATAAAAATATATATTTATTAGATTCATTAAATGAACATTCATCATGAAAAATTAATTAATCATTCATCATGAGCAATTAATAGGACATAAATTAATAAAGTATTTATAATGGTTAGTCGAAAAAACCACGGCCGTAGATTTATCCCTCCTAGACAAATCTCGGCCGCTCTTTATCTAGCATAACTTAGCCAAGATGTGCTTTGTATTCTTGATTCTTCGGTGCATAAGTGGTTTTCCAGAAAAAATATACATAAACTTAATAATTAGAAATACAATTTTTTGTATCATTGGATGTTATTCCTGCAACTGCAAGGATCATTAAATAAATTAACAATTTTTAAATGAAATGACTAAGAGCAATTCCTATGGGATGAATAAACTCAAAGTTTGTTCATTTTGATCCCATTATGGAATGAACAAACATGAAAAATATATGTTCAAATGAACAAATCTGATGCTTTGAACATTGAGTCGGAACATCCGGCGGGCGTCTGTGTTAATGATGGGCGTCAGAAGGAAAAACGCCAGCGTCTATATTACTAACACGGGTTTTTACTTATAACGCCAGAGTCACAATCAAGAGCACCATCGTCAGTCCCAATATCGCGGGAGTCAGAAGGAATGTCGCCCCTCACATATTCTCTCTCCAAAACCTGATTATTATAATTATGATTTATTTTTTATTATTTATTTTATTAGTTAAATAATATGTGGGACCAAACTCTTATTAGTTTATATAAATAAAATCATTAGTGGGACCCAACTCTTATTAGTTTATGTTAATAAAATCAATAGTGGGACCCTAAAATATCAGATTTGTTCATTTTGCCTTGTTTCCCATACTGGAGAATGCAGTTTGTACATCCACGTGGCTCAACAAATTTTTATTTTTGTTCATTACCATAGGAACTGCTCTAAATATTAGCAAGGTATCCATCACATAATTTTATTATTAATCTTAATTTGATTTTCTACAGAAATACTTGAACTTGTAATTCACTACGAAAACTGAAAATCCATTGTTTACTCCCCAATTATAGAAGCAATATATCAAAAGAAAATGCATCAACACCTAACCTACATTTAACGTTGGTTTCCTGCTATATCTGCCTACTTGCATGACACAACTTGTTAGTGCATAGTTTCCTGCCATATCTAACTACATGGTTGCAGTTCAAGATCCGCGGCATACTGCATCCATAGATATTTCAAAGGTGAGGCAGTGCATATCATATCTAGATCGTATCTGGTATATATACATGTTATGTTAAGGCATCCAGAAAATGGTTCCATCATCCAGTAAAATGTAGACTCAATTAACTTTTCCTTATCTAGCATGCAAATGTCAACAACAGTCTGCCAAAAGTAATATTTGGTTATTTATATCAATCTATAGAATGGATTGGTATATTCGAACATGGAAAACTTGTGGTACAGTACTTTTGAACTGGGTACTTAACTTTGGTCTCACATATTGTGCACCACTTGTCACCTTCATCCCCAACAACTTTCTTCCCGCATGCAGTGTATGCCAAATAATTCCATCCAATGTCGGCTGAGCAGGACATGGATAAATATCTGGAAGCACATCTTGGGAATGGAGGTAATCTAGGGGGTCATGTTGATTTCTTGCAATTTTGAAATCCAAAAACAGGGGTTACCCATAAGCATTCACTAAAAAGTAATAAAAAAAAATCAAGTTTAATCGACTTTCCTCGGCTTACAGATTTGCGAGGAGGTAATGCAAATCCCAAATAAGACGAACTTTCAAGTTGGATGTTCTTGTGAATAGTACATGAGAATGGAGTACAACAGAGACCAAAAAATTAAAAGGCAGACATGGAGGAATGAATACCTGATGAAGTTGACAGGGAGGAAAATCTTCACCTCTCAACGATAGAGTGTGATTTTTCATTCCAACTTTCTCAATGCGACAACTGCAGATGAAGAATCAAGCTTTTGAGTAAATGCAGCACAATTCCAAAATTAGTTCCTCCCCTCAAATAAAATGTTTAAAAGGGAAGACCAAAAACATGAACACACATACACTTGAATAACATTAAGTTTTAATAAGGTATGTAATTTCAGGAGGTAGACACGTTTTCTTTAAAAAGAAAAAATGTTACAAAATTCTGAACAACTTTATAGGACACAAACTGTAAAACTAACGATGTTTATACCTTAAAAGCCAGTTTTCCTTGCTTGGATATAGATAAACGTGCACCATTAAAATCAACTGCTCATTTGAAATCAAGAGAAAATTCGTCCACCTGCCACATAAACTGAAGCTAGTTAACCACGTTATCACCAACTGTTACAATGGAAATAGAAAACCAGAGAAGTAAAAAAGCTTAAAAAATTGTCAAATTAAGGTATCTGTGTTCGTGCAAAGTCACGCACTTCTGAACATCCACTCTTTATGTCGTTTGGTTAGTACAATTGAAAAATGACTAAATAAATAAATCCGATAAAGATTTGAATGGTGTTTTTCTTCCAGACATACTTGAAGATGTAATTTGACACCACATCAACAACGCAGGTGATTCTGCGAGAATGCACAGTAGTAGATAAGCAGGTGAAGCAAACAATAAAGATAATGCGAACATTAAGAAACCACAAATAGATGGCTCCACCTGCAATCCAAAATAACAGCGGTGAACAATTTTAGGGTAGAATTGGATGTTGAAAGTGGGTTCAAGAGTGATCGGTTAAAGAAAAATCAGTTGGTTATATACTTTTCCATTACACTTATTAGTTATTACCCACTCTTCACTGTTGGATTAAGTCTTCTAAGATCAAACTGATGACAAAATATTGTATTTTCTTGGGACTCAATAACATCGTCATAGAATGCTTTTCACCTGTTCACAGTTAACCAAACACAGATATTCACTTAAGAATGATCTTTCGTTTACAACCTAAAAAAAAAAAAAAATCTCAAAGTCAATAAAAAATTCCAGAGATTAAACCCTAAGAGTTCATGTCATAAACACAATAATCAAAATCTGAGGTTACATAAGCAAGACATAAATATTAGTGAATCAAATTTAAATCTAAAGGGAAAAACTGAAATTGAAATTCAACTTAAATCTAAAGGGAAAAAACTTAAATCTAAATCCCCATTTCGGTGGATCGTTACCAATGAAAATGAAAAATAATATGCACTCACCAACAAAGATCTATAACAACCCAAGAAGGTTAAACAATTTATGCACAGCCGACAACCAAACCAATAGATTAGAGATAAAATACAACGTAAGAAAATGCACTGAATTCAGTCTACATTAAATTTTTCACAATTGTTTTCACAAATGTCGGTTATTATTAGTTCTTGTGTAAAACATACCTCAGCAGAAGACCAAAAAGTAACTTAAGGTTTTTTTTTTTTGCAGACGAAGGTTTTGGTATCCTTTTCAATCTTGGTATACAAATCACTTCATCTACTATCCTTTTCTCTCTCCCTCTCTGATTTTGATCTAGTGAAAACTATCAGGCAGCAAGAAGAGAAGCGGCATGCGATGATGAACAAAAATTCATTTACTCGGTAGAATTAAGGAGATATTGTTATAGGGGATAAATCACAGCCATCGATTTATTCTTGCCTAGACAAATACTGATATACAATTCTATTTGCAGTCGATATAAATTAAGGTTAGCTATTCAGTGGATCAATACTCTTGAACGTACAAAATTAATATGAGTTCAAGTTTACTCATCCAAGATAACAACAATAAACAAAAAAAGAAACCTAGTAAAAATCACTAATTTTTCAACAGAAACGTGCAAACGCACTGAGTAATCAAAGTGGGAAGAAAAAAACCTTTTCTCAGATCATAAGACATCTTTAGATTTATTTTTCTTCGAAACATCCTCAAAGAATTGAATTTTTGGACCTGAAGCCATTTCTTTGCCGGTTCTTATCAAGAATAAGACAAAAAAAAAACGTTGTTTTTAATCAAAAGAAATTTTATTTAGATCAAATTCAAATCTTCAACTGAAAAGTCAAAATCCAATTCATAAAAAATTAGGAGAGCATGATATTTTGAATACTTACGGATTCCAATATTGAATTTTGAGTACTCTCAACTTCCAAACCCTAGGTTTGAGTCTGGAGGAAAAATATGAATGAACTTAAAATTTTGGAAAGCTCAGAGTAATCGCTGAATTGGACGTTTCTTTTCGATAGGCAGTGAATGAATAATTGAATGAGAATCAGAGAAGCATGTAAAAATAATCATCAATACCAATTAGGTCACGCACCGAGTCTCCCCCTCCGATCAAAAAAAAAAAAAAAACTAAAAAAATAATAATTTCACACAGAATCAAAATAATTTATAGGGAATCAGAGAAGCAAGAAAAATAATCACCAATACAAATAACAAACGAAATTGATATTTTCATACCTGTGATTCCTGTAAACATTAAAATCAGGGACCACTTATTCATCTTCCCTGGAAATTAATCAAACACCAAATCCGGGAAAACCACCTCAATGATTTCCATGGACTAATAGAATCAGGGAAAACATCACCAATTAAAGGCTAACAATAAAACCTGAGTGCCCAAACGATTTTGACCTAATCTGGGAAAACATCCCCAATGAAAAATCAGGAACCTACACGAAAGAAGGAAAATTATATAAATAATTTGGATGGAAGAAGTTGTTTCTGGATTAACTCGATCTGCTCTGAAAATCCTCTACTCGACGGATTAAGCTATTTCTATATCTGAGATAGTGGGAGAGAAGAACCATATGGGATGAGCGTTTGGGTGACCGAGAAAGAAACATACGGGAGGAGCGTTTGGGTGCATATCCGAACCAACTTCTCATTGTAATGAACGCCACACGTGTGGGATATTAGGAGTGGTCAAAGGAACCATAACCCTTGATTTATCTTTGTCTGGACAAATCCTGACCACCACTAACAAAGGCAAACTTATCCAAACCTTGTTTTATACTAATATAAACGTGAATTTGAAAACCAATTTAATGCTACAATTAAATTAGGAGATTTATTCGAAGAACATGGCATAATACATGAGACTAAATCCCCTTATTCACCTCAATCCAATGGTGTAGATAAACGTAATAACCGTACCCATAAGGATATGATGAATGCCATGTTGATTAATTTAGGTTACCTTCAAACTTGTGTGGGGAGGCTATCCTCTCAGCTAATTACATCCTGAACAGAGTACCCTTTAAAGGATCAGATAAAACTTCATATGAGTTATGGAAAGGTAGACAACCATCTTATGCTTACTTCAAAGTGTGGGGGTGTTTGGTAAAGGTGGTCATCCCTCCTATTAAGAGAACTAAGATAGGACCCAAAACCGTTAAATGTGTTTTTATAGGGTATCATGAGCATACTAGTGCTTATAGGTTTATGGTTGTGAGTTTGAGTTCTGAGATTTCTGACATAGGGTTGACTATTATTATTGATGAAAAGACGAGGGTACCCAAATATTATTATCCACCTATAACCCCTCTTACCGAAAGTGATTTTATATGGACAAAGTCAAGACAATACAACAAAACGGTATTCACACTTTGTGTAATCGTCTATGGATACGAGATAGAGACAATACAGCAATCAAAGTGTGATTACTTGATAATAGGTTCGGACTTAACCAAACTCTATATGATCACGATCAAGTAAAACAGAGTTAACATTTGTGTATTTTACTTCTAATTATAATAAATAATTATAATTGCGGAAATAGAAAAATAAAAGACACAACAAGATTTTGTTAATGAGGAAACCGCAAATGCAGAAAAACCCCGGGACCTAGTCCAGAATTGAATACTCTCAGAACTAAGTCGTTATACAAAATCTAAACCAACTTCATATAGTTGAGACCAAGCAACTAACCCTAGTTCACTTAGTTTCTTCAATAAGTGCACGCACTGGAACAATTCTTTTGGATCATATTCCAAACAGTAAAGGAAAAACAAATTTGTTTGGTAACAACTCTCTTGATTCTTTCCAGAAAAAGATATATCAAGCCATATGCAAAAGCTCTTCCGTTTAAACTAATAAACTCCTTTTCCTGGTTAGATCAATCCAATCTCTATTACCTAAGTAATAATATTCGGATTTGTAACAATCAAAATAGATCCCAAGATAACTCTTAGGTGTTACCGATCTCACGCAACTAATCAATCGAATAAATCTGATTCTAGTTGGATCCCAGCCGATCAAGGTTTGTGCGACATAAAGATATGAGAAACCAATAAGAAATATTCTTCATCTTATTTAATCTTCAATTAAACCTGCACAACACCACTTGAATCTCTTGTGATCAATCACGCACAGAACAGAGTCTGTTAACAATGGATTGTCACAAGATGTCTTTATATCTACAAACAGTTCTAAAAATCCCGTCGACACTTCGATCTAGTTTGAGTGAATCTTATATCAGAAGAGAAGATTCTCAAGAATAAACAAACTAGGTGCAATCAAAGTTCAACAACCGTTAGTCAATCAAATCAATCGAAAACTAATAAACTGCAATTATTTAGTTTTCCACCAACGGTACTCGTAGAGCTTCTTGATCCCACAGAAGTCTTTAAACGAGCGGTCGTAAGAGATTTTTCCTAATTATGGTACTTTCCTTTCCAGATAGATGGCTCCACCAGAAACAAAAAAAAGATGAAGTTTTCCTGGCTTTTAGGATGGTTTGCTATAAATGCAAACTTAGGTTTTTATAGACCAAGGATGTTTGGACACCAAGGAATTTCCAAAACCGAAAGTATTCTCAAGATATGCAGTAAATGCCCAATCGGTTTTCATAATTCTTGAAAATGCTTTGTCCAATATTTTCCGAAATCTCTCAATAGAAAATCTCCAATTATTAAATGCACGTTACTAATTTTTATTCTCTAGAGATATGCATTTAATTGCTGGTAATTAAAGCATACAAAACTAACAACCTTAATTAAAAGATTCTTAATTTATTTTGGACTAGGATCTCCTTGAGTAATTAAGGAATATCCTTGAACAATAAAAGATAAGAGTTATTGTTTGTGTTCAAAGTATGTTGACATCTTCTCTTTGTAAATCATCTTTCATATTTACAATCTTGGAATCGATTATACCGCACTTCCAAACAGGTTTAGAATTGGTTCATCTGTACTCCAAAATAACTATGTGATTGATCAAATATCAAATCACATTCATGGGTTAAATTGTATCTACCAATCACTACACTACACCAAATTTAGCGATTAGCAACGGTAACTAGCAGTTGCAAAACGGGGCCGAAACAGTTTAATTCTGTTATGAAAGTCGATGTTGCAGTTTTTTGCAACGGCTACATTGCCGTTGCAAATTTTTAGTCGCAATAGTTCTGAACTGTTGCAACGTCAAAAGTTCGCAAATGTTTTAAACTGTTGCGAATTGGAAGGACGCAACTGTTTTAAATTGTTGCTACTTGAAAGATCGCAAAAGATTATAGCAGTTGCGAAATTTTAGCAACTTCAAAAAAATAGTGGTTTTGACCAGTCAAAATTAGAGTTCCCAGTAACAAAATCAAGTCACCCCTGTTTATTTAGAATTCAAATTAATCCAAAAAAAGTATTCTTTCTTAATGTTAATTCACCATAATATACCATGATGAACTCCATAAACACAAAAAGTAAGAAACGCATCATTAAATATAGCTAGAAACATTTCTTAAGTCCCAATGACATACAAATTATGCGTGTAGTATCAAAAGAATGACATACAATAAAATGATGAACATAGAGAAGAACGTTAAACTTTTCCAAAGAGATTCGTTAAACTTCCTGCCTAGTCTCTGACATCAAGCATGCAAGACCACTCATTTATGAAGTTTATCATTAGCTTTATTTAGGTGCACCAATTTCTCTTGCACCCTGCAAAACACTAATTCACCCTACATGTGCCAATTGTAATAAGAAAAACTATCCAGACGCCCTAACCACACATGAACAGATATATGGATAATACTCAGAACACTAGGATAATCTCTATTCATAAATAAATGCAACTGACATCAAGTACTTAAAACTATAAAATTTACGGAGGATCATGAGATAGGAGACCTTGTTTACAGTTGTCAATAAAATCCTAAAAAAACATAACGAAACCTTTTAAGAAATTACCAGTCCTGTCTATGCCCACAGTAAGAAGCCCAAACCCTAAGATCCAGGATTGTCAAAATTTTCATTGTCTAAAGAATTTTCATGTTGACATATGCGAGCCAGAACGCGTCATCTGCAGTCAGATCATACCAAACAAACATGTATGATTAGATTTCTGGAACATAAAAAATATATATGAAAACAACAGATATGCAGAAGAGAAATGAAATCCCCATTCGATATACTCAATTGCATGTACCAGCCACTATTACATCAATTAGTAAGGTTGCATACATTACTTCACAATGACAAAAGCTATTATAATGAGTGTTGCAGCCATGTGGGCTGAAACATGAAAGAATCCAACAAAACAAGTCATCCAAAAATAAAATTCGAAATAATCTATTAAGAAAATGTAAACTCGTATCATCTGGCGTACATGAACTATATAAATGCCAAATTAATTATATGTACTACTAATTCACATATGCACACATAAAATAACTTTAAACAACCAATCATTGGCAGAAGAGACACACCTCTTTCAATATGTCCTTATCCACGTCCATTAACTCATGCATTTTAATGTTGTAGTCGAGATCGATTATAGAATCCTGAGATAAAATGTTGCCACCTTTACTCTCCCATCCTTGTATCCTATCATCTTCTGAAATATCTTCAAATTCAGTTTCTACCTGCACTAATCCAATCGTACATCAGTAAAAAAAGTATATTATTCAAATATAATGAACCTGTGAAGGAGAGTAACATTGAATCCAGTTGATCCCCTTACCATCCAAAAATTTACATAATTACAGGATAACCAACTTCTAGAAAGGTGGTTGGAGAATAATATGAAAAGTACCGTCCATGACCTTCCTGGAGAGCACATTTAATACAAAATAACAAATCAAGTGGAACTGAAATTGTCCATGGTGAAACACTAACGAAAACAAGATAACTATCAGGAATTACATGGAGCAAGAACAATGTATTCCACCACCAACAATAGCAAGTCCACTAGCCCAGCCACATGAGTCCCTCTTTACTTAACAAACAACTTCTAATTAAAAGGATATGAAATTCCCAACGAAGATGCATAAGTTGATAAACCAACCACTCTACCATAGGGAAGAACAACATAAATAAAGATTGGAAAAAAAAAACAAATCCATACTAGATCAAAAATTACTGAATCTAAACAAGATAAAACCAAAGCAGTATCTTTTAAGTACCTTCTCACTGTGAATTCCAAAAAAATAAAGGAATTTTCTTAATTACCTCCTCTGTTAGAAGTAATCCACCAGCAGTCACTTCTCGGCATCCTCAACCTGGAATCATGAGCATGTGTTAGAGAAATTTTTAATAAGTAATTAATAGCTAGTGCAGAACAAGTCAAGGAAACAAATTTCTGCTCTAAAAAATTGCCTGCTTCACTAAACATAACTTGTACAAAATTAGTCACCCATTGTGTCTCGTAATAAAAGGACCAAATGATCCTTATAAAATGACTATACAGTTCTTTATGTAATATATTATTCTCCCAAGCCACTTTTTTATTCCTATCAACACCTTAAAATTATGTAAAATCTAACAAGTAAAGTTGAAACAGACCTTAATTAACACACGATCGCTCAAGGGCATAAGATCTTTAACATCCTCAGTCTCCTCTAATAAGATGGCTTATTCCATTAAAGTCCACTTCAGTCCATGCCAAAAAATAAGCTTACAATTGTTAATGCCAATTCAAAACCATAGATACACAGAAAAAAATAACAACACCAAAGCTGAGTAAAAAGGTTAACTATTGTCCAATATCACTCCATTCTGCAGCTTGACATTCATACATTCTGGTCAACCATCTGTCTCAGCTCAAGCCACCACCACCAACTCTCTAATATCAGCCTCTTGTTCTCACTCATTGGTATACCAACATAACCTGCATCTTCTCAGCCATCAAACCAACAACTACCCATGTCATTTCCTTGAAGCAGCACTAGTATTCCTGTCACAACCATACAAACTCATTCAAACTCATCAATGACATAAGTTAGCCATACCCAGTTCATTCTCCATATTGTTGATCAAGGAAACAAAAATAAATATCAGAAATCAAATACCATTGTAAGAACAGAACTGTACTCATTGTTGCATATATCAAGATCCGGAGATTTTCATGGTTTCTAGTAGCAAGTAATTCAACAGCTGTGCTACGGTAACCCTTTCATTCACAAATGGAAGGAATGTATGGGTTAAATGGATGGTCCTATAAAGAAATGGGAATTCATTCCAAAATAAGACTTCTCATCAGAACACCATTTAAATCAAAGTTGAGGTAGGACCATTTAGGCCAGCCAAAATGTTGTTACCAAAGAGATGGTGTAGTGCAAAAACATAAGGTGGTTAAAATGGAGTTGAACCAGCACACAGACTGGATCATAAAGTTTGGCTAGAAAAAACCAACCATAAAAGTTCATATTTTCTCTGTCAGGCTAAAGGTTCTCTTAAATCAAGAATTTTTCAGCAACAAGTCATTAACTACTCGTAGATACCAATATTATTATCCAGAAACCAATAAATTCCATGTGACATAATATATACACTTTGATTTAAGTCCCACTGATATTACTACATTTTTCATTGAACATCACACACCAAATAATATTTTTTAGTTGAAGGAAAAACAAAAACATTTCTAACCACTTAATAATTTCTTTTATCATGTTGATGAATTTCGACTCGATAGATATCAACACCCAAAGAAATATGAGTTGTTACTGACCTCGTAACCAAATCTCATGAAAAATCTATCTAAATTGGTAATTATTGAGTCTAACTCTAGATTGTATTGCAACATATAGTAGATAGAATTGACATGATTTGAGACTTGAGAGAGAACGAAAACCAAAGATGGGCCATTGTTATGAAGACACATTTATAACAAAATACATTTATCTTGAAATCAAGAACCAAAAACAAGAGAACCAGAACTAAAATGGACCACTTCTCGTTATCTAATCAACAAGAGAGAGAGAGAGAGAGAGAGAGAGAGAGAGAGAGAGAGAGAGAGAGAGCATTTATAGTCATGGACTCATGAAGATGAAAATGGTTGTCTTATAAGCTAAGGGCATCCATAACTAAATTAGTGAGTATGAATGAATGCACATCTATCAAACCAAAATCATGTGCATAACTACTAAATAGTGTTGTGTTTCCACCAATTAGCAACTCTAGTGGCTCTGCAAAACTCAAATTTGGTAGTTCCCATCACTCTTATGGTACTTTAATACACCCATCATGCCTATGAATTTTGGAGAAAATTGTTTGGGTTTCTCTTGCACCAGACATTGCTTGTAAAATATTAAAGTAGCTAATTAAGGTGGGAAAATTGACAAGTAAACAATGAAATGAAGTGATTTTAGTACATTGAACTAGATCTAGTATAAAATCCAGCATTGATACAAGTGCTTCCACCCAAGACCCTAGATCTTGCGTTAAAAACCCCATCAGTGATACAAAAGCTTGAGATGCAGATGTTGGTGAAGTGTCTACCAATGTTAAAGCATCATTAGTACCCCTGTCATAACCATACAAACTCATCAGCGACATAACTCAGCCATACCCTGTTCATTCTCCATATTGTTGTTCAAGGAAACAAAGCAAAAATATCAGAAATCAAATAACACCTCTTCTGGATCCACAAGTTCCGAGAATATACTGTAAGTGTATTTCCTGCATAAAAAATAGAAAGAAACCATCAACAATCACTTAAAGATTATGTACATAATTAAGTGGGAAAATTAAAAACAAAAGTAAGGCCTAATCTTTATGCATCACATCAGATACTACCAATTCCTGCTCCTATAATTCTAGATCAACTCCATAATCTTCATAGCCCTGTAAATCTAACTGTGTACTGAAATCGGATAAAACCCAATCTTCTTAACCTATTAGAACTTCCATTCATACTTAAATCACCTCCAGTGATCTACAAAATTAACACCAGAAAGGCTGTAATTCTTCTCATCTTGATTTCTCGGCATCATAATAAACCCATCTACGATTCTATCATAACATCTCCTTTTCTCTCTTCTTCAAAATCGAACCATAACAGAACCCTAGTTCTTGGATTTTAATTTCTATCCAAAACCCATCTGATTTATCCACCTTGCTATATATATCAAACTCGAATCGAACCCAATCTTCCCGATGACAACCATTAGGTTTTGAGTTTAGGGATTCTGCAGACAAAAAGATCTCTAGGGATTTGAAAGAAAATAGGGAAAAGGATTTTAGGGTTTATGATGTTGATGATAATGATGGTGGTGGTAGCAGAAAGGGTAAGAACGAACTTCAATATTAAGGTTTCATCAGGGTTTCACAGGGGGAGCGAGGAAGATGAGAAAGAGGTAGAGAAAGAATGAATGGTGATCGATAATAATAATAATAGAGATAAGATAACCCGAGTCAGACTTTTCAGTATCTGAATGAGCTGAATAATGAGTCAGTTTTAAATTGTAGGCAACCACGCTAGTTTCTCACACGCGTACTAGTGGGTTTAGTTGCGAATCACAACTGAATCAAACAATTGCGAGTTTTGTAACTGTTGCGAATTTTTTGCAACTAAAATTAGAAACAGAAAATTCGCAACAACTGATAAGCTGTTGCTAATTTGAGTTGCTAATCCCAGTATTTGGTGTAGTATTAGGATCAGTTATACCTTTATATGGAATACTTGTGATTGGTCACACAAGTTACCAGGATCAGTTACTTCAATTACCAGGACCGATTACCATATACTTATGGTATTTCTTGTGATCGGTCACACCAGTCACCACGATCAGTTATACCAATTATTAGGACCGGTTACACCAATTATAAGTATTGATTACACAACTCTTTTGTGATCGGTCACACCAATTACTAGGATCGGTCACACCAATTACAAAAATCGATCATACCATCTCAGGTGATTACTTAGGATCGGTTACGCTAATTAATCAAAACTAGTCATACCAAATCATAAGTCAGGCATTGTGATTAGTTATACCAAGATACATAACAAGTTATGATCGGTTCTACCAACTCAAAGGTATTGGTAATCCAAAGATATGCAATGAATAACAATACCAATAAGCCTAGCGATTTCCCTTTCGATTCATAAAACAAGTTCATGAATGTATTTCCTTTAAACAAATGTAAAACATTGTTTCCTAGGATGAAATCTTCACCTTTACCCATACACATAATCACAATATCATTCATAAGATTATGCCGATGTCATATCTACGAAGTTCAAAAGATAAGCGTTATACTTTGTGGTCTAATTCCTTAATACTATGATCATATGATCATGTCTCACTACTAGAGTAAAATATTCTTTCACAACTTCGCAGTTATGTTTTCAATATAACACGACTTGAAAGATACGTCAGGAATGAAACAGTTCAAGTCAATATTACTAACCTCAAGAGGAAGGATGATGTCGTCGTTGTAGCCCGTTACTTCTTCACATTCTTCAAGTCTTCGAATAATACTTGTATGTCTCATATTCGTAGAATTTATAGTTTAACCTATATGAAGTTGTCTCTAGTACATAATCAAGCGATTCTTAGATAAGTTTTGATTCACTAAAATATGACAACCAAACTTGACATACCAACGCTTGGTGGGTTCAACTAAGCTTTTCTCTAACAATGGAGTCTAGGGATGCTGAGGTTTTTGAGAATATGTTGATGGGTGAAAATAATTTGCTAGTTTTTGAGGAAAAGTAGAGAGACGAGCGATTCCTCGATCAAGCAAATTGCCTAAACCTTTAGCAAACAGATACAATGAACGGGAGTTCTTTGAGTTCGATAGATCAATCTATATGACTCCGGCCTAAACCAAGACAATGGATGTTCCAGAGACAATTTGATCACAGAGAGGGATGAGGGTCGATCTGTAGGAGGGAAGCTGAGAAGTGTGAGATCAATGATGATTGGAGGATTAGTGAACTATTGAGTTCAGATAAGTTATGATAACTTGAGTTTTGTCGTGTTGAGTTCTTGTTGTTCAATCATGGATTGATGAACTTATTTATATTTCGAAAATAATAAACACATTTATCTCCAGTAAGTGTGACAGTTGAGGAGTGAAGAGTGGGAAAATGGGAAATCGTGGATAAACTAATTCCACATGCGTGGGAGAATTGGTTGATTGTCCATCCACTACTTTGCTAACTCCTACAGCTGCTTGCACGACTTACTCACATTTCTCATCGTGGGTGTACACACGTGCCATAGGCCGCCAGACCAAAACCTAGTGAATATCCCCCGATGTGACATGATTGATGTCTCATGAATGTGGATTCTACAACGCAGACGTGTATTTAATTGGTCAATTATTGACTTGACTAGACCATGAGTCTTAGCCTTGATGAGTCGAGCATAATGGACGAATGTGATACACTCTGAGACTCATGGATTGAACATGGTGTCTGCTGGGAACAAATAATGCACATATGTTGAGTCTTGATGAATTGTGATATATCATTTAACCAATTAAGGTAATAAAGATGTTCTGATAATTTAGATCGATGCGTGAGATTGCTCAATCATAGACCTATTCTGATATGTCGAACATTTGACAGGAAATCAAATGTTATTGAGTTACGAGTTATCTAGAGAGCTCATTCCTAATCTACTATGTCATGAATTGTGGAATGACAAAGTAAGATTACAATATTAGTGGATATTAGACGTCCAAATGGATGAACGTCCAATGAGTATTGGATGATCGGCCAAGTTGATGGTCATTAATGAAGGTGCTCTCGTACGGTCGAGCAATCAAAAATGTTGGCAGCAGGACCAAACATTAAAAGTATTGATTGCTGGATCAATATAAAAGTTTTCAATGTTTATCGAATTATTGTAAATTCGAAACCCTGATTTTGGAGACCGCTGAACCCTTAAGATGGGGAGTTGTCCAACGTGGGTCAAGAAATATCGACCAACTAATGGGCATGTAAACCGGCCGTTGGTGGTGAACGGACGGCTGAGCATGCGGACGAATGTCCATGAATGAGGATTCGAGAATTATGAAAGACATAAATTATTATTAAAATAATAATAGAGAGACTTGGGACCGGCCGGCCATGATGTCCAAGGGACCGGACATGTCCGATCATCATGGTGCATGGGCCACCATGTCCCTCGCGCGTCCATTTTTGAAAATCTTAGGTATTTTGCTGATCGTTTGAACAATATTTTGGACTTTCAGAAGATTTTGATCTTGACTAAAACTCTCAATTTTGCATGAATGAGCAATAAGGACTTTGCTCGTACGTCCAAAATTTAGGAACATTAAAATAATGATATTTTAATATTTTACGTGAAAAAAAAGCCCGGACAGTCGTGGGACCATTTGACCTTTTGGCTTTTTGAAGATTTGAGCAATATTGGAGAAATATGGAAAACCTAGACTTTTTGCTCAAACGAAGGAGTTTCAAGAGATTGGCGAAAATAATAAAATAAGATTCAAAAAAAAAAAATGGAGTGGCGTGGGACCGACCAAGACCGAGGCATGGCCAGCATGCCGGTGGGCCCAGTCTCGTGCGCCTCTTAAACTTTTTATTATTATTTCCATTTCCTATTTTGCATAGGTCTCTATTTATCCTTGTTCGTCCATATTTTTGGATGCTCATTTGTGCATTATTGCTAAGTATACTCAAACCATTTTCTCGGGGCTTACTAGGTGATGGCCTATATGCCCAAGAGTGAATATTTATTACTAATTCATGGAATTCTGCTGGTAAAAGTCATGAATCAAAGTAATGAAATATTATGATGAAAATAGAATATTTTCTAAGAATTCAATTGATGAATATTGCGACTAGAATTAATTAATTGATGGATCTATACTAGCAGGCAGTCTGTCTAGGAGCATTATATTTATTTGGGAATCGAGGTGTGAGATGGTGGAAGCATCATACTCATTCTGAATATTTATTCTGCATATTCAGGGAACATTGCGACATCCAGAAGACATTGTTGATCTATACTAATGGTCAATTCATTTAGGAGCCGCCCAATCATTCAGTATTGATAAAATATGAAAAATATTGAAATCTCAATTGAGAGGCTTTAATAATTGTATATTTATGCATGCTCTGATAGGCTATACACTCAGGAAGAGATTATCGTGGTTTGATCTTTCACGCTTAAATTTTGAGGTATGAATTTCAAATACTCGTCTGATTGCAGGATCAGAAATATGCAAAAATTACGATTTTAGCCTTTATCAAAAATCCACCATCAACATTAAGTCCCTTGATTAGTAAGGGACAATCACGTTCCGCAATAAGCATTGGATGGTGATTTTTCTTACTATTATAAACGAAATAAGTAGTTGAACTTAGTCATAAGAGATGATACCGAATTTTCGATTTGCTCCAATGATGTCACGTACGAGCAATTGCTTAAATGAACATCCTGGAAGTATAATAGAGTGTTCTCCGGTGAGCATGGATTGATGAGGAACTTTTTTTGTATTCTCCATGACTGACCAAGCTCCCCATCTCCTTCATGCCCGAGAGATATTTTTTTATTTGTTTTTGGTTTTACCATTCGCCGCCTGGATTCCGGCGCCTACCAGGTAAGTGAATTTTTTATTGAATGTTTGTGAGTTATTCATGTTAAAATTTATATATATATATATATATCTGTGTGTGTGTGAGCTTTCACGAAAAGTTTCGATTTAAGAATAAACGTCAGTCCGTTTTTGAGAGACGAATGATTGTCCCTAGCATAAGAGAGATTTTTTTTTGAACAGACATGCGTCCAATGATAGTAAAAAGAAACTTTTGCCTGTGAGATTTCACGGAAAAATTTATTTTTAATATGTGAGCTTTCAAAAAAAATCGAGAATAGACTTCTGTTTCAAAAGGTGGACGCTCGTCCGAAAAAATAGTTTTTTTTTTTTAAGACTCACATGATTTGTTCACGTTAAAAAATTTAAGTGAGTTCCTCACAATTTTTAAATTTTTTTTTTACGTGAGTTGCTTACTTTTTTTGAAAAAAAACATTAATTTTTTTTTTACCTAAGTTGCTCACGTTTATTTTTTTTTATATCAAAAATCAAATTTTGATTTTGAATAACTATTGGAAGTAGACAATTATACATGGTAATGTCTTTATGTGAGCTTTCACAATTTTAGAATGGATGTATTTCCAATTTTGAAAAGTTATTGGATGTTCATATAGTATTTTTTTTTATGTGAAACAGTTTTATTAAATATCAAGTATTGATTTTTGAATAACGAACTTTGCTCGCTTTTGCAGGTGTTTGAAGAAACGAGCAAGTCCTTGAAGCGTCAACTTTTGCGTTATAATCACTACCGTTTGTGAAATTGTAAACATGTAAGAGTTGGATTGTTACCGTTTTTGTAAACGCTTTTAGTTGATGTGAACCTCTTTATTGTTCAATTTCATTGCTTCGCTGAAATTTGCATCTCGTATGAATGATATAATGAAGTAGAAGCATTATATGAATGTCACAGCTACTTTGCAGAGATGTCAGACACTATCTATGATGATACTTCCATTGACAATAAAGAAGAAGAAGTATCAGTAATTAAGAATACTCTAAACACGGATGATGATTTCTTTGTAGTTCAGTATATACCTGAAAAGTGTCTTATAGGTTATGCATTTCGTCTCCACATAAATCCCAGAGAAATTACTGAGAGAAAGCTCGTATCTCCCTAGGAAATAATTCAGTTTTGTTAGCGAGGTGGATATTATTCTGCTCCTCCCATAGAATTTAAGCTTTCTCAAATACCTTTAGCAGAATTTTCTGGATGGACGAGGCATATGCTAGGTCATGACCATGTTCGAGCCATGTTAGACCGTGCACAGATAACTGAGGCCTTTCGAGAAGCTGGAGACTTGTTTGTTTATCATGATGTACGAGGTATAGTAGCCTTTCTCGCTCGCTAGTGTATTCCTACTCACACTTTCATATGCATACGGGTAGAGTTCACCATCACTTTAGAGGACGTATGAGTCTTGCCGCACCTTCCTGTTACGGGTAATCTTCCTGAAGGGATCTTAGCATAAGAAGCTGTAATGTCTGAAGTTTTGACAGCTAAGATGCATGACTTTAATAAAGCATCCAACAAATGTTATGCTCAGTGGTTGAGGTACTGGTGGCCGATATACTAGGATCCCGATAGGCCTGCTGATGGTACATTGACCATTGATGCTTTCTTTTCTTTGTGGTTGTATAGAGATGTGCTTGAAGACGGTAGATACTTGTTGAAGCCATTTGTGATTCCTTTCGCTATTAAAATGGCTAAAGGTGGGATACTTCCTGTTGGTAGTATGTTCTTGGGATCATTACTCTCCAACTTAGATTCCTTGGTTGTCGACTCCAGCATCTCTAATGGATTTATGAAAATTGAATCATATATTAATTCAATGTTTCTCCAAGCATTAATGTGTGAAAACTTCATAAATGGTTCACATATCCCTCGTAATGTCTTGTAAGGGCTAAATATTGACGCTCGCCATGCTTTCTCTGAAAAGGAAAAAGCCAAAATCATGCGCTGGTCTACGAAGCAACCTCAGTCCAAGGCACGCCTCATCATTTTTTTAGATAACGAGTCTGAATTTAATTTCCTTCCATGGGTATCCGTTCCTCCTTTTGTTTCTTAGTTGATCATTTTTAATGCTGGAGAGAATATAATTTTGAAATCTGGTACAGATTTTAGTGATGGTGCAAGATATTTTATGCTGAGTTGTACTCCTCACCTTTTAGTATCTGTAATGCGAGGAAACTTTCTTGTGGAAAAGTATAATATCGACAGGAAGCACGACAGATGGGTCTTGATCAATGTGTCCCAAACATTGGATCTGGTAAGCTATCAATCGAAAAACTTGGCACTTTCTTAGATCGCACACATGTGAGCGTCCGTGACTATTTGTTTCCTCGTTTAGACTGATTGAAATACACAAATCCGGGTTATGTATATTTTTGAAAAAAGCAACTCGAGCGTCTTCATAATTTTGTGATGACCGTTCGTTCTCTGGAGAGAGAACCTCCTCCTACTGAGACGATTTCTGCTCATCACAAGTAAGTATTTTTTTGTTGTCTTTGTAGAAGTATGATAATTATATTTTTAATCATTCCATTAACCTTTGCCACATGACGAACGTGTCGTGAGACCTCAGATTGATGCAGACTTCATGGATATTGAGGAAAGTCCCCCAGGGTGGGGAAACCATAAGCAAAGTTTATAAGATGTTACAAAATACTATGAAGTCTCCATCTGTCTTTGTGGTTAGTCTTTAACGCTTCTTTTACTATAACTTTGTGTCTGTGTAATCAGGATCATAAAACAAACATTTTGTTACCTTATTCCATAGTTTTGCACCGTCAAATATTGACGGTATTCGGTTCACCTCAACTGAGTAGTCAACTGATAGGAGCCTTAAACATCTTGATTTATTATCTATTGTTTATGCTTTCTTTGATACTCCCTCCGTCCCACTATTAGTTGACCTATTTGTTTTTATATTTTGTCTCATTAATAGTTGATTTTATATCATTTGATACTCATGTTTATATTCGTTACATAAGTGTTTTAAAATGCTTTTCAATGATATAAAATTTACGAATATCCGTGGTATAGTTTGAGAGATAAACCATTTCTAAATTATACTACTAGGTCAACTAATAGTGGGACAAAGATAGTATTTTTCTTGTGAATTATGTATTTTACGTTGATTTTGAGTTTTATAAGTGATTCGGAGTCATGTGGCGTATAAGATGAGAAAATGATGCTCAAGTCATTGCTTAGAGACATTGAGTGACAACAAGGACACATGCTATTTTATACAAGAAGCTGGAATTACTAAAGCGCCCTTGTTATCCATTCGAGACAACCACTTGATTTAAGCAGAATTCCTAAAGATAGGAAGCCGTTCATTAGGGGGCACCAATTTTCATTTACAACTTATACAGACATAACTAGGTTACACGATTTATAAAGGGGATAAAAATATTACTTGGGGGTGATATCATTCCATATAGGACAAACAAATATTAAAAGATCCTGACCGTCGGATCGCACAATTAGTATCACTCCGCTAACAGTGGTATCCCCTATATAAATCATGCTAGGTTAGACTAATTCTCCTCAACTCACGACCAAGCTATTTCTCTGCATCACATCTGCCGGAGACAAAACCATGGTTCGTATGAGTGTATTCCAAGGGTTAGCCATTTATTCAAGCCGAGATGAAGAAGGAATCGGTACTTGAGTCTGTGCTATATTTGGGTTTTGGTTTGAGACCGAAAAACCAGTGGAGAACAAGTAGTTGTATGCCATTGATTGGAGTGGTGAACGAGGGAGATTGACAGGATTTTAAGAGTCCGTGAACAATAATGGAAATGGGTTTTAGTTAGAATTCGGATTTGTGAATGTTTGAAAAAGTTCGAGAGCAAGAACAGATAAGAAAAAGACTTGCTGCCATTAGTTCCTTGATGAATGACAGAAGATTTAATTGGGTTTGTTCTTTTGATAAGTGTTTGAGACGCATTTAGAATATGGGTTTGTGTTAAAATTGATGTTCAATGCAGGGAAGGAGATAAAATGAGAGTCAGAAGAACACAACTGATTCATCTCTGGCAACATAAGCTCACGCCTAATAGATTGAGTGACCAGTTCTCTATAACTTCTCATGGGAATTTATTATTATGCAATATTGTCTAGGAAACTTATGTCTTTGTGCAAATACATTTGTGAATAAGTTTCCTAGACTATGCTATTGTCTCATATATGCTCAAAAGTCAAGTCTATTATGTCTTTGTGCAAATATTGATAAAAGATAGAATGAACTTTTTGAGAAAATTCCGCAGTATTGATCTTTCCCTGATCCACTATTATGTGAAAGTACTGTACTTCGTAAGTTTTCTTATGTTGAGTGTTTCCAGTTAAATTAATCATTAAGGTTCTATTTTGATTAGTTTACTCGATGTTATTTTCGACATTAACGATTCGCGTCCAAAGAAATCCTTATTTTCTCGTAAAAGTAAGGTTGCTCAGTTTGTTTTCTTGGGAATGACATCAAATGGGAGAGAGTTCTTAAATGAACTTGTGCTTAATTGCCATATCTTTGTGGGGAGAGCGGTTGTGGAATTTGAAGGAGTTAACTTATATCTTTATAAACTCCTTGATGAATATACTAAGTTTCGACTATGCGAAATCATCGAAACAAAGTTGATAAGTTTTCTTTTTTGTCATGAATTATATTTTGTGAATTCGTTATGATCCCATAGTTTTCGTACTTTTGCCAATTTATATTGACAAAAAGGGGGAGAATTATTTAGTAGTTCAAAATACATACATGTTGAAAGCTTTTATCCACGGTTCATCCATATCCAAATATAAGTATGGATCGAAAAAATGATTATCTGCACTAGGAAATTGGATGATTATCTCTTTTCTGCCAGACCAAAACCCTAGTTTCCTGGTAAATTTTATTTAAATTAATTATTGCAATTCTTTATGATTATCTGCACTGAACTGAAATTGAATATATGATTCTGATTAAGAAGTTGTGTTCTCAATTTGATACAGGTGTATCTGTACTCCTTTATGGAACTTAGCTAACCTCAAGCTAAGTTGAGGTAAGAATCCTATTTTAGGCAGGAATCCTTGTTTCGGCAGAATTAATAGTTAGGGAAGAATTTTGTTTTAGGCAATACTCTTAGTTTAAGAAATAGATTCTTAATAGAAGTCCTTGGTCGGCTGAGTATGATGAAAGCTATAAATAGAGGGCTTTGTATAATAGCTAAGGACATATACTAGACATAGAAAACCTATATAAAGCTTGGAACAATACTTATGCAAGCTTAGCAAATAGTCTAAGGTTAATCCACTGTTTAGAGAAGATTATGAGCGTAACAAAGAGAGAATTGTAATGTTTTCTTGTTCATATTTGAGAGAAGATATTTTCTTCGAATTACTACTTGTGTTCCGTGTTTCTAAGTTTCTCGTCTATTATTATTCTGAATTCCGCCTTTATAGTAATAGTTACCAAGTTATAAAGATCAATACGTATTAAGTTGGCATCACGAGCGAGGTTAGTTTTTAGGGTAAATCCTTGTGGTTTATGGTTTTCACTAGATCTCTCTACATAAATCTTGGTGAGGTAATCAAGAAGCTAGAAGACGTTAGGAGAACAAGGGGATCAAGGATGAAAAAGTCATATGATGAACCTAAGCATAGCGAACTACAAACTATGGAAGAAAAGGTGGCTATGCTACAAACAGACATGAAGTCGATTAAAACCACCCTTGAAGAATTGACTGAATGTATTCGTTCTTATACACCTAAGCCTAAGACGAAGAAAAAGATTACACCTTCACCCGAAGCTTCGGAAAAAGATGATTCGGAAGAAGAAGAAGAGGAATACGATGAGGATGAAGAAAAAAAGAAAAGTGAGTTTCTTAAAAGTCCTACATCAACTAAACCTCATGGTAAGAATCTGAAAATTTATTTTCGTGTTGATATTCCATTTTACGATGGGAGTGTCGATGTAAAAAAATTGGATGATTGGATTGAACGTCTAGAGACGTATTTTTCTTTCTTTGAATATGGTTCAAAGGAAAATATTGCTTTCGTGGCATTGAAGCTACAAAAGCATGCTCTACCTGGTGGAAAGCTTATCAAAGACAAAACCTAGGTAAGGGAGCATTGTCGTGGAAAAGATTCAAGGCAGTTGTAAGAAAATAGTTTTATCCGGTTGGATACCTTGAAGAGAGATGGTTCAAGTGGTACAACTTGAAGCAAACTTATAACCAAACCGTGCAAGAATATACTTCGAAATTTCAGAATCAAGCTATGATTTTGGATTTAGACTTGGGAGATTATGTTATCTATATGAAATATATATCTGGGTTTCATGAGTATATACGAAAGGATTTGAAGATGTTCTCGGTGGATACTATCTCTGAAGCAAGTATAAAATCTAATGCCATTGAAGGCATGCTTAAGAAATATGATTCAAATGGAAATACTAAGGTGAAATCTGGAGGTACCACTGTGAAAGGAGGTGAACGGATCAAAGAAGAAGGGAAGTCTAGTGACAAGGAAACTTTGATTTGCACCCATTGTAAGCAAACATGTCACGTTGTCGACAAGTGTTTGGTTAAGAACCCTCATCTAAAGCCTAATGGGTTGCAGAGGAAAGAAGCCAAGAAGGCAGCACTAGTCGCTCAAACTCCAAAAGAAGTCCATGGACTAACGGAACCCAGTTCAAAGATCTCTCTTATGACATGGATAAAAGTAAGACCTTCAAAATATGATCTTAGGGAGCGACTCTTCAAAGTGAAGATGCAAGTCAAAACATCAATAGTTGATGTTGTTATTGACCCAGGAAGTCAGAAGAATTTACTTTCACATTCTTTGGTACAGAAGTGAGGATTGAAGACTATCAAACATCCAAAACCATACCCTTTAGGATGGCTTTAAAAAGAATGGGGCTTACAAGTTTCACAGCGGTGCACATTCAAATTTGATCTAAATGAGTCATATATTGACGAAGTTATATGCGAAGTAGTTCCTTTGGATATCTGCCAAGTAGTACTAGGTAGTCCTTATCTATATGATAGAGATGCAACTATACACACGAGGGATCAAAAGTATACCTTTACCAAAGATGGAGAAATTTTTGTGATTCAGGCTATAGATTCTCCTCTAGAGGGAGCTAGCTTGATTACAGCCACTCAGGATAAGCGGTTGGTGAATATTATAACAAAGTTCATTCTCCTTGTGATCCGTTCTCTTGAGGAGAAGCCGATTAGAGTTTGTTTGGAAACTTTGTCTGCACAACAAGAAGGCGACTTAGAAAGGTTGAAGTTGAAGTATAAGGATTTATTTTCAGATGTCACGGGATTACCGCCAAAGAGGAGTATGGAGCATGAGATCATGTTAACCGGAGAGAGTTCTCTTCCTAATGTAGGACTTTATCACACAACCATAGATGAATCTAATGAGATCAAGAAACAAGTCCAGGAACTTTTAGAATTAGGAATGATAGTACCAAGTGCTTCACCTTGTAGACCAGCGGTATTTTTAATACTAAAGACAGATGGAGGCTGGCGTATGTGTATTGATTATAGAGCATTAAACAAGATGACTATCAGGAATTGTTACCCTCTACCTATGATAGACGACATGATGGATCATTTGGAAAAATCTCGAGTCTTTACAAAGTTAGATTTTAAATCTGGATATCACCAGATTAGAGTTCGAGAAGATGATACATGGAAGACTGCTTTCAAAACCAAACAAGGCTTGGTCGAATGGTTGGTGATACCTTTTGGTTTGTGTAACACTCCAATGAAATTTATGTTTTTGATGAATGATTAGTTACGACCTTTTATAGAATATTTTGTGATTGTTTATCCTAATATACAATAGAACTTGGGAAGAGCATATCGTTCACGTTTAGAAGGTGTTTAAAGTGTTACATGAAGGCCAGCTGAAGTTGAATGGAAAGAAGTGTGAGTTTGGAAAAGAGGAGTTGGTGTACCTCGGATTCATTGTTGGTGGTGGACAACGGAATATTGATCCAAGGAAGGTCGAAGTGATCACTAAGTGGCATAGACTTAGTACTGTAACTGAAATCAGGAGTTTCTTAGGGGATTGTACATACTTGTGTAAGTTTATCCGGTATTTTTCGACTATTGCAGGACCATTACATGGTTTGATGGGAGCTAAGGAAAAGTTTGAATGGCAACAAACCCATGAAGACGCTTTTTAGTTACTAAAAAGGAAGATTTCAGAAGCACCGGTGTTGGAATTACCTAACTTATAACGTACTTTTGAAGTTGAGACTGACGCTTCTAACTATGTAATGAGAGGAGTGTTGTCAAAATATGGTAAACTAGTGGAGTACCATTCAGAACTGTTCTTAGGTGATATTAATAACTACATACCTTATGCCAAAGAATTTTATGCTTTATATCAATGTATCAAGCAATAGCGAGTGTATCTCTTAGGTAAAGAAGTAGTGGTACATTCAGATCACAAACCATTAGAGTATCTACATGCACAGACAAAACTATAACAAGCTCGACACATAAAGTTGATGTCTTACTTGATGAGTTTCAACATTCTCATTAAGTACAAGAAGGGAGTAACAAACTGGTTGGAAGATATGTTGTCTCGTCCACCAATCTGAGCATTAATGGTGGCCATGAGAATTTAGCCGATTGTTCCTCAAGAGTATATAGAATCATACTCATCTAGTAAAGACTTCAAGAAGGTGTAAAGAGTGGTTTGAAATGCGAGTTTGAACTCCTGGATGGATTTTTATACAAGGGTCAGTTACTTTGCATTCCAGAAAATGGATATCGTTTACAATGGTTGAGAGAGGCACATATATCCCAAGTTGCTGGACACTTTGGGATGAATAAGACTCTTCTTAACTTTTGTCGTTATGTCTTTTGGCCAAAGATGCAAGATGACGTGGCTAAGTTGGTTAGAGGGTATAAGTTGTGCAACACATCTAAACCTTCCAACAGGAAATGTGGGTTATATCTACCATTACCAGTACCATCAAGGCCTTGGGAGATTATTTTTATGGATTTTCTTGGTGGATTACCAAAGACCAAGTCTGGTTATGATTACTTGTTTGTTGTGGTCCACCGATTCAGCAAGATGATTGCATTAATTCCATGTACAAAGACAGTAACAGGAGCCGGTGCAGCAAAACTGTTTTTTGAGCATGTGTGGAAGCATTTTAGTTTACCTACTTCAATTATTTCTGATAGGGATAGTCGATTCCTTAGTCATTTTTGGTATTCTTTATGGAAGATGATGGACACTAGGTTAAAGAAGAGTACATCTTTTTATCCACAAACAGACGGGCAAACAGAAGTGGTCAATAGGACTATGGTTCACATGTTAAAGGGATATAATTCTAAGCATCCTAAAAATTGGTATGAGAGTTTACCATATCTATAATTTTCATTCAATAGAGAAGTTAATAGTTCTTCAGGAAAATATCCTTTTGAGACATGCTATGGTTACTTACCACCTAATCCTTTCGATCTAGTATTCTCTAGTGACACCTCAATGGGGGGGGGGGGGGGGGAAGGAAAGTGAACGGCAGAAGGCACAAAAGTTCTTGGAGAAGATATCTCAGATTCATGCAACTGTTGAAGCACAATTAAAGAAGTCACAATCTAGATACAAAGCAAAGCATGACAAGCATCTTGTGCCTTGTAATTTAGGTGTTGGCGACTTGGTATGGTTAAAATTAGGTAAGGAACGACTGAAGGGGGAAGGTAAGAAGTTGAAGCCATTGCGTTATGGACCATTTCATATTCTCGATCATATTGGTGACAATGCCTTTCGTCTGGATCTACCACCTTATCTAGGAATGTACTCAGTTATAAATTCCGAATACTTGAAGTTGTTTGAACCACCATTACTAGATGATGACGGTGACGACACTATGATCTTACCACGTGTAGAAGATTTATGGTTTGATAGATATGAACCACTCAAGGAAGGCTGCGTATTGGAGCGAAGAGTCTCTAAAACACGATAAGGAGAGAAAGAAGCTTTTCTAATTGGATGTAAAGGTCAAGTTCCTAGTACTCCCAAGTGGTAAGGAAAAGGGGAATCTCGAGTTCCCTAACCTTCATTTTTAACTCTCACAGGAGTTCAAGTTCTTAAAAGGGGGACCCATGATACAGGTGTATTCGTACTCCTTTAGGGAACTTAGTTAACCTCAAGCTAAGTTCAGGTAAGAATCATATTCTAGGCATGAATCAGTGTTTAGGCAGAATTCCTAGTTAGGGAAGAGTTTTGTTTTAGGAAATACTCTTAGTTTAGGAAATAGATTCCTAATAGAAGTGCTTGGTCAGCTGAGTACGATGAAGGCTATAAATAGAGGGCTTTGGCTACTAGCTAAGGACAGATACTAGACATAGAAAACCTAGAGAAAGCTTGGAACAATACTTGTGCAAGCTTAGCAAACAGTTTAAGGTTAATCCACTGTTAAGAGAAGATTGTGAGCATAACAAAGAGAGAATTGTAATTGTTTTCTTGTTCATAATCGAGAGAAGATATTTTCTTCGAATTACTACTTGTGTTCTTTTTTTATAAGTTTCTCATCTATTATTATTATGAATTCCGCCTTTATAGTAATAGCTACCAAGGTATATAGATCAATACGCATCACAATTGATGGGTCATGCTTAGGTTAAGTATTTTGATGGTCCATGCTTTTGATTTACATATATTTTTTTGAGAATCTACTTGTCTAGGAAATATTTTAGAATCAAATTAAATGTATGAGTTGCATAATTATTGTTATTGGTTGAATCACTAATAATTGGTTAATGGTGGAATCCATAGTCTCAGTTTTCTCTACTATCTTGAAATCGTATTTTATTTGTTTTCTAGTTTAACATAGAATTAAGTCTAAAATCATCCTTTACAAGTCTTAAATGAACCACTTTTCTTACCACTATAAAAACTACATCCATTTTTGGCGCCACTGCCGGGGAAAGATGTATTTCCCTATTTCTTCTCTTATCTGCTAGCCACACCTTCTCAGATCTAACGATGTGGTATTTCTCTTGGCTGAGTAAAATTTTCTGAGGAAGAGAGTGCACATGGTCTGCCACGAGTCTATGCTTTCCACCATTAAGTTATCGTACCAAGTAAACGCCGTGCCTGTGAGTGACTTGGGAATTCTCTTTGGCATAACTTTCCATCAGAGTCCCTATCATTCATTGCCGGCAAGAATCGTCTAAGATGGTCCCGCACATTATCCTGTCCGTCGTATACTCTGAATTTTGGTGATACTCACTGGGTATTGGTACTCCCTGATACCTCCGGGTATTGGTACTTGCTGATACTCACTGGGTAAGGACTGCTCATGGAGCCGTAGTTGTCTTGCTTTACCACACGGTAGTTTATTTCTAGGTACTTTTCCACTACTTATTGTGACATTGTCATCGGATTGTTATTCTTGTATCATACATTCTTTGATGTTCCTTCAGTGATACCTCGGTCTGCCGCCGTATCTTGTTCTATCTATTTCTTCGGCTCTTATTTCCTTCGTACGCGCCCCTCCATCTCTTCTATATGTTTTGTAGCGTTAGAGACGGGGGGGTGGGAGGGGGGGCAATGTCTGAGTTATTTTTCATGTGTGCTTTCCTTGTACTATTCTCGCCTCTCCACTCAGGAGTTCATGTATCGTCGTCTGTGTGACCGTGCCTTGTACTACTATTTCCTCTTCGCTATCTTTATCTTCTTATTCTATCATTACTTCATCGAGATTAGCGAATCGATTGGTCGATAGGTTTTTTAACGCTCCTGAGCTAGTTCTTCCTTGGTGTGTCATGGTGGGCTAGGCACGAGCCTCCGGGTGTGGTCGCTAAATGTTGTGGGGTGAATATGATATTGGTTCTACCCGTCCTAGTCACACCTAATGACAACACTTTCTAGGAATGGTATGAATGAGAACTTGCTTTCCGTTATACTATGTACCTCCTTATATAGGCTTTCCCAAAAGCCCTCCCTTTTATGACATCAGGACACATGTGTTAAACCTCTTTAATTACTATTAATTCCACTCATTCTATAGTACAACCTTCTTATTTCCCATTAATTCCCTCCTTATCCTTTCCACCTCATGGATACTTTCTAGTGGACTTGGGCTTTAGTCCCCATGTCCCATGTTGGGTTTGCCTCCCATTTAGGCCCTCTCTAGCCCCACTAAGGGTTAATAATTTTCAGGTATCAACACTGCTCACGGACCATCTCAGGTTGATATTTGTGATTTGTACCAGAGGTATAATCATAGTAGTGATAATACTCATGGTTAATTGATCGCTTTGATTCCTCCTTCTTACGATTAAGAGATGGAATTTTCCAATATTTGGAACTCGTAACAAACTCAAAATAAATCTTTTTACAGATTTTACATGAGTTGTAACATAACCAGACTGTATATTATGAATACATGACTTGACATGATCAGAACTAACACCGGGAAAAACATTTTCCTTAATCGAATTATGTCGTTCGAAGAATTTAAAAACTTCTTCAAAAGCCGTAAACATATCTTTGTCAATAAATCTATAATGATAGTATTCCTCAAATAGAATGAGTAGGAGTCTAGTGAGATTCCATATCCTTGAGCTTTTGTCCACACGTTTCCTATAACGACTTTTGTTAGGGGAACTGATGTATTGTAGAAAGTGATAGTGAAAGGTTCTTTTGAAACTTGTGAAGGCAAAGGAATTTAGATTTAATTAAACTTAAAAGTAAAGGAAACTTAGATCAAAATTTGATTTCAAGATAAGAGAGAATAACCAAGACACTGATTCCACTATTACACATGAATAAATTATGGTTAACAACCCAAAACTCTATTTATCTTTTAAATCCCTTGTTTCTTAATTCACAAATAATCAGGCAAATTCTCAACAATTAATTGTATCCCTTAAGCATAGATTATCTTTATACAAAGCATAACCTATCTAATTGAATCACAACTAATGACAAAAATTATGCAAACAATTAAAAACTCTGCAAAAGCAGTGATTGAGTGAATTAGAAAATATAAATTAGAGAAAATAAATTAATTACCAATCATTCATGCGTAAATAGCTTCCTCATTGCCTTGGTTGTGGGAGAATTAGCCGCTCATCATGTTGGAAACACACTCAAAATTCATTATTATTGCTCAAAAATGGTTTACAAATGATGAAATGGTGAAAATGGTGAAAAGTGTTTGCAACGCTTATAAATGTTGCAAACACTGTTACAAAGAACGAAAAATGTTGCTGTTGTTGTATCGCGTGCGACCCACGCTCTGTGTCGTAGAACTGCTGCAGAATAAACGACTGCTGTGAAGAGTCTGTTCTTCACGTTTTCAGGAGGCAGCAGCAGCATAACTGGAATTTTTCGCGGCTTGATTTCTCGACTTTCTAATGCTCTATTCTTCCTCCCCAACTCTCTCTATCCTTCTACTCGACACCAATATCCTATTTATACACCTTTGGACCAAGAATCTTCGCTCATTACTCCCAAAAATCTTCCCATTTCTCTAGCGTGAAAGAAAATAATCTCGGGATATTTTCTTCCCTGTTTTAGCTTCTCACGCGTTTTTTTAGTCCAAACGCTCCAATTTCTATCACACATGCTCCACAAGGTTGATCGATGCATCAAACACGATCAGAACACACAAATTCTTCCGAACACACGTGTTTATCTGTTTTGAGCTCGTGAATTGGATAGCCAATTATAGCCAAATTTGATCGAACCAAAAGCCCAAAACATGTTTTCTAGGACATAACACAACTTCCTACCAAGAATTATCCATTTAATCTCCCTAGAACACGTTCGAAAATCAATCAAAAATTCTGCCAGTTGCATGCATGGTTTTCCCGCCAAAAATCGTTTTTCAAATGTTGAAGATGGTGTCCCCCTAACCAGAACTGGGGTGCGAATAGCAGGTTCCTAAATGAGGTGCCCCTTATCCACAATGAGGGTGCCTTTAGCAAATGTCCTCCGAGGTGTTCCGAGCAACTTTTCGAGCCGAATTTTCCTACAATCTTTATTTCCAAAAAATACCTACAAACACACAAAACACCATAATAAGGATAAAAATGAGTACTAACAATACGAAACATTGAGGACAAATTAGACACATAAATGCGTCTATCAAATACCCCCAAACTTATTATTTGCTAGTCCCGAGCAAATCTAATCTAGGAAATAAAATGACTACACTTACTCCAGACCAGAGGTGGCCCTAGTGGCGGAGTGTCGTCTCCGGAGGGTTTACCAGAGGTGTACCCACAAAACCTTTTACTCCAGGACCCTAGCTATCTATGCAGAAACCTTGGAAGGCACTAAAGAATCTCCTTGGTTGGCATACTTATTGACTACAGGAGGAAGTACCCTGATGTGAAATTCCAATTGATGTACACGAGTTTGCACTCAAGCATACTAAAATTCATATAAAGTGACAGAGCTCTACTCAGATAGTTTCTGGACATCATAAACCGGAGTCAACCAATCACAAAGATTAAGAAGAGAAAAACGTGGATGATGTTGGCTAGGGTGAACCTATCCTAACGGATTTGAGATACTTGGTCTTGGACTAATATCAACACACTGGCATATACAAGGGGACCAGTGGTCGATAATCCTAACTCTAGGTCAACTCAGCTGGCATATACAAGGGTACCAGTGGTCGACTTTATTGTATTTATTCCGTTTGGTCTAGTGGTCTGGTCTCAATTTATTTATTTATTTATTTTTTTTTGAGTATCTCAACCACTCTATTCCACCCTAGCAATGGTAAAAAGAAAAATAAAAGAAGTGATCAGGATTCTTTCGATGTTACCATCACGAGGATATGGCGAAACTACCATGTTTTCTAACACCTGAGCCCTGTGCTTTTATGAATAGACTCTTTAGATGTTTCCATCTAATCAGATTGGTTCCTCAATTCCTACAACCAAAATGCTTCCATCCACTTAGATTGGTTAGTGCCATCCTTAATAAACATAAATTTCTAGGCTTTGGAGTTTATTTATTGCAACTAAAAGCTAACAAAAAGTTTCTTCCCCACCCCCAAACTTAAATCTAACATTGTCCTCAATGTTTCTAATGAAAGAGAAATACCAAAACGTAAAGTAACATGAGGAATCAGCAAAGAGAGAAGTTGGAAAGATAGTACCTGGGTGAAGAGAGAAATCAAAAACTAATATACAACATACAATCGCCTCGATGGTCAATCAAGGGTAAACAGGGTCCTCCAGAGGGACCTCCTCAACATCACCTGTAGGATAGGGCTCTAAAAAGGGTTTCAATCTCTGACCGTTAACCTTCGAAGAACTACTACCATCCGGTGTCTCGATCTCAATAGCTCCATGAGGAAAAACAGTACGAACAATAAAAGGACCCGTCCACCGAGTACGTAACTTCCCAGGGAAAAGATGCAAGCGGGTATCATACAGAAGAACTTTTTGACCTGGAGAAAATGACTTCCGTAAAATATTTCTATCATGCACAAGTTTCATTTTGTTCTTATACTCCTTCGCACTATCGTAAGCATCTATACGAATCTCGTCCAACTCATTGAGCTGGAGTTTCCTATGGGCTCCTGCCTTGTCAAGTGAAAAATTTAGCTGCTTAATAGCCCAATAAGCTCTATGTTCTAACTCAACAGGTAAATGACATTCCTTTCCATAAACAAGCCGATAAGGCGACATTCCAATGGGGGTCTTAAACGCAATACGGTAAGCCCATAAGGCATCAGTAAGCCTAGACGACCAGTCTTTCCGATTAGGATTAACTGTTTTCTCTAATATACGTTTTATCTCCCTATTGGAAACCTCTACCTGACCACTAGTCTGTGGATGATACGGGGTGGCTACCTTATGTGTAATACCATATTTCTTCATCAAAAGCTTAAAAGGTCCATTACAAAAGTGCGACCCTCCATCACTAATTATAGCTCGCGGTGTACCAAAACGTTTAAGTATATTATTTTTCAAGAACTCAAGCACAACCCTATGGTCATTGGTTTTACACGCAACCGCCTCAATCCACTTAGAGACGTAGTCTACGGCGACAAGGATGTATAGGTTACCAAAAGAATTAGGAAACGGACCCATAAAGTCAATACCCCACACATCAAAGACCTCAACAACTAAAATAGGGTTCAAGGGCATCATGTTCCTACGGGAAATGGTTCCTAATTTCTGGCAACGCTCACAAGTAACACAGTAACTGTGAGAGTCTTTAAACAACGAAGGCCAATAGAATCCACACTGCAATATCTTAACAAATAGTCTTCTTAGCACTAAAGTGACCCCCACAAGCATGATCATGACAAAAGGAAATAATCTTTGGACTGGTCACTCTCGGTATACATCTCCTAATAATCTGTCTGGACAATACTTAAATAAATAAGGATCATCCCAAAAGAAGTGCTTAACCTCAGCTAAAAACCTAGAACGATCTTGTTTACTCCAATGTTGGGGCATTCTACCAAAGAACAAGATAGTTCACTATATTCGCATACCAAGGTGATTAGGAAACAGAGAACAATTGTTCATCGGGAAAGTTGTCCCTTATATGAAGGGAATCATCGGGGGAACTAACAATTAGCCTAGACAAGTGGTCTGCTACTACATTTTCTGCACCCTTTTTGTCTCTAATGTCTGGGCAAAATTCTTGTAATAAAAGGATCCACCTAATCAATCTAGGTTTGGTATCCTTCTTAGACAAAAGGTATTTCAAAGCGAAGATGATCAGTATAGATTACGATCTTAGAACCTAAGAGGTAGGATCTAAACTTGTCTAAGGCAAACACAATGGCCAACAGTTCCTTCTCGGTAGTGGTATAGTTCATCTGGTCTTCATTCAGAGTTTTGCTAGCATAGTAAATCACATGAAGTAACTTATTTTTTCGCTGACCTAGCACAACACCAATAGCATAATCTGAAGCATCACACATGATCTCAAAGGGTAAGTTCCAGTTGGGTGCCTGGACTATGGGGGCGGTAGTGAGTAAAGTCTTAAGCTTCTCAAAAGCCTCTAAACAAGCATCATCAAAGACAAACTTAGCATCTTTTGCAAGTAAATTTCAAAGAGGTCTAGAAATCAAGCTAAAATCCTTAATGAATCGACGATAAAAACCTGCATGCCCTAAGAATGACCTAATATCTTTTACGGTTTTTGGGACCGGTAAGGTTTTAATAAGGTCAACCTTGGCTCTATCTACCTCTATACCCTTTGAAGATACGATATTCCCTAGAACGATTCCTGAACGAACCATGAAATGACATTTTTCCCAATTCAGCACTAAATTCTTTTCCTTACACCTAGTCAAAACTAATGACAAATGATGCAAGCACTCATCGAAAGACGAACCAAACACTGAAAAATCATCCATAAAGACCTCTAAGAACCGTTCTACCATGTCAGAAAATATGCTCAACATACAACGCTGAAAGGTCGCAGGGGCATTACATAGCCCGAAAGGCATGCGTCTATACGCAAAGGTACCAAAGGGACAGGTAAAAGTGGTTTTCTCTTGGTCTTCTGGGGCAATAGGAATCTGATTATAGCCGCAAAATCCATCTAAAAAGCATAAATGGCTACGGCCAGCTAATCTTTCGAGCATTTGGTCGATGAAGGGAAGGTGAAAGTGGTCCTTCCTAGTGACCTTGTTCAATTTTCTATAGTTAATACAGACACGCCAACCCGTGGTCATTCGGGTTGGGATTAACTCACTTTTTTCATTCTGGACTACAGTAATACCAGATTTCTTGGGAACGACCTGAACGGGGCTGACCCACTTACTGTCTGAAATAGGGTAGATAATGCCCGCATCTAACAACTTTAGAACCTCGGTTCGAACTACTTCTTTCATATGAGGGTTCAGTCGACGTTGCATCTCCCTAGAAGGTTTAGTATCTTCCTCTAAATAAATCTGATGCATACAAACAGTAGGACTTATACCCTTAATGTCTGCTATGGTCCACCCTAAAGCTTCCTTGTTATTCTGAAGGACGGTTACTAGCCTACTTTCCTGATCACTATCCAAGTCGGATGCTATAATCACAGGTAAAGTTTCAGATGGGCCTAAAAACACATACTTCAAGGTATCTGGTAGTGGTTTGAGGTCCAATTTAGGAGGCTTTTCCAACGAAGGAACTGGGTAGACTCGAAATGGGTAGAGGTTCGAACTTAGGTTTCCATCCACTACTAGTGTCTATCAAAGGGGTTGAATCTAACAAAGCATTTACCTCATTAATCACATCATCATCATCAAAATCAATCCCAAAGTGAGCTAGGCATTTCTCTAATGGATCTTCCATCAAAGTGTTTGGTAATGACTCCTCTACTAATGTTCCTATCATGTTCACCTCTTCTATGCCTGAGTCATCTAGTTCAGAGGGTAGCTTACTAACATGAAAGACATTCAGCTCAATAGTCATATTACCAAAAGACAAATTCATAATACCAGTTCGACAGTTAATGATCGCATTGGATGTAGCTAAAAACGGGCGACCTAAAATTACCGGTATCTGGTTCTCTGGGTCAGGGACAGGTTGGGTATCTAGGATAACAAAATCCACCGGATAAATAAACTTGTCTACCTCTATGAGAACATCCTCGATCACACCCCGAGGAATTTTTACGGACCTATCAGCTAACTGAAGAGTCATCTGGGTAGGTTTCATCTCACCAAGTCCTAGCTTAAGGTACACATGGTATGGCAGTAAGTTTACACTGGCTCCTAAGTCAAGCAACGCTTTCTCAACACGATATTTACCTATTGTGCAAGCAATGGTAGGGGACCATGGGTCTTTGTACTTAGGAGTAGTGGTATTCTGAATAATAGAACTCACATGACTAGCTAGGAAGGCTTTCTTTTGAACACTAAGCTTACGCTTTCGTGTACACAAGTCCTTAAGAAACTTGGCATAAGCGGGAATCTGCTTAATCGCATCCAACAATGGGAGGTTGATAGTAACCTGCTTAAAAACCTCCAAAATATCTTTATAGTTGGACTCGCTCTTAGTTGGAACTAGCAGCTTGGGGAACGGGGCTCTAGGAACAAAGCCGGACTCAACGGGACCCTCATTGGTCTCATTAGAGACTCTATCAGTCTCCTCATCATTTTCTGGCTCAGCAGGGTGAACTACAACATGTTCACTATCAGGCATGGTTACCTTGTTGTCTACCACTCGACCACTCCTAAGGGTTTTAATGGCATTAACATGTTCTGACGATCTTCCACCTAATTCATGAACTCCTCTAGGATTGGGTTGAGTTTGACTAGGAAACTTACCTTTTTCCCTCAAAGACTCATTTATATGACTAACTTGGGTTTTCAACTCGGAAATAGCCTGAGAGTTAGCATAACCTATACTCCTACTTTCTTTTATCCCTTGAGCAACCATTTGGTTGATATTTTCAGAGCTTTTAATAAACGAGGCGAGAGTCTCTTCTAAACTTGTGATCTTTTTATCCGAATGGTTCTGGAACTGGGTTGACCTGAAGAGTTCCTAGCATAACCAAAACCTGGGGGAGGCTGAGAATTACTAGACTGTCCTTGATTCTGGCCCTTAGACCAAGAAAAATTAGGATGGTTTCTCCAACCAGGGTTGTAGGTCTCTGAGTATGGGTCAAACTTCTGACGGTTCTCAAACCTAGCGTTGTTATAGACAGCATGGGCTTGTTCTTCACTAACATGTCCTTCCCAAAATGAGTTATCGGGCTCTATTCCACAACTAGAGACTGGAGAGGCTCTATTAGGTTCAACAAGGGACCTATTTTTAGACTGACCCATTTCCAAAGCTTCTAACCTTCTAGACAAATCAACAAACTTAGCATCGACTCGAAGCTTGTATCTACCATATTGGTGCTACTTCTATTGACCAAGAGTCTTTTAGGAGGTTCAACACAAGGCTCCCATTGTTGGGATTTTTCAGCGATAGTTCCTAAGAAGGTGAAAGCATCCTCAGCAGTTTTATTAGTGAACTCACCAGCGCACATAGACTCGACCATGGATTTGGTCGAATAGTCTAAACCATTATAAATAATCTCTACAAGTTTCATCTTATCAAACCCATGGTGAGGACACTGGGATAGGAGATCATTGAATCTCTCTAAAAACCTATAAAGAGACTCTCCCTCTTGTTGCACACTAGCACTAATTTTCTCGCCTAACAGTTGCAGTTTTATGCTTAGGGTAGAATTTCATATAGAAGGCGCGATAAGATCTTGCCATGTTTCAATGGATTCGAAGGTAGGTTGTTCAGACCAGTCTTGGCTTTATCTCTCAAGGAGAAGGGAAACATCTTAAGTTTCAAGACTTCATCAGTAAGGTCTTTTATTCTAACTGTCCCACAAATTTCCTCAAAGTCCCTAATATGAAAATAAGGGTTCTCATCATCTTTTCCTAAGAATATAGGGATCATCTGAAGAATACTAGGTTTTATCTCGAAATTAGTCGTATTGGCTGGAAATTTAATGCACGAAGCTCGGTTGGCCCTAGTTGGGAACATGTAATCTTTCAAAATAGTCATTGCTGGCACAGTGACGTACTAGGGGTACTTTCCTCACAAAGAGAAAGATTCTCAAAACTGAAGTTTCCGAAAAATGGAGCTCTCAAATGAAGAGTCTTTGAGATCCCCGCCTTCACAAGAAGAACTACTAGGTTTGTCACTAATCAAACGACCTAGAGTGTTTCTTTTCCAAGCCCGTTCTCTAATGACCTCGGGCATACACTAGAAAAACAAAAGAAAAAGAAAAAGAAAAATCCTAAAAGGAAGGGAGGTTCTAAGCAAACACAAAGCAGGCTGACTCCACCAAAGCAAACCTAAAATTTTCTAGCAAACAAAAAGCATGATGGCTCCACTTAGATTGTTTTCTAGACCAGCTTCTAATCCTTCGAAAGGGAATTCGTTACAATCTGAGCAAACCCCTCTGGAATCAATCCGGGTTTAAGTAAGTTGAATAGAGGCGAGGAAGTGCTGGAGCTTTGATACCCAAGGCCTCACCGCATTACAGGGCGGCGCAGTCACGCATTCAACTCACAGAAACTTTCATGAACTTCGAAGAATGCTCAAAAGAGTAACCAATATCTTTCGAACGACTTTCCTACTAAGCTCGTTACCCTATAGGTCTCGTTCTATTCCAAATTTTAAAGCTTAGGTTCGCGTTAAGTTTCGTTTTCCTAAGGCGGGCAAGAAGGGAACGGTGATGAAATCCGAACCCTTATCTTATATGGCCAGTCCTTTCCCTTTACTAGGAATTTAAAACAGCCGTTTTCAGTTCCTCGACATATATGCAAACGAAGGAATACAGTAACTCGCTAGCAGGGGATTCGCGAGTGTTTCGACAAACTTACCTCCCGTACAGACGGGGATGAACCGCTGAAGTCGACTCGGGCCACGACTCCTATGTCATGTGCGAACCCGAGGGGCCGAGGTGATATCGTAATCACCGTCCTTCTCTGCAAACAGTTTAATATTTAACTACCCTTCCGTAGGGTTTAAAAAAAAAAAAAAAAAATAAAAATGTCCAAGTCCAAAGTCCAAAAAGATAAAGTGCAAAAGAAAAAAAAAATTACAAGAATAAATAAACTCTAATACAATCAAAAAAAAAAAAAAAACTAAACTCTCTCTATTTTTTTTTCTCTTTTTATAATAAAAAAAAAATCTTCTTCTTTCGCTTTGACTTTTACTTCGTCTTTAACTCCAAATCTCTAAATATTCACCAAAAGTTTTGGCAAAATTTTCTTTCGCTCCAAATTCCAAATCTGTAGTAAAAAGACAAAAACAAAAACGTAAAGAAGAACAAATAAAATAAAAACAAATAAAAACCTAAAAAAAAAGAATAAAAATCTAAAAACTAGCCTAAAGACAAGCTCCGTGTCGACGGCGCCAAAAATTGATGTATTGTAGAAAGTGATAGTGAAAGGTTCTTTTGAAACTTGTGAAGGCAAAGGAATTTAGATTTAATTAAACTTAAAAGTAAAGGAAACTTAGATCAAAATTTGATTTCAAGATAAGAGAGAATAACCAAGACACTGATTCCACTATTACACATGAATAAATTATGGTTAACAACCCAAAACTCTATTTATCTTTTAAATCCCTTGTTTCTTAATTCACAAATAATCAGGCAAATTCTCAACAATTAATTGTATCCCTTAAGCATAGATTATCTTAATACAAAGCATAACCTATCTAATTGAATCACAACTAATGACAAAAATTATGCAAACAATTAAAAACTCCAAAAAGCGAAGATTGAGTGAATTAGAAAATATAAATTAGAGAAAATAAATTAATTACCAATCATTCATGCGTAAATAGCTTCCTCATTTCCTTGGTTGTGGGAGAATTAGCCGCTCATCATGTTGGAAACACACTCAAAATTCATTATTATTGCTCAAAAATGGTTTACAAATGATGAAATGGTGAAAATGGTGAAAACCGGGTGTTTGCAACGCTTATAAATGTTGCAAACACTGTTACAAAGAACGAAAATCTGTTGTCTTTAATCGTACGACCCACGCTCTCTGTGTCGTAGAACTGCTGCAGAATAAACGACTGCTGTGAAGAGTCTGTTCTTCACGTTTTCAGGAGGCAGCAGCAGCAGAACTGGAATTTTTCGCGGCTTGATTTCTCGACTTTCTAATGCTCTATTCTTCCTCCCCAACTCTCTCTCTCCTTCTACTCGACACCAGTATCCTATTTATACACCTTTGGACCAAGAATCTTCGCTCATTACTCCCAAAAATCTTCCCATTTCTCGGCAGTGAAAGAAAATAATCTCGGGATATTTTCTTCCCTGTTTTAGCTTCTCACGCGTTTTTTTTAGTCCAGCACGCTCCAATTTCTATCACACATGCTCCACAAGGTTGATCGATGCATCAAACACGATCAGAACACACACAAATTCTTCCAGAACACACGTGTTTATCTGTTTTGAGCTCGTGAATTGGATAGCCAATTATAGCCAAATTTGATCGAACCAAAAGCCCAAAACATGTTTTCTAGGACATAACACAACTTCCTACCAAGAATTATCCATTTAATCTCCCTATAACACATTCGAAAATCAATCGAAAATTCTGCCAGTTGCATGCATGGTTTTCCCGCCAAAAATCGTTTTTCAAATGTTGAAGATGGTGTCCCCCTAACCAGAACTGGGGTGCGAATAGCAGGTGCCTAAATGAGGTGCCCCTTATCCACAATGAGGGTGCCTTTAGCAAATGTCCTCCGAGGTGTTCCGAGCAACTTTTCGATCCGAATTTTCCTACAATCTTTATTTCCAAAAAATACCTACAAACACACAAAACACCATAATAAGGATAAAAACGAGTACTAACAATACGAAACATTGAGGACAAATTAGACACATAAATGCGTCTATCAGGAACCTTTTCCTTTTCCTTTAGATTGTTTTCCACCAGCTAAGATTTTTAATGTCTTAGTCGACTCAAGATTATCTTGAGAGACTAGAGGCCTTGTAGAGAATAAACTCTGAACAACCTTTAAGGATTTCCAGTGTGCTTCATAGATGAACAAAATAAGTATCCCAAAGTGATTCCCCATCAGAAAAAAACTGTAGGATCAAACAAACACAAGCTTACTAGGTTTATCATGTTTGCCTACTCTGATACCAATTAAAAATGCGGGGGGTATAACAACCACACCCAATATTTTGCTTAGAAATCTGTATGGACTAAACTCCAATATAATTGCGAGATAACCAACTTAAAAGTGAGATTCAATCAAGAAAGATATCAAAGAGCTTTATCTCTTTCTCAATAAAATCAGTAATCAACTAGATAGAAATTCGTGAGACTGATTGATATGAGAATAACTCGGATGGTACCAAATATTAATGTCTAAGTGTCAATCAAGTCATATCTTATAAAAAAAGGTTGGATTTATAAACTATGATTGAACTACGCACAACCTATGATATTTCAATTATATAAATAAATATAATGCGGAAAAAAAAAAACATACACCAGAAATTTTGTTAACGAGGAAACCGCAAATGCAGAAAACCCCCGGGACCTAGTCCATATTTGAACACAACACTGTATTAGGCCGCTACAGACTCTAGCCTACTACAAGTTAACTTCAGACTGGAATGTAGTTGAGCCCTAACCAAGTCTCACACCGATTAAGGTACAATCGCGTTTCTTACGCCTCTTGAATCCCAACAGGACTCTGCGCACATGATTCCCTTAACTGATCTCACCCACAACTAAGAGTTTCTACGAACCAAGCTCGAAGACTTATAAACAAATATGTCTCCCACAGATAAGTCTAATCAGGTTGTTATTTCCATATTTAAATAAATCAAGGTGAACAGGAAACTCAACTAATAATCTGAAATTATACTCCCAAAGAGTAGCCTACAAATATTAGTCACCTAACAATAACCTAACTGATTAACATAAGAAGTTATTGCGGAATCACAAGAGTCTGAGATGAAGAACTGTTGTGATTACTTTTTATATATTACCTGTCGGAGATAAATCTCGAGAAAATCTTACAGAAGATTAAACTCAATATGATAGTAAAAGTAAGCTCAAAATACGCAACTACAGAGAAAATAGTTGGATATGGCTTCAGGAATCCCAAATGAAGTCTTCAAGTAGTTAACCTAATAATGGTTTTGTAAAACCTAGGTTAATGGAGAATCGACTCTAGTTTGCAACTAGGACACACGAGAGTGTCGGGATTAGGTTTCCCGGATGCTAGAGTTCTCCCTTATATAGTCTTTCAAATCAAGGTTGCTTACAATCAAAGCTAAGATAGATTAGTAACAAAGTAATTGATATTCACCATTAGATGAAATCTTGATTTAAAATTCAATCTAAGTCTCCTTAAAAACTAAGCAATCAATCTCTACTGTTAGATGATATTAGCTCGATACACACAAATGAAATATACCTATATTTAGATATGGATGAACCGTACCTAAACGTGTATAACATGTTTCCTCAATAACAGTTAACCGAAGTTAGCCATATGAACACTTATAGTTTAGCCACATTCATTTAACACTTCTAGACCAAATATGATGATCAATCAATCATGAGAGATAATCAAATGAATCTAAATGTGTTTCAAGAGATATGTTCAAATGTTCGCTATCTCATAGAAATATATACGAACCATTTGAAACATATTCGGTTTGGTTTGTAATTGTACAAAGTACTTATACAAGAACTAATTCATGAACATAATTCCATGGTTTGCAAAACAAGTTCGCATACCTTATTTCATTAAAGTTCCAGGGACTTTAGTTCGCAAACGAACCTAAGTTCATGAGTATGAATTTCATACTTACTAATTTTAGAACCTAACCATTGTGTTCGCAAACAAAGTACACGAACCACAATTCTGGACTTGGGCCTAGTCTTTCCATTTGCAAACGGAGTATGTGAACCACAGTTCCTGACTTAACCTTGTCTATCCATTCTCAAACAGAGTACGCGGACCACAGTTCCGAACCTTTCACAGGTAAACCTGTTCGCAAACAAGAGTATACATACTGAGTTATATCCAGGCATTGGTAGTCATTCTAAAACTCTCATTTAATCATTGAAACATCCTTGGAAGACAACAATGGTAATCTTACACATACCACTAGCTTCAAGTAATTTTAAAGTGATTAATCGATCAATACGAAACTTCCCAAATTAATATCAAATAATTGTCTCACACAAATCATGTAAGATGTTTATAGTAATTTTCACATGATCATCTATACTTAATATTTAGTTTCCAACAAATAAATTATCTACAACTAAAATCGTCAAGTAGATGATGAAATTTAACCTAAAGCTAAAAGCTTCCAACACGTATTTCGATAAATATATAAACAAGATAAACTCGGATTGAAATTTCAATTGTGTATAATGTAAAAGTCTATATAGCTATATGAATTAGTCTCATTAGAAGATATAATATAATAGACTTCTGAGTGATAGATAAGTTTTAGTCTCCATATACCTTTTGTGGATGAAGTTCCTCCAAGATCTTCAGTAGATCTTCTTCTTCAATTGGTGAACGCCATGAAGTCTTAAGCTCAATTACACACTTTTATCATAATCTGGGACATATCTATAAGTAGACCAGAAATCAAGTATATAGTTTTGATCAACTAAACTTGACAAATAAGCTTGAGATAGCAAGACTTGCGATTTAGACCGGGCAGTGCTCTAACAAAAGGAACAATAATCTCTTCTCCAACGAAAGTAATTAGGGGAGATATGAAAGACTATTTTCTAAGTCATTACCGATATTCAGTTTCGGAAAGTACAAAACTAAAGGAACTGACTGGAAAAACTCTGAAAGTAATCACCGAGAGATGCCGACATCGGGGGGGGGGGGGGGTATCCAAGGATATGATGTAGACATATTTTACTTCGAAATTAAAGTTGTGTTATACTCTTTTCCCTTCAATTGAGGTTAGTTTCCCCTACAGGATTTTATTACTCGGCAAGGTTTTTAATAAGATAACAACAAACACCGGGAAATAATTTCCCAATTAAGGCTATTGTCTTTCCCACGAGGATTTCTGCCTTGAAGTTGTGAAACAACTAGTCAACTTTAATGGAGCAAAGTGATCATCTGCAACAGATCATCTTTACTTGCATCTGTTATGTTGTATTCTTTTCCCTTCGTCAAAGTTTTGTCCCACTGGGTTTTTCTTGTCAAGGTTTTAATGAGGCAACATATTCGAGTCCAACTATGTTCTAAGTTTGCTTAATATTGTACTCTTTTTATTTAGTTCAGGTTTGGTCCCTTTGGGTTTTCCTGATGAAGTTTTAACGAGACAATTAACTTAGACTAGTCAGTCCGTGAAGATCGTATTGCATGTGATGAGCTATATGTAAAGTACAAAATAACATTTGAAGTACTACATGTGAGGAGTTGTACCAAGGTTTTGTCCCACTGGGTTTTTCCTGGTCAAAGTTTTAATGAGGAAATTGACTTAGACACAGTAGTCATTGATGAGAGATTTACATATGAAGAATTACATTCGAAGCACTACACTTAACGCATTACATATGAAGCATTATTATAGGGCCAATGACCCATGTGAAAAAGCGGGGGTCTAACAACCTCACCCAATATTTCGATTAACAATATGTATGGACTAACTCTAATATACATTTAAGAGAATCAACAAGACAGTCAGACTCAATCTTAATAAGAAGTATATCAAGGAGTTAATATCTCTATCTCTTGATTTGATATATACTCAAGAAAATAGAAATCTGCGAGTCTTTATCAAATACAAGAGATATAAACTTGGATGGTACCAAAGACCAATATCCAAGGATCAATCAATTTTCAATCAACAACCAAAGGTTGGATTTCACAATTGATCGATACAACGCACAACCTGTGATATTTTAATTATCTAACAAGATATAATGCGAAATAGAAATAACACAGACACCAGAAATTTTGTTAACGAGGAAACCGCAAATGCAGAAAACCCCCGAGACCTAGTCCAGATTGAACACTACACTATATTAAGCTGCTACAGACACTAGCCTACTACAAACTAACTTCGATCTGGACTGTAGTTGAACCCTAATCAATATCATACTGATTCAAGGTACAGTTGCGCTCCTTTCGTCTCTGATCCCAGCAACATACTACACACTTGATTCTCTTAGCTGATCTCATCCACATCCAAGAGTTGGTACGACCCAAAGTCGAAGACTTTAATAAACAAATATGTATTACACATATTAGTCTACGATAATAGATAAATCTGTCTCCCATAGATAAACTTACGAGTTTGTACCATATTTTAATAAAATCAAGGTGAACAGGAACTAAAAAATAACCCGAACTTATGTTCCCGAAGAACAACCTAGAATTATTGATCACCTCATAATAATATAAATCGTATGGTAGCGAAACTAGATATTGCGGAATCACAAATGATGAGACAAAGATGTTTGTGATTTATTTTTATCTTGCCCTATTGGAGATATAATCTCAAGCCAATTATTCAAATGAAGTTGTACAATAGAAAATGGCAAAATCAGATCGCTCAACTACAAGAGAAGTAACTTCGTTTGGCTTCATAATCTCAATGAAGTCTTTAAGTCGTTAACCGACAGGGTCTCGAGAAGAAACATACGGTTAAAGTAGAATCGACTCTAGCAAACCAACTATTATTACACATGAGGTGTGGGGATTATTTTTTCCAGTTGCTACACGTCTCCTTTATATAGTTTTCAAATCAGGGTTTCCGATATAAGTTACCTTGGCAACAAAGCGTTCAATTGCTTAGATCTTTATACATAGACACAATTGAAACAAAATCGATTTGATTCACTGGAATCAATTCATGAACAATATAACCATGGTTTGCAAAGATTGCATTCCTTATTGATTTATTGTTTAAGTTCATGAGCTAACCTATTTGAGAAATATAACCAGCTCCCGTATGCGTACCTTAGCTATCGGATTTGAGTTTACAAACTCAGCAGAAATTTGCAGTTCGAAGAGTTCCGTGGGTACACGTATGGGTACGCGAACCTAAGGTAACTAGTTTGAAAACTATAAACTCAGCAGAAGTTCTCGGTTCGAGAACTTCCGCCAGTACGCATATAGGTACGCGTACCCAACCTGTCTCCTTCACCAATACCACATGCACACATATGCACGCACTTGGTTTCCGGTACATGGATTTATACACTAATGTGCGAACACACTATATATGCTTATATCCATAGTGTTAGAGCATTGCCCGGTTGAAATCACATGCGTTGCTATCTCGAGCATGTTTGTTAATGTTAGTGATCAAAACTATAAAGTCTTGATTTCTAGTCTACTATAGATAAGGTATCGGACTAGGATAGAAAGTGTAGTTGAGCTCAAGAACTCCATGGAAATCATCATATAAGACGAAGGAATACTCAAGGAACCAGTGGATCTTCATCGACTAAAACGTATGTGGAGACTTGAACTTATCTATCACTCAAAAGTCTATCTACTCTATCTCCTATCTTGAGACAAAAGTCGTATTATTATATAGACTAAGATTGTACACATGTGATATTTCGAGATGAGTATATCTTGCTTATTTATTTCTCGAAATATGTGTTGGTAAAGCTTTCGCTTTAGCCAAGTTCATCTTTACCTAGTGACGAAAGTCATGTTATGTTTCAATTATTTTGGAAATCGCTCTGAAAAAAAATAGTTTGTGAATAACAACTATATAACTCCCTCTGAGAACTTTTCAATGATTGAAATGAAATTTTAGATAATATAACCATTGAAGGATATAAGCATTGTTGTGGTAACACATATATGTATAAGTCCATATTGCTTGAACCTAAGTTTGTGAACTTTGTTGATCAAGTGAAACCGGAGTAGTGCGTGAGCTCAGTCCGTGAACTCAGCATATAAACTCAGTCCGCGAACTAGCATAGTTATCGAACCCGAGAATTTCTGATGGAGTTTTTGAACTCCGTCCGGGAACTTAAGTCCGCGAACCCAGTCCGCGAACTTGAGTAGGTTATGTCTAAAAACGATGTTTGTAAACTTATCTTAATAAACTAAGGAATGCTATTGCAAACCGTGGCTTTATAGTTCATGAATCGATTCGAATGAATCACATCGTTTTTGCTTCGATTGTATCTTGTGTAGTACACAAAGATCTAAGCAATTGAACAACTCTCTAACTAGTTCATTTGAGTCATTTGGATGAGTTATGGTGAAGAAAAATATGGTTGATATGAAAGTTATCATATGGATAACCATTTGGTTAACTATTGTTGAACCAACTAATGTACAAGTTTGGGTACGGTTTTCACAAGCCTACAAACGTGCATTTCATGTGTGTGTAACAAGCTATGTTTTCGATCTAACGGTTGATAAATATTAGCTTGAATCTAATCAGGTTTTTATCTAACGGTGAATATTGAATGGTTTACTACTAAGCTAACATTGATTGCAAACCCTGATTTGAAAGACTATATAAGGAAGAACTATAGCAACTGGGAAACCTAATCCCCACATATTCTGTTTGATACTAGTTTGCTAAGATAGAGTCGATTCTCCTTTAACCTTTGGTTTTCTACTTCTAAAACCAGGTTAACGACTTAAAGACTTCATTGGGATTGTGAAGCCAAACCGATACTACTTTTCTTGTAGTTGTGTGATCTGATCTTGCATCTTCTATCGTATGAGTACAATTTTAATAATTGGCTTGACATTTCTATCTCTGATAGGCAAGATATAAAAGTAGTCACAAACACTTCGTCTCATCGTTTGTGATTCCTTAATAATCTTCTTCGCTGCGTCTATTAAGTTTATTGTGAGGTGATTGATAAAACTGAGCTGTTCTTCGGAAATATAAGTCTGGTTTTATCAATTGGTTCATGTTCACCTTGATTTATCAAAATACGGAACAAAACTCATAGGTTTATTCGTGGGAGACGGATTTATCTATCCTTGTATACTTTTTTATGTGATACAAATTTGTATATTAAAGTCTTCTACTTTGGGTCGTAGAAACTCTTGGTTATGGGTGAGATCAGCTAAGGGAATCAAGTGTGCAGTATCCTGTTGGGATCAGAGGCGTAGGAGCATAACTGTACCTTGGATTAGTGTGAGATTGGTTGGGGTTCAACTACAGTCTAGACCGAAGTTAGCTTGGAGTAGGCTAGTGTCTGTAGCGGATTAATACAGTTTATGTTTAATCTGGACTAGGTCCCAGGGTTTTATGCATTTGCGGTTTCCTCGTTAACAAAATTCTGGTGTCTGTGTTATTTCTTTTCCGCATTATATTTTGTTATATAATTAAAATAATACAGGTTGTGTATTGTTCAATAAATTTGTATATCCGACCTTCTTGGTTGTTGACTTAAATTGATTGACACTTGGATATTGGTCTTTGGTACCATCCAAGTTAACTCTTTTTGATAAAGACTCGCAGATTCTGTTTGCTTGAGTAAAGATCAAATAGAGAGATTGAGATAATAAAACCCTGAGATATTTTATATTGATTGAGTCTAGTTGATTCTCTAGAAAGTAACTCGGAGTTGTCCATACAGATTGCTAATCGAAATATTGGGTATGGTTGTTAAACCCCCGCTTTTTCATAGATAATGGCCTGTCTATGCGGCCTCCAAAAGATCACTCGAAGATGATTAGACATGCTGCTATTTTAAGACGCTTAATCTGCGGCTTACTCAATCAAACTTTAAAACAACGATGCTTCATGCATATTGATTGTTTTGAGATGCTTGTTTAAAAGCGATGAATTACATGCACCGAGCATGCACGATATTTCATGAATATCAATTTTATAAATAACTTAGTTATTTAACCTAATAACACCGTATGTTATTTCTTGCGGCAGGTCCCACGACTTGACCCACTCATTCGAGACATCACTATAGCGTGCGGCCTGCAACGCGCCCATTACGAGAATGTGTCAGGAAAGGTAGACGGTTAATGGTAATGATGGAAGTGGGCAAAGGCGTGATCGTGTGACAATCACATACACGACCCCACTACTCCATCACTCAACTTCCTCCACTTCCTACGAGATGAAGGTTGCGCTCGAAATGACTTGTATAAATAGGTTCTCCAACCTATTTACAAACAACACGGAAGAACACAAGTGTTATCAACATAGTATCCAGAAAACACCAAGAACTGATAACTTACATTCTGCAAGCCAGCTACATATTCTGATATAAGTCATAAATAACCACACCTTTATAATTCAACATTCTGATCTCAAACACCTTCTTCGCTTCCCTCCCTAAGATCAACCCCTTCTCCTTCACTTTGTGACCGAATTGAATATGGAACGACTGGTCGGTTGTCAGCCGACACAAATATAATTTCACTTTCTTACTTCCTAAAATAAAAATAGTATGCGATAAGAAAGAGTTCGTATCCACAGAGAGGCTTTTGTTGTTATAAAAAAATTCAGTTTCTTAGTAACCAAGGGGGGTTTTGATTTATCAAAGCAATAAAAATGAATTGAAAGCAAAGTGATAATAAAAATAATCAATAAGGAGAAAGTATTGGTCACGGGATAGTTTCATTCACAAACATGTATTCTCAACAATGACTAGAATTGAAAATTTAATCTCTCATTTACTAAAAGTCATAGGATACCTTGATCGTAAGAGTATCCCGCTAATTCCCTGATTTCATCACAACCACATTAAAAGATGCATATGTGAATTCTTCTTAGAAAGCAACCTAAAGTGTAAAAGCACAATTAGATTTAACTCCCTAAAAGCAATGAGTTCTCTGGAATAAGACTAATCAAGGCAACCAAAATGTGTAAAAGCACTAATTCGATTTAACCCAAGTTATGATTCATATGTGACTAGTAGGATATATCACTACAAGCACTACCCACATTTATGCTACTTAGAATCAGGGACAAACAATGTTTTCGTATTGAAAACCCTAATATAGCTCTAGAATGAAAGCAAATCGGATTGATTCCGGACTCAACCAAATAAATAATCAAATCATAAACAATATAAATAATGAATCACAAATAATAAAGTATTGAGACAAAACTACATCATTGAATCAAATATCATTTGTGAAATCCACTTTAATCCATAACCAATAATATGAAGTTTAGTTACTCATAGTATTTTGATTCAACATAATTATTATCAAATATAAAATGAAGAACATGAAAAATAAACGAATGCAAACCCTAGTAGAATCGCTCTTCTCCAAACTCCAGTAGAATAATCAGTGATATGATAAGTCCCCAAAAAGAATAGAAACTCTTCCTTTTATAGCTTTCCAACTTTCCAAATTAGGTCTTCAAAGCCCACGGTCCAATACCAAGAAGTCCACTCAACTCAAGTGTGTGAAAAACCCATGTGAAAATATGACCCAAAAACAGTTAGCCGGAAAACTGTGTTTTAGGCCGGAATATGGCCGGAAAATATCTCAGGTGACCGGCTAAGTCCGCCCGGTCACCGGTCAAACATAACGGTCAACCGTTAAGAACAGACGGTCAATAACGTCAGTCAACAGTCAAACTAAAACGAATCAGAAACTGAGTTGGAATCGAGTCAGATCTGAGTTGGCTGAGTTGCTTTGGCCAGAGTTATTGCAGTCATGCACTCAGCTGCCTAGCCATAATGGCTGTGCCTCTGCAGCTTCACTAATTTATCCAGCCATGTTGTCCCTATCATATCAGAATTTTCCTGCAACAAGTAAACCTCCACCAACAGCTAATCCAGTTGCAACACCTGAGCCATTCCATTCCCTTCTCTGTTTCATACACCAGAAACATCTGCACTTGAGCATTGCATCAACACCATTTGAACCCCAAACTCAACTGCCACTGCCAAGACAACTCCAGTTATGACTAGCAGCTACAATTCTGTAGCCTCCAAGCACCAGCTTTCATGGATTTATGTACTCAAATGTAGCTTCACAACCAAACTCTCTTCACTTGCTTCAACTCCAATTGTAGCTCACTCACAAACTTCAATAACAACACCAGAATCAAGCCAAATTCCCATTAACTCTAGCACCTGAAATCTCCATTCAGTTCCTGCAACTTCTTCAGTTTCCAGCTGCAACATCATGGCCTACAACACCATATCAACATACCAAAACACCACAATAGCAGCTAGCTTTCTCATAGATGCACCACCAAGCCACAGTAACCACTAGAATCACCTTTTTTCCTAGCACTTCATAGCACCTGCAATATCTGTAGTTTCACAGCTCATCCCCACTTAAACCACTGATGCAATTCACTTAAGTTCCAGCTGCACTCACTCCAATACTTGACCACTGAACAACATAAGCAACATAACCTGTATATTTCCAGCATTCTCTGAGCAGCAACCATACACCTCCTGCAATTTCAACTTTGAAGCTTCAGTTATGCACCAGTTCATTAACTCCACAAACAACAAGCCTACACAACAACATCTTATCTATCAGAGCTTTAACCCATCACCTGAATTGCAGCTTCCATTTCTTGTTCACCTGAGTACCCTAGCTCAAAAACTTATATTCTTCTCTGCTCAACAGTTCTCCAAGAGCAATCTCAAACCCCTTGAATCCTTTTCCACTGAATCAACAGAGCATCATAAATTAAACCCTGCTTGATATCTCAACTTCATTTAATCACAAAATCAACCAAAACCCATTTCGAATTGAACCCTAGATTCACCTCAATCATCATCTTCTTCATTTTCCAACAGCAACAGCTTCTCGATCTCCATCAGTTACTGAATCAGTTGCAACAATATCTGAAACCCTAACTCAAACCAATTTCTTGAATCAATCTCTCATTAAACTCCAACCCCATTTGAATCTCAAACTCACAGAATCAATCCACTCTGATTTCAGCAGCTTAACGTACAGAAACCCTATTTTCATCCTCTATAGTTGTACCAGCAACAAGAGCTCTCCTTATCAATCTCTCATTTTTCGATTTTTGCTTAAGCTGCTCAATTCAACAACAAGCCATCATTTTATTTCACAATTTCAGAAACAACAGTCTTTTCTCTTCTCTGTTTTAGGAACAAATGATTGAGAATGGATTTCTTGGTTTAGGGTTAGGTCAATCATTGGGTAGATAGTTACGCCCCACATATGCATCCCCCAGGATATCTACACTTATTCATGGATGATAAGGGACACCCAGACGGATACCCCTTAACCTTGATTGGGTTCCCGAATACTCTCCTAGGAAATGACAGCTTCCCCCCTTTATGCTCCAATTGAACGCTTTCTCCGAGTCCCTCCACTAACATCAACCGTCCCTTATTTCTCCTATTCACTTATACTCTTGAATGAGAGTCATCATGCTAAAGTTGTCGTGCTTTTGAGTCCCTTATTTCTCCTATTCACTTATACTCTTCAATGAGAGCATCACGTAAAATTGCATCACTAAAGCCGACATACTTTTCAGATAGAGATGAAGAAATAAAAGCAAATAATGAGACACATCCGCCTCCAACGCTTTTGCCATGTTTCCTCCTCTTTTGATCCAAATGACTCCAAAGTACTTAAATACTCAAAAACAAAACATAAGATACATAATTTACAAGAAAACTAGCATAGAAAGCATAAACAATAGATAAATAATACGGTGTTTTAGACACCTATCAGATTCCCCCACACTTAGACTTTTCTAGTCCTCGAGCAAATCAAACAAACTTATTCTAAAAGATACATACAACTCCCGTGAGCGTTTTATAGAGAAATACCCACACAACCTATATTTCCAACTTATAAGTTCTCCGAAAAGATAGTATCCAACGTGCTAAGAAGACATAGAGATTCTACACACTAGTCATAAGAATTTAGACACAAATATGAACACAATGTCATTCTTAAAAGTTGAGAGAGAAATAACCATCCCTTATCAAAATAAATTCGGGTTCGGATTGATCAAAAGTCTTGACTCTGCCTCACAAGAAAGGGTTTTATGAAATTGCGCTCAATAATAAACAGCTCTTTATGGGTCACACATGTGTCCAGGTAGGAATGAAGAGAGAATCCTGCGACACATTGAATAGTAGGAAGGCAAACCCTCTGAAATGTTTTGAAAACCCACATCTTTTATTCATTTTGAAAACCCTTTTTTCTGACGATCTCTAAGAAAGGAAATCAACCACTTAACGAAGGTGGGAATATGCTTACTTACCTCGTTATCCGTTCGGCGTGCAGCTAGCACCACTCTCACAAAGATCCATAGAAACGTCTTCGGTCTTCAACTCTTGATGATAACTCTTGAACTTCATAGAATCTTGACAATGTGATTCTTTCCTCTTATTCCTTGTTGCTTGAAACTTCACTGTAGATATTTCTTCTTCCGTTGGCTTATTGAATGAATAAAAAACCAAAATATGATGCAATGAATATATTATTATTATTATTTTATTTTATTTTCTGTTTTTTTTTATGCATAAAATATAAAGTAAATACAAAATGAAAACAAATAAAAATAAAAACTAATGATGATCCTAAAGAACTTTTCTCTTGTCATTTTTTTAAGGGAACTAGCATAATGATAACTATGTTCCAATTTTTTTATTTTTTTATTTTTAGACAAGAGAATATAATACGAATAAAAATAAAAATGCAAGTACAAATGCCATGGTGTGAGTACTTTACCGCTTGATTCTTCACAACTTGTATGTATCGATATCATAAACTTCTTGAATTCTCATCTTGATAATCTTCACTCTTGTACAATAGTCTTCAACTTGTAAAAATTCTGGTCCTTGTCTTGTTGCTATACTTGAATCTGAAATCTGCTCATTTTTGTACCGTTGCTTGTAGACCTAGAACGTCTTCAACTTCCCTTCGAACTTGTGATGCTTCCCTTGTTGATGATGATGGTGTTTCTATGGACCTGTTGGTGTAGAGAGAGATAAAGTGGATGGTGCTAACTGCGAACAAGATTACAAGTGGTATGTAAGTTAGCAATTCGATGTCACCATTCATGATTGATAAAATAGCACTCAATAGATCAAAATAGTGCTTCTATTGGTGGGAGGTTGGGTAGCTCACCATTCTACCCGGAGTTTACGTACGGTGACACACACTCTAAAATCACAAATTTAGATAGGTACAAAGAAATGAAGGTCGGTGCCTCTCATGATGTAACAGGGGTAGTCTCCACTATAGGGGACCACTACTCTACTACCGAAATCAGTCTGCACCATATTTGCCACTGGCATGGTTAAATCCAACTTTAACTCTCATACAAGTAAGAAACCCGATCATGTTCTTTGTCATCTCTAAGTTCAGTCACTCTTATGAGAATCTCGATGTAATCTTAGCGACATGGATACTATGTGACTCTAAACTAACTACAAGTTAGAGGTTTTCACGCACTAATTTACACAAAAGTTGAAAATTTTGAAAAAAAATTACAATGCAAATGATTAACCACTCCCCCACACTTAAACTTTACATTGTCCTCAATGTAAATTGAGTCATCCAAAGTAAGTCAAGGTGGGAAATTATGCATGAAAAATGACAAGAAATCAGAAAAATAAAATACAAGATAAGAAAAAAAAACTAAAAACAAGACAAGAAAATGAAAATAAGACAAGAGATACTCATCCTATGGGTTGCCTCCCATTTAGCGCTTGGTTTAAAGTCGTCATCCCGACTATCTCTTTGCTTTCTACGACTCCTCCAGAGGGAGTGCATCCAAAAAATTAGCTCCTTCCACAACTTCGGAAGTGAAATTCTCATAATATGGTTTCAACTGGTGCCCATTAACTTCAAGTTCCTTGCCTGTAGCTATGCTACGAATTTCTACTGCACCATGAGAAAACACATTAGTAACAATAAAATGTCCGATCCAACGTGACCTTAATTTACTTGGAAATAAATTCAAGCGAGTATTAAACAAAATCACTTTCTGCCCAACACAAAATTGTTTTCTAGAAATCATAGTACCATGAAAAGCCTTCGTTTTTTCCTTGTAAATGCGTGAGCTTTCAAATGCATCATTGCGAAGCTCCTCTAGCTCTTGGAGTTGTAACTTCCTTTGCTTTCCAGCCCCATCCATCTCCATATTGCATTGCTTAATCGCCCAAAACGCTTTATGTTCAATCTCCACGGGTAAGTGACAAGGTTTACCGTACACAAGCCTAAAAGGGGACATCCCAATATGTGTCTTGTATGCGGTTCTATAAGCCCACAAAGCATCATTTAGCCGCATGATCCAATCTTTCCTTGTTGGATTCACCGTCTTTTCTAGTATGGATTTCACCTCCCGGTTGGAAACCTCGGCTTGTCCATTTTTTTGGGGATGATAAGGTGTTGCAACCTTATGTGACACATTGTACTTCTTCAACAAGCTTTGCAAAGTCCTGTTGTTGAAGTGAGAACCCCCATCGCTAATTATGGCTCTTGGAATTCCAAACCTTGCAAAAATGTTAGCTTGCACAAAATCTGAAACAACCTTGGAATCATTAGTAGGGGTGGCCTTAGCTTCCACCCATTTAGAGACATAATCAATAGCAAGTAAGATGTAAAAATTCCCATGAGAGTTGACAAAATGACCCATAAAATCAATACCCCATACATCAAAAACTTCAATAAATTGAATAAAGGTTTGTGGCATTTGATTTCGGGCACCTAGATTGCCTGTTCTTTGGCACCTATCACAAGTTGTGCAAAATATATGTGCATCCTTAGACAAGGTTGGCCAATAGAAACCGCTTTCAAGTACCTTGTGAGCGGTTCTTTTACTTCCAAAATGTCCTCCGCAAGCATAGGAGTGACAAAATGACAAGATAGAATTAAACTCAGATTCGGGAACGCACCTTCTTATTACTTGGTCGCTGCCATGTTTCCATAAGTATGGATCATCCCATATGTATTGGTTTCCTAACCTCTTAAGTTTGTCCCTCTCAGCACGAGACAAGTTCCTTGGGATTTGTTTAGTTACCAAGTAATTCACGATATCTTCATACCATGGTTCTCCAAAGGCAATTGAGAATAGTTGCTCATCCGGGAAACTTTCACGCAATGGGATAGCTTTCTTTTCCACAACAAGACGACTTAAGTGATCCGCAACGGTGTTCTCAATTCCTTTCTTATCTTTGATTTCAATATCAAAATCTTGCAAGAGTAGAATCCATCGTATGAGCCTTGGTTTCGCTTCTTTCTTCATTAGCAAGTACCTAAGAGCTGCATGGTCAGAAAAAACAACAACTTTTGTACCAATTAGATAAGAGCGAAATTTCTCCAATGCAAATACAATAGCTAAAAACTCTTTTTTAGTGGTTTTGTAGTTTTGTAGTTTTGTTGGGCCTCATTTAACGTTCTAGAAGCATAATAAATGGCATGAGGTATCTTCCCCACACGCTGCCCAAGCACCGCATCAACCGCGTAATCACTAGCATCACACATTAGCTCAAAAGGCTTGCTCCAATCCGGTGGTTTAATGATAGGGGCTGAAATCAAAAGTTCTTTCAAATGATTGAATGCCGCCATACACTTCTCATCAAAGTTAAAAACCACATCTTTTTGCAATAAGTTGCAAAGTGGTGATGCTATCTTGGAAAAATCCTTGATAAATCTACGATAGAAACCTGCATGACCAAGAAAAGAACGTATTTCCCTCACCGTAGTGGGAGGGGTTAGAGCACGAATAAGGTCTATCTTAGATTTATCAACTTCCAAGCCTTTAGAAGATATAATATGGCCTAAAACTATGCCATGAGTTACCATGAAATGACACTTATCCCAATTAAGAATAAGGTTTGTTTCAACACATCGTTCAAGGATTAAAGATAAGTTGTTCAAACAAAGGTCAAATGAATCACCAAAGACACTAAAGTCATCCATAAACACTTCAATGATGTTTTCAACATACTCGGAAAAGATACTTACCATACACCTTTGAAAGGTAGCTGGAGAATTGCATAAGCCAAAAGGCATCCTTCTATAAGCAAAAGTGCCGAAAGGACAAGTGAAAGTGGTTTTATATTGATCCTCCGACGCTATCACAATCTGATTGTAACCTGAATATCCATCAAGGAAACAATAATAAGCATGTCCAGCTAAACGTTCAAGCATTTGATCAATAAAGGGTAAAGGAAAATGATCCTTCCTAGTAGTGGCATTCAAATTTCTATAATCAATACAAACCCTTCAATCGGTTTGCACACGAGTTGGGACAAGTTCGTTCTCATCATTCTCTACCACCATTACACCAGATTTCTTTGGTACAACTTGTACCGGGCTAACCCACTTGCTATCGGATATGGGGTAGATAACACCCACTTCCAAAAGCTTGAGTATCTCCTTTTTCACAACTTCCATCATGGGAGGATTCAAATGACGTTGCGCTTCCCTTTTAGGCTTTGCATCGTCCTCCAAACGAATCTTATGCATAAAAACGGCAAGGCTTATACCCTTGATGTCAGCGATTTTCCATCCTATGGCCGTCTTGTGCTTCCTTAGCACCCTCAGAAGTTTTTGCTCCTGTAATTCACTAAGCTCGTTAGAAACAATCACATGTAACTCTTCATTGTCACCCAAGTACAAGTACTTTAAGTGACTTGGAAGAGGTTTCAATTCCAACTTTGGAGATTTAACAATAGAAGGTAAAAGATTTTCATCACTACATGGTAAAGAAATAAAAGAGATATTATGAGTTTCCGGACATCCTTGTAGTGAGTTGAGATCACCAAGGGCTTCCTTAACTTCGTTACCACACTTTACACCGTCATCCATGGATGTAGTTAAAACAGTTTCCAAAGCATCATCACGATTCAATTCAAACACTTGTTGTTCCAATGCATCCATAACATCAACGGAGAAACAAGAGTGGACATCACTAGGATATCTCATCGTCTCGAAAATGTTGAAACGTATTATTTCTCCGTCAAACTCCATAGTCAACGTTCCCTTGTATACATCAATAATGGTCTTAGACGTTTTCATGAAGGGACGCCAAAGTAGCAATGGAAGAGACGAGTCCGGTGAACCTTCATCCATCTCTAACACACAAAAGTCAGCAAGGAATACAAGTTGATTAACCTGCACAAGAACATCTTCAACAATACCCATTGGGTAAACATTAGAGCGATCGGCTAATTGCAACACAATTTCAACCTTTTTCAAAGAACCTAGATTTAGTGAATTATACATGGATGCCTGCATAACATTAACGGATGCACCTAAGTCTAACATTGCTTTGTTAAAAGTGGTGTTACCAATTGTGACGGGAATGTCAAAGCTACCGGGATCCTTGCATTTCAGTGGGAGTTTGTGTTGTAAGATTGCCGAAGCATTCTCCCCCACACTTAGCACTTCATTTCCTTTAAGCCTTTGATTGTTGGTACACAAGTCCTTCAACACTTTCGCATACTTGGGAACTTGCTTGATAGCATCAATGAGTGGTATATTCACATGAATCTTCTTAAGAACATCTAAAATCTCCTTTTCTAGTTCCACTTTCTTAGAACTTGCAAATCTGCGAGGAAAAGGTATAGGAGGAACATAAGTAGGAATAGGAGTTTTAGAGTTAGGAATAGGTACCTCAGGTGTTTGGGGAATTTCATCCCTCTCTTCCTCCAAAACTGGCTCCTTTGGAACTTCCTATTCACCCAAATCAGCAACTTTGGGTTGCTCAAGTTGTGTACCACTTCTCAACGTGATAGCATTGACACCCTCTTTTGGGTTAATGGGTTAAGAAGGGAGTCTTCCACTATTTTGTGCCTTCAATTTGTTGATATCAATCGCCATGGAGCCACTTGAGTCTGCAAATCCTTAATCGCACTCTTGGTTTCTTGTTGGCTCTCCTTGAACATGGTAGAAATACCTTGCATCATTGTTTGTAACTTTGCATCGATATCGGAACCTTGGTTTTGAACCGGTTGTTGTGGTTGCTGAAATTTTTGTTGTTGTTGTTGAAATTGTTGTTGTTGAGGTTGAAATTGTTGTTGTTGCGGTTGAAATCCACTCGGACGGTTGAAAGTAGGTTGTTGAACCGCACCTTGCTTGTTGGCATAACTACAATTTGGATGATCTCTCCATCCCGGATTGTAGGTGTTGTAATAGGTATCATAACTTCTTTGTGGGTTTGGAAAAACCGCATTAGCTTGCTCCAACTCTTCACCATACGAAGGTAATATAACCGCAGCCATCTTTTGCATCATGTGCTCCATATTGTCCATCCTTTGATCACGGTGTGATGATGATGAATCACTAACTTAATGCACTCCCCTAACCATTGGTTCACCTCTTATGTAGAATTGTTGCGAGTTTGCAGCCATGCTTTCAATCAATTCGACATCTTGGGCTACCGTCTTGTTCACTAGTGCACCACCACCCGCTGCATCAAGAAGATATCTATAACTTGATTGAAGACCTTCGTAGAAGTATTGGATTATCATAGCATCACTAAATTGGTGGTGAGGATAGCTTTCCACCAATCTCTTGTATCTCTCCCAACATTCATACAAAGATTCTCCCACATGTTGCTTTATTCCACAAATCTCTTTGCGAATTTGAGTAGCCTTTGACGCAGGAAAATACCTCTCTAGAAATATTTTCTTAAATCCGTTCCATGTAGTGACACTTCCTCCGAAAAACAATACAACCAATCCTTAGCGCTGTCTACCATAGAAAATGGAAAAACTTTCATCATTGCACCATCGGCTTCAGTCTCCGCTGGAAGCATAGCCTTGACAATGGTATAGAACTCCATAAGATGCTTGTTTGGATCTTCATTCGCCATGCCATGAAACTTTGGAAAATCTCTAAGCAACCCCGTATTGATCTCGAATGTTGAGTTGGTTTGGATACACCACCGTTGTGCATCAAGCCTATGAGAAGCCAAATCCTTGAGTGTACGATTTACGTCTTCAATTGCTTCTTCTTCTTCAACTAGTGGTTCTTCTACAAATGGAACCTCTAGTTCTTCTTCTAGTTGTAAATCTTCTTCCACTTCTAACTCGTGATCTTCCGTGTCTTGACTTGGTTGGAGTATTGTGCCTCTTCGAGTAGCAATCCTGCACCTTGGATAGTTCCAATCCTTAGAAGCCAGGGATTAGGTACCTGAAAAAAATTCTCACAAACAAGTAAGAATCAAGACAAGAAACAAAAAGCAAAGATAAAAGCAAAAATTGTAAAAAGAAACTAAAAACTTAATAACAAGCCGTTTGCCTCCCCGGCAGCGACGCCAAAATCTGGTCGGCTGTCATCCGACACAAATATAATTTCACTTTCTTACTTCCTAAAATAAAAATAGTATGCGATAAGAAAGAGTTCGTATCCACAGAGAGGCTTTTGTTGTTATAAAATTTTTCAGTTTATTAGTAACCAAGGGGGGGTTTTGATTTATCAAAGCAATAAAAATGAATTGAAAGCAAAGTGATAATAAAAATAATCAATAAGGAGAAAGTATTGGTCACGAGATAGTTTCATTCACAAACATGTATTCTCAACAATGACTAGAATTGAAAATTTAATCTCTCATTTACTAAAAGTCATACGATACCTTGATCGTAAGAGTATCCCGCTAATTCCCTGATTTCATCACAACCACATTAAAAGATGCATATGTGAATTCTTCCTAGAAAGCAACCTAAAGTGTAAAAGCACAATTAGATTTAACTCCCTAAAAGCAATGAGTTCTCTAGAATAAGACTAATCAAGGCAACCAAAATGTGTAAAAGCACTAATTCGATTTAACCCAAGTTATGATTCATATGTGACTAGTAGGATATATCACTACAAGCACTACCCACATTTATGCTACTTAGAATCAGGGACAAACAACGTTTTTGTATTGAAAACCCTAATATATCTCTAGAATGAAAGCAAATAGGATTGATTCCGGACTCAACCAAATAAACAATATAAACAATGAATCACAAACAATAAAGTATTGAGACAAAACTACATCATTGAATCAAATATAATTTGTGAAATCCACTTTATCCCATAACAAATAATATGAAGTTTAGCTACTCATAGTATTTTGATTCAACATAATTATTATCAAAAATAAAATGAAGAACATGAAAAATAAACGAAAGCAAACCCTAGTAGAATCGCTCTCCTCCAAACTCCAGTAGAAAAATCCGTGATATGATAAGTCCCCAAAAAGAATAGAAACTCTTCCTTTTATAGCTTTCCAACTTTCCAAATTAGGTCTTCAAAGCCCACGGTCCAATACCAAGAAGTCCACTCAACTCAAGTGTGTGAAAAACCCATGTTAAAATATGACCCAAAAATAGTTCGTCGGAAAACTGTGTTTTAGGCCGGAATATGGATGGAATCCGACGTCGGAAAATATCTTAGGTGACCGGCTAAGTCCGCCCGGTCACCGGTCAAACATAATGGTCAACCGTTAAGAACTGACGGTCAATAACGTCAGTCAACAGTCAAACTAGAATGAATCAGAAACTGAGTTGGAATCGAGTCAGATCTGAGTTGGTTGAGTTGCTTTGGCCGAGTTGTTGCGATCATGCACTCACCGCCTAGCCATAATGGTCATGCCTCTGCAGCTTCACTAATTTATCCACCATGTTGGCCCTATCATATCGAATTTTCTGCAACAAGTAAACCTCCACCAACAACTACTCCAGTTGCAACACCGAGCCATTCCATTCCCTTCTCTGTTTCATACACCAGAAACATCTGCACTTGAGCATTGCATCAACACCATTTGAACCCCAAACTCAACTGCCACTACCAAGACAACTCCAGTTATGACTAGCAGCTACAATTCTATAGCCTCCAAGCACCAGATTTCATGGCTTCATGTACTCAACTGTAGCTGCACAACCAAACTCTCTTCACTTGCTTCAACTCCAATTGCAGCTCACTCACAAACTTCAATAACAACACCAGAATCAAGCTAAATTCCTATTAACTCTAGCACCTGAAATCTCCATTCAGTCCACCTGAATCGCTTCAGTTTCGCTGCAACATCATGGCCTACAACACCATATTAGCATACCAAAACACCACAATAGCAGCTAGCTTGCTCATAGATGCACCACCAAGCCACAGTAACCACCAGAATCACCTTCTTTCCTGGCACTTCATAGCACCTGCAATATCTGTAGTTTCACAGCTCATCCCCACTTAAACCACTGATGCAATTCACTTAAGTTCCTGCTGCACTCACTCCAATACTTGACCACTGGACAACATAAGCAACATAACCTGTAGATTTCCAGCATTCTATGAGCAGCAACCACACACCTCCTGCAATTTCAACTTTGAAGCTTCAGTTCTGCACCAGTTCATTAACTCCACAAACAACAAGCCTACACAGCAACACCTTCTCCATCATAGCTTTAACCCATCACCTGAATTGCAGCTTCCATTTCTTGTTCACTTGAGTACCCTAGCTCAAAAACTTATATTCTTCTCTGCTCAACAGTTCTCCAAGAGCAATCTCAAACCCCTTTAATCGTTTTCCACTGAATCAACAGAGCATCATCAATTAAACCCTGCTTGATATCTCAACTTCATTTAATCACAAAATCAACCAAAACCCATTTTGAATTGAACCCTAGATTCACCTCAATAATCATCTTCTTCATTTTCCAACAAAGAATGACTTCTCGATCTCCATCGATTCTTCAATCAAATTTGCAATAATATCTGAAACCCTAACTCAAACCAATTTCTTGAATCAATCTCTCATTAAACTCCAACCCCATTTGAATCTCAAACTCACAGAATCAATCCACTCTGATTTCAGCAGCTCAACATACAAAAACCCTAGTTTCATCCTCTATAGTTGTACCAGAAACATGAGCTCTCCTTATCAATCTCTCATTTTTCGATTTTTGCTTAAGATGCTCAATTCAACAGCAACCCATTATTTTATTTCACAATTTCAGAAACAACAGTCTTTTCTCTTTTCAGTTTTAGGAACAAATGATTGAGAATGGATTTCTTGGTTTGGGGTTAGGTCAATCATTGGGTAGATAGTTACGCCCCATATATGCAGCCCCCAAGATATCTACACTTATTCATGGATGATAAGGGACACCCATACGGATACCCCTTAACCTTGATTGGGTTCCCGAATACTCGCCTAGGAAATGACAGCTTCACCCCTTTATGCTCCAATTGAACGCTTTCTCCGAGTCCCTCCACTAACATCAACCGTCCCTTATTTCTCCTATTCACTTATACTCTTCAATGAGAGTCATCACTAAAGTTTTCGTGCTTTTCAGACAGAAATTGCATCACTAAAGCCGACATACTTTTCAGACAGATATGAAGAAATAAAAGAAAATAATGAGACACATCCGCCTCCAACGCTTTTGCCATGTTTCCTCCTCTTTTAATCCAAATGACTCCAAAGTACCTAAATACTCAAAAACAAAACATAAGGTACATAATTTACAAGAAAACTAGCATAGAAAAAAGAAACAATAGATAAATAATACGGTGTTTTAGACACCTATCAACGTCCATTTTTTGGTTTAGGCCAGAGTCTTACATATTGATCTCTCGAATCTAAAAGTACTCACTTGCAGTGCTGTTGATGGTGTAATTTTAACAAAGGACAAAACCGTAAAATCATGATACTGTAGGCATATGGCATATGACGATTCATAATTTACGAAGCCATGATGAACATGTTCCTGAAAATCCTCCACTAGCTGAGCGTTAAACACCTTGCATTTCATTGTGACCTCTATGTAGAATAACATAATTGGGCGGTTCTTGTAAGGTTGAGAGCAATAACGCCTTCAGGACGTCGGTGACACTCACTTTTACCTGACTACATGAGAGAGATCCACCTCTACATAGAAGAAAAATTGGGCGTTTCTCCGTAAGATTGAGAGCAATAACGCCTTCAGGACGTCGGTGATACTCACTGTTCCCTGACTATATAGAGAGAGACCGTGTATAGATCCAGGAGGTTTTATGTAAGATTGAGAGCAATAACGCCTTCAGGACTTCGGCAACACTCGTTGTTTCCTGACTATGCACCTTTCAGAATGGGTGTGACGCTTTAACTGGCTAATATCCCTTCTGTAATAGATTAATTCTACTGTGACATTCACCACTGAATTCCTAGAAAATAATCTATTTTATCTCATTGCTCCGATTTCATGATCGATGTAGCGCCCCCTAAGCTAGCAGCTGACTAATCCAAGATATTAGCTAAACACAGAGGCACTAAGAATCCAAATTAAACGCTTAAACTTTCAATTAAGAAATCTGCTATAAAAACTTAACCCAAAACTAACCCCGCTCAGAAATATATATACAAGAATTCCTCTCCAATGATACATATAAAATAGTCATTTGGTTTACAAATAGAATATACAACATAATAAACATATCAGAATATAATCAATTAACAAAGTTAACTTCTAGAGCTTTATTTAGCAACTCTAACTCTAATCATCACAGAAACTGAAGTGGGAATAATTAACATTTAACTTCTAAGTAATCATAGGCAAGAATTGGAAAACAGTAAATGTTTTTCCGAAACATTAAACAGTGACTAAGTCACTGAAATAATCATACATGTATATGGAACAAATTCCTTCGTCAAACAATGTACTAATATGGTTGTAAATTCCTAACCGGCAATTCACACCTATTTAGCTATGGATGCCACCAAGACCATGGTGACCAACTGTAAACAATAAAAGCTGAATTAAAGTAGATATAAATGTGAAGGAGCGTATCCTATATACCACAAGTGGAAATTCTCATTTCCCGTAACAATTCACATTGACAACACATTACAAGTCCTTTCCAAATCATGGAAAGATTCACAGAATAATCGTAATGCAATTTAAACAAAGCATGGAATGCACAACTAGACAATGCATGAGTTTGTAAAGCATAAACTTTTATAAAAACAACAATAATGATTACAAAACTGTCAAACGAAATCCCACACCTTTTTGAAGACAGGCCATGCCTACCTCGAGATCCACGATCCACTGGTTCGTCCTTAGAATCGATCGTTGTTAATAATTAACTGTTAATCACGTAAGAATTCTAAGATTCTAGCCAAAATGGCTCACACAAGAATTATACAAATCTAACTAATAGTCCTAAGACCATTTACGTTTTTATACCCTTTTTATTATCTATCTTAAGCCCATATAAGGTTCTTCACATCTTCATAATCCATATATTGCATATCTAAAGATTTACCAATTGATTGGGTTGGTTCTCTAGTCCAATAGCTAAGTCTTATGAGTATCTACAACTTTGTAGAAGAAGTCAAAGTCTAATTCGGACCACGAGAGGTCCAAAACATCTAACTAAGAAAACTACCCCAAGCCCAAGTCCACTAGGTCAACTAACAGTCACTAACTGTTAAACTAACGGTCAATAGTCAACTGACAGTCAACGTCCAGATCAAGTCAATGTCCAGGGTAAATGGTCAAGGTCAAATCAAGACTAGTGACTCAGTGGGTCAAATCCCGTTTAACTTGATTGACTCGATCAAGATCGAGTCAGACGAGTCAGACAACTGACTGGAAAAAAAGGCTCAAGACCAATACCTTTGTACATGCCAAACTTCTAATGCATAATTCATTATGCAGAACAACTCATACTCTAAACAACTTCTTCATTCTTATTTCAATTTTTACCAGATTATACAACATCATTTGGATCATTTCAAACATATATCTAATTCATATAAACTTCAAAATTTGATTACAAAAACAATCTCGGCTTACCTGCGATTGCAGTGGAAAGCCCCAAGTGAACCATTAGTAAATCCCATGACCCCATTCATCTCATACTCCATTCACAGTTCAACAGTATCAATAACAACAACGACAACAACATCCCGTGTAACTGATTCCCCCACAGTTTCATTACTTCCCCCACTCCAGTTCCATACACACCCAGACTTCAATAAATCTGCACCTTCACCATTCACTAATGTCCCCTGCAGCTTCAACATCACAGACAACGCCACTATCTATAGCCATTCACATTCGCTGCAAATCCAACAACATCACCACCTAACTGTCACCCTAGACTCCATTTGAGAGTCACAATTAAACTTCAATTACTCTTACAACTCAAACTAGTCTTGCCACTCAATCAAATCATCAATAAGTTACAACAATACCCAACTCCATGTTCACCATCTCCAGTTCTTCACTGCCTCAAACATCAGTTCACTGTAACATAATTCCTTATCAATTTTATACACAACTATCACCTTTCCTTTATCAACAGACCACAATTCCATTTACACTCTACTTGCACATTCATATCCCTTGCCTACAATAAAATTCCAATATATGCATCTAATCCTTGAATTGTCCCAACTCAGCTTAATTCAACACAACCAATAACATCTATGAAAACTCAAATCCCTGAATCACACACACCAGCTCAACAATAACATTCGCTTCCTTTTTCCCTGTAGTTCAACATAAGTCCAAAGTACATACCACAGCTCCATAACACTTTCACCAAGATTATTCAGTTCTTAGTTTAATAACCATTTCATACAATCAACAACTGAAATGAATAATTTAACTAAACTACAGAGAAGATCAATTACCTCAAATAACTTTGCTCAAGCACCAACCAGTTCAAGACTCATAACAATTCCATCACCTTCTTATAAACACAATCAAACACTAGTCTTCAGCTCTACCATTTGATCTCAATTCTCCTTAGAACCCACTGATTTTCCAGCAAACCCACTTCACCTCTTCAATTAAATCACACCCCAGTTATTATTCATCCATCTAATTCTCCTAATCATCACCAAATCAATCCCATCATCACCAAAAGTTCTCAACCAAACCCTGATTAAATTCCCAAATCTCCATTAAAATAGAATCCAAACCTAACTACCAAAATCAAGCTATTCTTCAACCTCAAACTCCAATTCGGACTAAACCCATTTCCAATTAATCTTCTAAACCTTCAATTTCATCTTCTTTGGCTTTTCTTACAAACCCTAGTTCAATCTTTGAGAAACCATAACTCTTGATTCATCTTCAAAACTACATTAGAACTGTAGTTAAACTTCAACCCTTGTATTCCTCATCCATCAACAACTTAATTAACCTATCTATTCCATACGAATCCAATAATTAATTTACAAACCCTAACTTGTCTTCTTCTAATTTAACTCTTCAATCTCTAAAAGTTATTTTACCTAATACACAACATCATCACCTCCATCCTCGTTAATTCTTCTTCATCAATCGATTTCTTAACAACAAATCTTTACGCGACTCACAATTTTTTAGCAGAGAAGAGAAAGAGGAGAAGTAGAGAAGAAGAGGAAAGAAGAAGAAAATAGAAAGAAAAGAAGAAGATAACGGGCTCTTCTCGATCGGTTGTGGGGATAATTCCGACGAGAATCGCTAAAGACACCCGAGAAACGATAAGGGAATCCAAGGCGGCTAAACTGAAATATAACTAATCTTCCGCTCATACTCATCCGATGATATCTTCTTCGTTCGGTATCCGATCGACACGTTCGAGTAGTCCATTCGCAAAAATTTTCGAGACCTATCTAGCGATACTAATTTCGTATCTAAATCATTGTTGATTAATTCCTACTAATTAATGTTCGTGTTAAGCTAATCGAGCAAAAATCGACTTAAACGTCACATGACTAGTCTAATAGCGTTGACGAGCTTGAGGATCTTTACATTCTCCCCACCTTATAACATTTTCGTCCTCGAAAATCAAACCATCCTTTTGGTCTTCAAAAACTTCCCACCTTATAGAGTAATATTATTTCTTATCTAAGCGCAAACAACAAGAAACAAAGCACAACCCTATATGGCTTTCTACTGCTAAAATTTGTGGCTCTAGGTTCAACTATACTGATTTAAGTTCTATCCAAGAGGAATGTCTAAGTTTCTTATATGAATGATTCTCTATAATGGAAACTATGAATTTTTTTTAGATTTAAATTTTCTGCACTAATTTCTATGTCAATAAATTACTGGTTGTAAGTACTTTTATAAGATATTCTATAATAAAGTTTCTCATTAAAATTTGGGATCTATTAGTTCACTATCATAAGCAAGTCTCCCTTCAATGCCTAGTGATACAAGAATGTAGTTTCCCTGTCTAGGTTCGCGACGCCTGACAATGCCTACTACCTAACAAGTATCACCTGAACATATTAGAATTACCAACCTCACTATTCCCCAGTGCTGAATTACTAAGTATTAATTTATTAAAATTAATTAGTCTTCAACTTCTATCTTAAAATTTATGTAATTATGAAAATTTTACTTCGTAAAATATTTAAATAGGTCACATCTTTTTAAGTAATTTATTCATCAAAATTTATTTTATTTCATTTTTATTTACCATCATTATTATTTACTCATTTTAATAAAAGTCGAATTTTAATTTCAAGAGGAACTATATTATTATAACTAAATAATTTTTAAATTCATGTACTATTAAAGAATAACATTTATAACCATTATCCAAATTTAAAGTTATATCTATTTGTTTATTTCATTTCATTATGTGACTTGATATAAATAAGTAACCGCTAACAAATTTTTTCCCATAATTATTTGGTGTTAATACTTTATTATTATTATTATAACATTGATTTCTTATTTCTTAGGCCGGTAAAAGTTAATCGTAATTGATCATAATACCAAGTTTGATTTTTATTATCATATTTGATTTGATTTGATCTAACTTGATTTCCTTAAATTTATTTCATTGCTAAGTAATCTTTAAGGTTTATTATCAATAAAAAAAGTGTATTTTTCTAATACATTACTAACATATAATTATTATCCAAATGATATTTACAATAACTCTAAATTTTTACAATAATTAGTATTAGACAGTATTATAATTTGCTTATTTAATCGAAAATTATTGTTTTAATTATACTATCATTTTCATTATTGTTTTATCAAATTTTCTTATTTGATTACTAATGTAATTAACATACAATTAAAATAATTGTTTAGTAATGATACTTAGTTTAATTTTATTAAGCCCTAATCTTGTAAATATAATTTTACTTTCATGAAAATATTGATATAACAGATTTTATTTATTCAGATTGAATTTGTAATATAGTATATCTTGTTACATATTGGCATTAGTACTTTAATATGATTTAAATTTTGAGTCTGCATAACATTTTTAATATGTCTTAATAGTCTTTAGATTTTGGGTATTAATAATGAGTATCTATTTCACATGCAATTTTATTCTCCTTTAAGTTTAATTTTGTTTTAAGTATTCAAGTATTATAAGCATCACTTGATGTTTATAATTTAGTAATTTAGTGAATCATTTGTTGGACTAAAGATAATCTAGGTGTAAGATCGTTAACAAGTTTTAATCTTTATTTTATGCCTTATATGACCTCATGTTCTAAATCCTACAGAAGAAGTCTTATTTATCTATCTGGTTAAAAACGCAAAACACAAAACACAAAATTCAAATTTGTTATTATTTAACATTGTAGGACTTAATTATAAATGAGCACTAATAATTTTCCACGGCTATTTAATCATAATCATTATTTTATCGCTATATATTTGTTAATGAGATTTTAATTTAAGTTATGTTCAATAAAATTCTAATTTAAATCCTAACAGTATAAGTTCTTCATTTTAATTTTCCATTTCAAAAGATGATTAAATCTACAAATTTATTTTGTTTCAAATTCTGATATTACACCGAGTATCTGAATACTATTATTACCACTTCATGTGCATTTGTTTCATTTTAAAGATTTATTGGATCATACATTAGTTTAAAAATAATTTCAGTACAAGATTATTAACAAGTTAATTATTTTTATTTTATGTATTATATCCTCACCTTCTTAAGTCTAACACCTAGTAAGTAATATATTAATTATCTAGTTTAGACGCAAACATATATTTTCAATTTTTACTTAGTTTAATTTACAAAACTTAAATGTACATAAGCGTTATTAATTTTCCATAACTATTCAATTAATCATAATTACTTTATTTTTTTATCGTTATATATCTTTAATGAACTTTAGTTAAGTGCAACATGATATTAATTGATAATTGCTAACAATTTTTTTATTATCATTTATAGTTACTGTTAAAATAATATTTTATTGTTAACATTGATGGTTGAAATATTATTCTAAATACTCTTACAAATATTATTAAGTTCAAAAATATTATTAACATTTATGTGATTATAGTTTGTTTACTCTTCATAAGTCAATGTGTTCAGTAATTTTCTATGTGATTTATAAGCTCTGATACTAATCTCACTGTTATTATAGCATTAATTATTTACATGTTCATACTTTTTGGATTAATTATTCTCAAATCCTTATCAGCTAAAGTTATTGGTGTACCCTACAATTTTTACTTCATTGAAAATACAAACAACCAAACAAGCCAATCAAGCAATCAAATAATTATTTTAATTATTGTTAGCTTTAAGTAATTAAGATTTATCTCACAACCCAACCCAGTTCTAAACTAATCTAGTTCTCTAACTGGCACTGGCTATTCCTATTGTCTACCATATAAGATCTAATAGTGAGCTCTGATATCAACTTTGTAGCGCCCCCTAAGCTAGCAGCTGACTAATCCAAGATATTAGCTAAACACAGAGGCACTAAGAATCCAAATTAAACGCTTAAACTTTAAATTAAGAAATCTGCTATAGAAACTTAATCCAAAACTAACCCCGCTCAGAAATATATATACAAGAATTCCTCTCCAATGATACATATAAAATAGTCATTTGGTTTACAAATAGAATATACAACATAATAAACATATCAGAATATAATCAATTAACGAAGTTAACTTCTCGGATCTTTCGCTGCGCAACTCTAATATGTCATAGAAACTGAAGTGGGAATAATTAACATTTAACTTCTAAGTAAATCATAGACAAGAATTGGAAAACAGTACATGTTTTTCCAAAACATTAAACAGTGACTAAGTCACTGAAATTATCATACATGTATATGGAACAAACTCCTTCGTCAAACAATGTACTAATATGGTTGTAAATTCCTAACCGGCAATTCACACCTATTTAGCTATGGATGCCACCAAGACCATGGTGACCAACTCTAAACAATAAAAGCTGAATTAAAGTAGATATAAATGTGAAGGAGCGTATCCTATATACCACAAGTGGAAATTCTCATTTCCCATAACAATTCATATTGACAACACATTACAATTCCTTTCCAAATCATGGAAAGATTCACAGAATTAACAGAATAATCGTAATGCAATTTAAACAAAGCATGGAATGCACAACTAGACAATGCATGAGTTTGTAAAGCATAAACTTTTATAAAAACAACAATAATGATTACAAAACTGTCAAATGCAATCCCACACCTTTTTGAAGACAGGCCACGCCTACCTCGAGATCCACGATCCACTGGTTCGTCCTTAGAATCGATCTTTGTTAATAATTAACTGTTAATCACGCAAGAATTCTAAGATTCTAGCCAAAATGGCTCACACAAGAATTATACAAATCTAACTAATAGTCCTAAGCCAATTTACGTTTTTATACCCTTTTTATTATCTATCTTAAGCCCATATAAGGTTCTTCACATCTTCATAATCCATCTCTTGCATATCTAAAGATTTACCAATTGATTGGGTTGGTTCTCTAGTCCAATAGCTAAGTCTTATGAGTATCTACAACTTTGTAGAAGAAGTCAAAGTCTAATTCGGACCACGAGAGGTCCAAAACATCTAACTAAGAAAACTACCCCAAGCCCAAGTCCACTAAGTCAACTAACAGTCACTAACTGTTAAACTAACGGTCTATAGTCAACGTCTAGGTCAAGTCAATGTCCAGGGTAAATGGTCAAGGTCAAATCAAGACTAGTGACTCAGTGGGTCAAATCCCGTTTAACCCGATTCGACTCGGTCAGAAGACTGAGTCAGACGAGTCAGACAACTGACTGGAAAGAGAGGCTCAAGGCCAATACCTTTGTACATGCCAAACTTCTAATGCATAATTCATTATGCAGAACAACTCATACTCTAAACAACTTCTTCATTCTTATTTTAATTTTTACCAGATTATACAACATCATTTGGATCATTTCAAACTTCAAAATTTGATTACAAAAACAATCTCGGCTTACCTGCGATTGCAGTGGCAAGCCCCAAGTGAACCATTAGTAAATCCTATGACCCCATTCATCTCATACTCCATTCACAGTTCAACAGTATCAACAACAACATCCCGTGTAACTGATTCCACCACAGTTTCATTACTTCCCCCACTCCAGTTCCATACACACCCAGACTTCAATAAATCTGCACCTTCACCATTCACTAATGTCCCCTACAGCTTCAACATCACAGACAACGCCACTATCTATAGCCATTCACATTCTCTGCAAATGCAACAACATCACCACCAAACTATCACCCTAGACTCCATTTGAGAGTCACAATTAAACTTCAATTACTCTTACAACTCAAACTAGTCTTTCCACTCAATCAAATCATCAATAAGTTACAAAAATACCCAACTCCATGTTCACCATCTCCAGTTCTTCACTGCCTCAAACATCAGTTCACTGTAACATAATTCCTTATCAATTTTATACACAACTATCACCTTTCCTTTATCAAAAGACCACAATTCCATTTACACCCCACTTGCACATTCATATCCCTTACCTATAATCAAATTCCAATATATGCATCTAATCCTTGAATTGTCCCAACTCAGCTTAATTCAACACAACCAATAACAGCTATGAAAACTCAAATCCCTGAATCACACACACCAGCTCAATAATAACATTCGCTTCCTTTTTCCCTGTAGTTCAACATAAGTCCAAAGTACATACCACAGCTCCATAACACTTTCACCAAGATTATTCAATTCTTAGTTTAATAACCATTTCATACAATCAACAACTGAAATGAATAATTTAACTAAACTACAGAGAAGATCAATTACCTCAAATAACTTTGCTCAAGCACCAACCAGTTAAAGACTCATAACAATTCCATCACCTTCTTATAAACACAATCAAACACTAGTCTTCAACTCTACCATTTGATCTCAATTCTACTTAGAACCCACTGATTTTACAGCAAACCCACTTCACCTCTTCAATTAAATCACACCCCAGTTATTATTCATCCATCTAATTCTCCTAATCATCACCAAATCAATCCCATCATCACCAAAAGTTCTCAACTAAACCCTGATTAAATTCCCAAATCTCCATTAAAACAGAATCCAAACCTAACTACCAAAATCAAGCTATTCTTCAACCTCAAACTCCAATTCGGACTAAACCCATCTCCAATTAATCTTCTAAACCTTCAATTTCATCTTCCTTGGCTTTTCTTACAAACCCTAGTTCAATCTTTGAGAAACCATAACTCTTGATTCATCTTCAAAAATACATCAGAACTGTAGTTAAACTTCAACCCTTGTATTCTTCATCCATCAACAACTTAATTAACCTATCTATTCCATACGAATCCAATAATTAATTTACAAACCCTAACTTGTCTTCTTCTAATTTAACTCTTCAATCTCTAAAAGTTCTTTCACCTAATACACAACATCATCACCTCCATCCTCGTTAATTCTTCTTCATCAATCGATTTCTTAACAACAAATCTTTACGCGACTCACAAATTTTCAGTAGAGAAGAGAAAGAGGAGAAGTAGAGAAGAAGAAGACAGAAGAAGAAAAGAAGAAGATAACGGGCTCTTCTCGATCGGTTGTGGGGATAATGCCGACGAGAATCGCTAAAGACACCCGAGAAATGATAAGGGAATCCAAGGTGGCTAAATTGAAATATAACTAATCTTCCGCTCATACTCATCCGATGATATCTTCTTCATCCGGTATCCGATCGACACGTTCGAGTAGTCCATTCACACAAATTTTAGAGACCTATCTAGCGATACTAATTTCGTATCTAAATCATTTTAGATTAATTCCTACTAATTAATGTTCGTGTTAAGCTAATCGAGCAAAAATCGACTTAGACGTCACATGACTAGTCTAGTAGCGTTGACGATCTTGAGGATCCTTACAATCGAATCCACGGCTGATCTCATGGAATGGTAATGGATAATCTCATTACTCCGATTTAATGATCGAATCCACAACTGATCTCATGGAATGGTAATAATCTCATTACTCCGATTTCATGAACGAATCCATGGCTGATCTCATGGAATGGTAATAATCTTATTACTCCGGTTCTGTGGTCGAATCCACGATCCCATGGAATGGTAATGCTCGTTCCATTATTCCGAATTCATGGTAGAATCCATGACTGATCCTATGGATTGATAATAAATAACTACTCACTTTTATCACTTAGTTTCATGAATCATCCTCCACTGAATTTCATAAATTAGTAATAGATACTCAACAATTGGGCATCTGGACTACCAATGAGTAAGCCCCATAAAATAGTGCAAGTGTACTCGAAAATGATGCACGAACGAGCACCCAAATGCACGAACGAGCATCAAAAAATATGGAAAAATGAGGAATCCTTCATAAAATAGGAGAGAGAAAATGTGACGACCCTCAAGCTCGTCAACGCTATTAGACTAGTCAAGAGTCGTCTTAGCCGCTAATTACTCGATTAGTGTAGCTCGAACATTAATTATTATAAATTATTCTAACAACGATCTAGATATGAAATTAGTACAATTAGATAGATCTCGAAAAGTTACGCGAAATAGACTACTCGAACGTGTCAGTCGGACACCGGACGAAGAAGAATTTATCAGATTAGTGAGAAGGGCAAGTTATTCTTTTAACATTCTAACCGATCTGGTCTCCCCATATCATTTGGGTGACTCCCTTTAGCAATTATCTTTGGCCTTATCTCAAACCAAATCGAGAGAAACTCATTCTCTCTGTTCTTCTTCTTCTTCTTCTTCTTCATTCTTCTCTTCCTTTCTCTCGTTCCTCTGTTTTCTTTTGTTTGGGTTTTGATTGATGAAATAAGGTTTTGAGGTCAAGGGAAGACGTCGGAGACCGGTTTATGAACGTGAACGAGGGTGTTGATGTTTTGGGTTAAACGAAAAGGTAAAACAGAGAATATGAATTAGGGTTTTAGAGGTTGTTTTGAGATTTCGTAGAAATGATTAGTGGATTGAGTTTCTGGTGAATGAAGGTTGAATGGGTGAGTGTTGAATTGATGAAATTAGGTTATCGTGATGAAGAATCGAAAGAAAAGGGACGGCTTAGGGTTTTGTTGGTTTGAATCCATTTCTTCTTGGATTGAAGATGAAATCAGTCAGTTGATGATGGGTTTTGATTATTCAAAACAAGGAAGAAGAATGGATGGTTCTCGAGTTTCAGTAAAGAATTGAAGAACCATGGTTTCATAAGAAGAATTCAGAGAAAATTAGATGATGAAATTGATGTCTGGGAAAGACGATTTGAGATTGGTGTTGGTCGATTGAGTGAGTTAGGGCCAAGGTTGAAGATTAAGCAGATGGCGAATCATCTAATCCATTTTGGGATTCAATATGAGGTAATAATCTTTTTAATTTTATAAGTAAAGTTAGTTCATATTTGAATATTGGTAATTATCGCTGAATAAGATGTGTTATGGATTGAATCTAGAATATGTTAGATGAATATTAGGTTAGTTGTTTGAGCTGAAGGGGTATGTGAATTGGAACTGGTGTTATTATGAAATGGAGGATGAATGTTATCTGAGTTCAGGTGATATTGGTATGGAAGGTGCTGGTAGTGATATTACAATTGTAATTCAGGTTGTCTGGAATACAGGGGAACTGCTCTGGTGGTGCTGTTATGTTGTCGATGGCCGAGTTATGGTGATGTTTGAACCTGAATTGGGAAGTAGAGGTGATTGAGAAGAAACTAGGGTTGCTGAGAATCCGTGGTGGTGATGGGAATGGTTGGATGCTGAAGGGAATTACTTTAAGGTAATTGTTTCTGAGTTATTTTCGTAAAGCTACTGAATTTTATTGATTATTTGTAGTTGATAATTAAATTAAGATCTGTGATAAATGTATTGGGTCTGGAATTGAACTGTGTGGAATTGTAGTAAGAAGTATTGTATTACTGTGACTGGTGGTGTTATCTGTGATTTGAGGTTAAGTCAGTAATAAGGGTTGTTCTGATTTACAAGAAGTTATATTGAATTTGGTGGATGGATGTTATCTGAGTTGAGAATTTAGCTGAGCTGTTGTGGTTGAGTTATGGAAATCACAGGGCTGGGAAGTTAAGAATTACAAGTAATGAAATGGTTGGGTATGGATTACAAAATGGTTGCCGAGTTATTTTGAATTGTGTCGATGATAATGAAGGTGATGCGGGTGAACTGCAGGGGATATCAATGAATGGTAGTGGTGTTAGGATTCTGAGTTTGTATCTCAGATAATGATGGGTGTTAGAGATTATATTGTGTATTGTTAAATTGCAGTGATGGACCAGATAGGATAAAAGTGGTGTGTTGGTTAGCTGTTAGAGCAGAACTATTGGTGGCTGGTGTTGATTGTGTTAATCTAAGATTGAACTATGGGAGTACAATGTCAGTAATGTTGCAGGGAGTAGTATTGTTTGAAATTGGGTTGTGATATTCTGATTTGTAGTGGTTGAAGTAATTGGATTTGAGACAGTCTGTGATAAGGATGAAATGAGTATTGCCTGTGAAGATGTAACTGGTGGCGTAGAGTATTGTTGTGTCTTGAGTTGGGAGAGTAGAAATTATGTAGGAATGATGTGTAGAATCAAGGTTTGATGGTCTCTTTGAAAGCCTGTTGCTACTGCAATTGCAGGTAAACTCAGTTTAGTATTGTAACTGAAATTTGAAGTTTGTTTAAGATTGAATGAAATGAATTGTTGTTATTTGAGTTGATTGAATTGCTGCAATAGAATTAGGCTGTTAGTCATCCCAGTCAGATGTCTGACTAGTTTTCTTAGTTGACTCAGTTAATCTGACTGAGCAAAAGTGAATCTAACTTAACTTATTCAGTCTTAGTGACTGAGTTAACCCAGCCTTGAATCGGTTTGACCCAGTACTTACTCAGTGGACCTTGACTGAGTTGTCTTCTTGACTCGTTGACCATTGACCCTGGATATTGACTTGACTTGGACGTTGACTGTTAGTTGACTCTTGACTGTTAGTTCAACCGTTAGTGACCGTTAGATTGACCCAGTTGGGCCATGCCCTTATTAATGGGTTTGTTTAAGTGGGCTTGGGCTTTAAACTAGTTATCTTATATTGATGTTTTGGACCACTTATGGTCCGAATTGACCGTTGACTTCTTCTACAAAGTTGTAAATATTCATAAGACTTAGCTATTGGATTAGAGAATCAACCCAATGAATTGGTAAATCTTTAGATATACAAGAGATGGATTGTGAAAATGTGAAGAACCTTAGATGGGCTAAAGATAGATAATAATAGGGTATAAAAACATAAATGGGCTTAAGACTATTAGTTAGATTTGTTTAATTCATGTGTGAGCCATTTTGGCAAGAATCTTAGAATTTTTGTGTGATTAACAGTTAATTATTAACAACGATCGATTCAAAGGACGAACCAGTGGATTGTGGATCTCGAGGTAGGCATGGTTTGTCATCAAAATGTGTGGGAATGCATTTGACTCTTTGTATTCATTATTGTTGCTTTTATAAAAGTTTATGCTTAACAAACTCATGCATTGTCTGTTTCTGCATTCCATGTTTTGTTTAAAATGCATTATGTTAATCCTGTTGATTCTGTGAATCTTTCCACGATTCGGAAAGGACTTGTATTGTTTGTTGTCAATATGAATTGTTATGGGAAATGAGAATTTCCACTTGTGGTATATATGATACGCTCCTTCACATTTATACCTACTTTAATTCAGCTTTTATTGTTTAGAGTACTGGTCACCATGGTCTTGGTGGCGTCCATATCTATTAGGTGTGAATTTCCAGGTAGGGATTTACAACCATATTATTGTTTGACGAAGGAGTTTGTTCCATATACATGTATGATTATTTCAGTGACTTAGTCACTGTTTAATGTTTCCGGAAAAACATGTATTGTTTTCCAAATATTGCATATGATTACTTAGAAGGTTAAATGTTAATTATTCCTACTTCAGTTTTACATGATGAGATCGGGGTTGCACAAATAAAGCTTCACGGGTTGACTTCGTTAGTTGATTATCTTCTGTTATATTTATTATGTTGTATATTTTATTTAAAAATCAATTGACTATTATTTATGTATCATTTGAGAGAAGATCTTGTATATATATTTCTGAGCGGGGTTTGCTTTGTGCTAAGTTTTTGTAGCAGATTTCTTAAATGAAAGTTAAGTGTTTAATTTGGATTTTAGTGCCTCTTATTTAGTTAATCTCTTGGATTAGTCAGCTGCTATCTTAGGGGGCGCTACAGAAACTAATAACATTAAAATAATGGAGAAGATCCCACCGGCCGGCCGTGCCTTAGCCGGTCCCATGCTTCCTCCATTATTTTCCTTATTTTGTTATTTTCATGAACTCATGAAGACTCCTCCATTCTAACAACTTTCCTTATTTGAGAAAAACTCATGGTTTCTCCATATTTTCATGATTTCTCCATATTTCCGTGGTTTCCCGAAATAATAATATAAAATAGGGAAAGGTGTTGGGGGACCGGGAAACTTAGCCACCGGCCATTCCCTAGCCGTGGCCGGTCCCACACCTTGCAATCCCTAATCTTTCATAAATTGTTATTTCTCTCATATCATGAAACTCCTCTGTTTCAACAAAAACTCATGGATTCTTCATAACATCACGGTTTCATGAAAGATAATAATATAAAATTAGGGAAAGTGTTGTGGGACCGGGCAACATAGCCGGCCGGCCATGCCCTGGCCGGTCCCACACCTTGCAATCCCTAGTCTTTTATAATTATTATTTTCCTCAATTCATGAAACTCCTTGGTTTGATCAAAATCATGATTTCGTCATAATGTCTCAAATTTTGCTTAAATCATGAAAATCCAAAAGCCAACATGGTCACACGACGACTAGCCTCTCACGGAAATTTTAGATGTTAATATACTATTACTTTAATATTTACAAAATATTGATCAATTGAGCATACATGCTCATTCCAACAAAATCAAGAATTTCAGTCAAGATGAAACTCTTCTGAAAATTCACAATGTTGCTCAAACGCGCATCAGAAAATACTGAAACTCTCAGTACGAAAACACGGATATCATGGTAACACGTGCATGCCTTTTCGACCGACCAAGGTCATCCCTAGGGCTTGCACAAAGATGTTCCCTCACGTTTTCACACTTTTGACCTAATTTGCGCAATCGCTCATATTGGGTCCAAACTCTTCACAACCAACTCAGAGTTTGTGCAAACACCCATCAACGGTCCCACGACCACCAAGGACCGGTCTCATGCCACCTTGGTCGGTCCCTCACTTTTCTATAATTAGGTTTTATTACCTAATGCTCAATCGAGCAACTATTTTTCAATAAATGATGAAACCGGCATTTATTCATCATTCTTTCGCCAACTGGTCAACTCAGGCACGCTCACTTGAGCATTTGGGCACCACATGGTCGTCCATCATCCCATGTGGTCGGTCCCTCCTTCACTCGTGATCAATTTTCAGCAATTCATCAATTGACGAACAATTGATCAAAAATTGGGGCTTCGAACAAACGCTTCACGAATCATCATTCTGAGCAAGTTCAAACACCAATAAATTTATGTTGATCCAGCAATCAACATCGAGATTAATTATATAATATTCGTTAATCTACCAATATTTTTAATTAGTATTTTATTGGGTCACGTTACCAGTAAATAATTCGTCGAATTGAGCAATACTTGCCCAGTTGCTCGAATATTGATCCCACTATCAATATTCAATAATTTATCAGTAATTCGTCTAATTGAGCAATACTTGCTCAGTTGCTCGAATATTGATCCCGCTATCAATATTTAGTAATTTTTCAGAAATTCGTCGAATCGAGCAATACTTGCTCAGTTGCTCGAATAATCCACATATATTCAGTAACTCATCAATATTCAACAACTCGTCGAATTTACAATATTTTCTCAGACGAACAACGTTAACATTCATGAATTGCTGAGCATTTGTCAAACATGCTCGATTCAACAAAACCTAGACTTATTGTCTAATCAGTTAACAACTGACAAACTAAATACACGTCTGTCATGCAGACTACACGATTCGTGAAACATCAACCACGTCACAAATTGGGGGATATTAATTAGGGATTTGGTCTGGCGGCCTACGACACGTGGATTCATCCACGATGAGAATGTGAGTAAGTCGCGCAACGGTTGAAGGAGTTATCAAAGTAGTGGGTGGATGATAAACACATAAATACTACATTTTATACCCATATTTATACTAGCTAGGACTCGATATTTTGGCTAATAACCCTATTTTAGTGCTGTTGTAGGAAAAAGAAACAAATGCGATCACTCGGAAAATAAATGGCTAACTGGAGGGAAAATGGCATTTGCGACTACACATGCACCTCAAGTATTTCATTATCCCAAACATGAGAGCTAATCAATGGTTGCTTTTACTTTTAGTGGGGCACCAGCACCACGTAACCATTCATAGCATCAGACAAAGGGAGGAGGACCTAAACTCCACTAGGGCTTAAAGGATGAGTGACGTGGTACCATTGACTCCACACATTTTCGTGTGAACTACAAGGGAAGGCATCATCTGTCTTTAGTTTTTGGTATTGTTTTTGGTCTATATCCATTGTTTTAAAACACCCTAAAACCAAATAAAAATAGTTATTGTTATTGTTTTTGGTTTTAGGATAGTCGTCCATTGTGGACGCTCTTAGGGGTGTAAATTTTTCCCGGCAACTCAAGGCCCAGTACCGTCCGTCCTGTCCCATGACAGCCCATGGGTGCCCGCTGCCCTTTACGGGCTTGCCCGACCTAGCCCATTTAAATATGAGGGCGGGAACAGGCCACAAGTAAAATTTCCTTGCCCGACCCAATACCCGCCCTATTAGCCCGTCATTATTACCCGTCATGTTAGCCCGTCAATATTACCCATCTACCTAGCCGAAATGGTTGTTTTTATTTTTTTCATCCTAGAATATACTCGGTATAGACTCTTGATAATGTCAATTCCCATTGTTCTAACCTGCATTTTTTCACTTTTATTTTAAAGAATTTAGATATGCCAACCATATAGAGAAAATCTTAGACAAAATATATGACACTTTCCTATCTACTGTGTGTATCTTTGTGTTTGTTAACTTTTTTGAGTCATTAAACGGTTTTTTTTTTCCCTTAAAAGTTTTATTTATTTGAATGAACTAATTTGATTGGCACATCTTGAATATGACCAAACCTCATTGAATTGCTCATGACTTGTGTATTATTACTTTCTTTTTATTTTTGAAATATAGTATGTATTTGTAATATTCAAGGCCGTTCGTCCCTACCCATCCGAGCCCAAATAACATAATTTATGTAGATAAATAGCCAAATCCGCCCGACCCTTTTAGTTTGTTGGGTAAGATATGCACTTGCCCGCCCTATCCCGTCCGATTTAATAATTAGGCCTGGCTGCCCGGCCCGGCCCATTTTACACCCCTATCTGTCTAGCAGCAGCAACGGTTGGATTGTAGGGGTGATTAACGTTTTGGATTGTGAAGAAATGAGATGTTTACTGTTGGTGCTATATGATTTCTTTTGTGGGGTCTTGGATGTCGATTGAAGTAGGGGTTAGTTGAAGTTCTTGAGACAATGGGCATGAGTTTACTCTCTAGTATTTCGTCAGTGCAGCAATAATTGGCATTCTCCAATGGATAAATGGATGGAGTTCAGATTCCTGTGCATGGCTTAATTGGATTGAGAGGGAAATGTCAGAGTTAAATTTTATGAGATGGACTGCATATCGTTGGCTGACTTTATTTGGGATTATTGCGTTCGATCCAGGTAGGAAGTGATGCTCAGTTGGGTTACTTAACAAGAAGGTGCTATGGGTGCTGTGAACTGAAAATGGAGAAATGAGCTCGTGTTGTGGCCGGAATTAGGAAGGTCATAAAAGAGAGCTTGAGCAGTGGTCACCGGTCAGGTGGATGGACTGAAATGGGGTTGCTATGGAGTTCAAAAACTCATCAAGAAAACATCAATGGGTACTCATCGAAGCTGTGAATAAATGGGAACTTTGTATGTGAATGAGCCGTAGAGAAGGTTGAAGAGCTGCTGTTAATGCCATGGCTGTGCTTGAAGGTTTGAGGGATACTCCCAACGCAAGAAATGCATGCATCCGATTTGGGGCAGTCTGAGTTGGTTGAACTGTGGCCGGAAGAAGAACTGGGTGATGATCAGCAGTTAGTAGAGAAGACCGGACAGGAGGAAACTATTGTTGGGGCCGATGGGTGAAATAGAAGAAGAGAGAGGACTAAATGCACTATCTTTCTTTCAAATCTTCTTCGATATTCATTTTTCCCACAACCTTTTTCACAAAGGAAAGTGGTGGCCAAATCCAATTCTCAATACGGTCCCCAACAACATGCTTCCTGTCCAATTAAGAAACCTTGGGAAGTTCTCAAACTCATTTTCCGGAGACACACCTTTGGGTTTCCATGTTCCTTTGCCCTCTTGTTCATACTGTTCGGAAGAGAAATCATGGTGGACATTCGTCATGCCAGGGATTTTGTGTGGGAAATCTTGAATAGAAATTCAAAGTTAAAATTTTGTTGCCGTTCAACAAGAATCAAGAATTTCCAAAGTGATGAATGAATTTTCAATTTAATTTTGGATTGTTAACTCCCAGTGTCTATTCTGTAAACCCTTTGCTAAATCATGGGATGTTATAGATAAACATACACTTGATCTCGGCGACATGTCGAAAATGGGATGGACTTTCGAATTGCATACACATTAAAGATTTTAATAAATTCTCTTGATATTCTCCAAAAGTCATGATCATATAGACTCAAATTCTTCTAAAAAAAAAGGCATAAAAGCTAACGAATTCAACACCTACTTCTTTGTACATATTCTCCATTTCAACCCACTCTTCCGAGTATTCCACCCAAGAAGAATTTTTTAGAGTCCCCATAAAACTAATACTAGAAAAATGATTCTATTTCCTTCTCATCTCCTTCCTCTCCTCCCCGTTCTCGAGTTTCTTTAGAGTGCTCCTCTGCCATCTTTCTCCTCTTCTATTCTCGGCCCTCCCCTATTTCCCATATCCCCTCTCCTAATTCCCCCTCTTACATCCTCTTCTCAAAACCATTTTCTCCCATCCCTCCGTTAAAGAAGAGTTTGTGTTTTAATTTCAATCTGCATTATTCAAAACATTTGATAAATATTTCTCTGTTTAAATGGCCCCATCAATAAAATGATACCACAAGGAAAACATAACTACTTCATTTTTCCTCAAAAGATTGTGGATAGGGAACCCAGAATCAAGTATCCCCCAATTGATGATCTTTCTATTCTAAGCTCCTTTTTTGAAGAAGATTCTACTGATGATGTTAGTTGGGTACCAAATAATTCATTATCTTCTCCGAGTTCATATTCGTGCACTTATACTAATTCTGAATCATATAGAACTCCAATCCATTTCTCAGTCCCCAAGCGTCTGTCTTTGAAGATGAAGAAATAGGTCCACCTTGTTTCGTTTTTTCCGCTCGGCAACCTATATTACCAAAGAAGCTAATTGGATTGGTTGCTTTGGATGAGAATGTTACCGACTCTGGGCCAAGATCAACCAGAGGTAAGGGTAGAATTTGTTCCCAATGAGTGCAAAATTTTTTATCTTGGAATGTTAGGGGCCTTCGCTGCTCAAAAATCTCATAAAATCTTCTAAAGCTTCCATAATTTTTCTTCAAGAGACAATGCTAGAAAGTTGTTCTAAAAGAGATATAATTCAAATTTGTGGTTCAAACAACTTTGGGTGGGTTGCGCAGAACTCCATTGGACGCTCTGGAGGTATGTTAATTCTTTGGGATTTGGATCTATTTGAGGTAACTTCAGCTTTCGAAGGTAATTATTCTCTGTCAGTAGAAGGATTTTTCAAAAATGATGGATTCCCTAATGTATATGGTCCTAACCACTACAATATGAGAGATGACTTATGGGAGGAATTGTCAGCAGTGAGGGGTATGTGGCCTAATTTGGCATGGCTTTTGGGGTGGAGATTTTAATGTAGTAAGATGTATGGATGAAAGAAATTTTGTAGAAGAACCACAAAAAGCATGCTTGATTTCACGGATTTCATTAACCATCATGAAATGATTGATCTCCCTTTGAAAGGCGCAAGATTTACTTGGACAAATGGTCTTGAAAATCAATTCTTTGCGGACTGGATAGGTTTTTGATTTCTTCAGACTTTGAGCAGAAGTTTCCCTTGATCATACGATCTAGGCCCATATCCCACCATTTGCCTTTGGCTTGACTCGTCGATGCTTCTTGGGGTCCCCCTCCTTTCAGGTTTGAAGCCATGTGGTTTCTGGTTCCAGGATTCATTGACAAAGTTAAGGAATGGTGGAGCAATATCTCTTTCTCATTCTCTAGCTCTACTCTATGGTTTAAATTGGAGGAATTGAAGAAAAATTTTAAGGAAATGGAATAGAGAAGAACTTGCAAAAACTGGAAATTGATTACAGATTTGAAGAAAGGAATATGACCAGTAGTGATCAGATTATTTAAAAGCTAAAGGATTATGAGCAAGAATGTTGGAAAGATCCTAAGACAAGGTTCAAGAGTGCGAAAAGGACACCAAATACCTCATTTTTCCATAATTATGCTTCCCAGAAGAAGACAATAGAATCAAACATTTGATGGTTGATGGTGTTTTAACTTGATAAAGCCAAGATAAAAACAACATCATTAATCATTTTGAACAATTATTCAAAGAAGATTGTAGACCGCCTTGAAGATCTTGATTTCAATCATATTTCAGAAGAGGATGCCATTTATGTTGAAAGTGATATCACCGAAGATGAAGTGTGTGATGAGTACCATTGGTGAATTCAACTCACAAGGTAAAATCAACCCTTTGCACAATGCTACTTTCATCTCTTTGGTACCCAAGAAAATCATGTTGAGAGTGTTCTTGATCTTAGACCCATTAGTTTACTTACTAGTATTTACAAAATTATTGCAAAAATTCTTGCTAATAGACTTCATAAGTTTGATACCTAAGGTCATTTCAAGTTCTCAATGTTGAGGGAAGACAAATAAATGAATCCTAATTGCAAACGAGTTAGTTGATTCTTGCACGGACAGAATTTGGAAAGTGGTATGGTCGGTTATTGGGAAGTTGGATTTGGGTCCTGTTCATTGGACTGGTCTTTAGGAGTGTGGGAAATTTGAATAGAAATTAAGTTAGTTACAACCAATTTGTGAAGGGTTGTGTCTATTCACATAAACCCTTTCAAGGGATGTGTCTCTCCACTAAGGGATGTGACTTTTCATGAAAGGATTTCTCCAAAAGTCACATATAGACCTATATAAACCCCACATATTCTCCATTTCAAGAGTGTTTTTTAGAGTCATAAAACTAATACTAGAAATTTAAGAGTTTGCATGTGTCTTCAAGAGTTAAAGAAGAGTTTGTGCTACATCCATTCGCGTTCGCTGTTCGGTGTTATCGAAATGCTGCGAAAAACATCGAGGTATTGTTGAATGTTGGAGACATATGCCGCTAAATCTGTAACAACATTATATACAGGGCATCAAATGTCTTAAGCAAAGAGATTACTCGTCTCAATATACCCAAGTAAGTTTGTCTAAGTTTTGTGATTAATCATCTCTTTTCTATCATTCTTTTTTTGTTTTATTATTGGTATTACGAGATGTAATACATAAGTGAAAACCGTGTTACAAAGAGTTGTAACGGATCGGTGGATAATACACGAGTCGTATTATTAGAGAATCGGTAACGAAGATATTTATCCAACAATCTTAAGACATTTGATTTAGGAATTATCATCGTTACCAATTATTGGTAGAAAGGTTTCTACAACACACGCACATCTGAATGGCGATTTTCTCTGACTGAGAAATGAGAACGACCATCATTCAATGATGGAAAACACCACAATGAAGCATCGTTTGATACTGTTGGTGTGTTTTGGTGCCTACTTTAAAAGCTTCTCATGGTGATCATGTGTGATCATTGCACAAATGAGTAGTTCGGATCCTCATTTTCTAGTCATCAGACTTGTAGACGGGTGGAATAACATTATTGGTTGTTAGCCCCTATGTTGTATTAGGCGCCAGGCGAGGCGAGGCGCTAGACCTAGCGCCTAGGCACGCCTTAGGCGCCCTAGGCGAACACTGATACTTTTTGTGCTCTTTCAAACTTTTACCAAGTTTTTATACCACTGAAATTATAGATTGACAGAAAAAACACAGTCCCCGTTAAAGTTTCAGAACTAAGAAAGTAATCAACCGGAAAAAAAGGCTAAAAAAGACGAGAAAATTGGATCTCATTGATGTCAATGCCTCTTGAACCATCTTCCCTTAAAACAGAATCAATCACGTTGTTTCTTTAAAATTAATATTAAGATTTTAATATTAATATTTGTTTCCATATTAAGATCATTGATTATCGATGGTGATTGATTTTTGCATTAATATTAATGCCATATAAAAGTTCCCATACTTTGATCATTCATTTCCATGCCTCCATGGGTTGGAATTGCCGAGATAATATATCTCACTTTAATGCAGTTTCCCTATTTTAACCAGTGACTGGGATGAAGTTGACATGTAGCAATCTTATTATATCGCTATTACTGAAGTTTCCATATTACAATCACTAATTGAGGAAGAAGTAGATATGTATAAATATTATCATCTCAATATTAAAGATCTTTCCATATTTTTATCATTGATTGTTTCTAATGTTTCCATATTTTTGCGATTGCTTCGGAAATGGATCGGAGTGATTGAGCCCGTGTAACACCGGCTTCCTTTACCTTCATAATAATAATTACCGCAAACAGGTTCAGAGCACCAGAAATGAGAGAATTCGTCGGAACTGAGAATAACCAGTTTCAGAGCACCAGAAACATGTTTACCACCTTCCATGGCGCCTTTGGCGCTTAAACTAGCGCCTATTATTTCCTCTAGGCGCTAAAAGCGCCAAACTCGCTCGCCTAAGGCACTGGAGTGGAACGCAGGGTAGAATCGAATTCCTCGGGCGCTGGTGCTGCGCTTAGTGCGCCTTTGGAGCTTAAGCGCCAAAGGCGCTCTCCTTTTACAACATAGGTTAGCCCACTAATGTTAATTAGCATGTTGCTAATTAAATAAAAGGATCCTATTTTGTTAGTCATCAGAACATACATATTCTGATACATTTCTTAATTGGGTGAATTAAGAAGATTGAATATAAACGATTGATCTCCTTCCAGGTCCATCCAGGTCCATAAACGTTGTCAAACAGCTTCTATCTATGAGACACCTTTGCAAACGGATGATTCCAAAAGGAACTTATGAATTGGAATTCATCGTTCACATAGTCTCGTATCATGTGGGCACTGAAAATGTTTGTAAGATAAAGCGAATCGATTGTTTAGCTTAGACGGACTGACAAAGGCAGTTTATATCTTTGAATTTTAAGTGTCTGCTTCAGATAGAGGCCCGTTAAGAAAAATATGACGGCGAAGAGATGGGATCTTTGGTTTCTTTCAGTGGAAACATTAATTAGCTTCCTGAGTATGGAAATACTTGGTAAGAGACGCCTTGTACATGAAACGGTGCATGTACGCATGGTTTAAATTGACGGTTAACTGGCAGTTGAATGAGGCTTTGATTTTTCAAATTGGAAGATGAAATTTGAAAGGTCACGACCGCAATCCAAGTGTACATATTCTCTCTTGTAAAAACATGAGAGATGCCTCTATATGGATACACAGAGTGAATCTATAATCGATTCACGAGTTGGATGAATGAATCAGTTTTCTTCTCTTTCATATTCTCCCCTAGTTTGATCGTGTTGCACTAATTAAGTTCGTACCAGTTTGAGAACGTATGACACAAACAATGCTTATGACATTTAAGATTGTGAATCCAGGGTTAATTAGTGGGGCAACACATGAGTCACACCCGAGCAATAATGGCCGTTTCTTTGATCATATCATGATTAAGAAATTTTCTTTGTTCTGTATACAAGATAGAGAGGCTCTGGTTGGTTTAATTCATGGAATTCAGAGGGTCACTGTTTAAGTTAAGGCACCGTGACTTGTATAGCACCACTAAAGTGTGGTTTTATTACAGACCGATTAGAAATAATGCCATTGACGTTTGGAAGCTTCTTGCTTTCATTTTTTGCATGATGACTGGACTTGGGTACATGGTGAGAAATTACGTATTCTCAGCATGAATACAATGTTGTATCCTTGAAGATAAGTCCATCAGTAATGCTGGCAGTAAAGAGAGACTTCTTTGATGCCTTGCGACCGTGAAACAATAACATCGAGAATGGTAACATTATTTGTGATTCGTTTCTCCGTACTAAACCATTCTGATCGCAGTTACCAAAGGTTTCATAACATTTAGAGATAGTCATGAAATGTGGAGACAAGGAACTGAGTCTGAAGCCCACACTTGTTCAGTCTCTTATTGACTACAAATCTTCTCTGTATATTGAACGGTGACTTCATGACATTCGCGGATAGTCATGAATTGTGAGGGACAGGGTTTTAGATTTAAGATTTTTGATAGTCTGTATAGGAATGTGATTCATGGGTATTCACATGGATTAACCATTTTCAAAATGGAAGAACCGACAGGCTATTGAAATATTTCTTTGGGATACATCAAGAAAATATTAGCGACTTACTGACTGGTATCACATTGGAAACATTCCAAATGTGGGGGTTACGGTCTATTAATAGTTGGCTAATCTTTTCCAGAAGCCTGTTTGGTTGGCTAAATTGGCTAACAAAGGATTTGAAGTTCATTTCACGACGTCTTAATGGGGACCCGGAAATGAATTCGAAATTGAATGATGCCAGTTATGCCTGAATCAACCAAAGATGCAAGTAAGTGCCATTATTGGATGGATTGATTACTAATGGTACATGTGTTGACCAGTTTTCCATGTAATAAAAACTTGTCCACTTGAAATGGAATTTTGCATGAGACATAATGGAACGTTATGCTTGAAACCTCTGAGAACCTAGTGTTGGTCAAAGATTGGCATAACTGTGCTTTTACAAGGTAGTATGAAGAAAATTGCAGGTGCGATTTTAAACGGAATGAATATATTAATAAGAGAGTTCTACAATTTCATTTTTTGATACCAATTTTTTTTTTTGATAAACGGAATGAATATATTAATTAAGCAAGATAATACAAGAGTTCTACAATTTCATTTTTTTCGAAAATATTAGTAAGGATACTTTCTTTTCGAGTTTGCTGTTGCAAAGTCTTCGAAATGTGTTGTAGACTTCTAATTCTTGCTTCCTTAGCTACCGAGTCTGCTGCAGCATTGTAATCTCTATTTATGAACTTCACCCTGGCTTGTGGCAATTTGTTCAGTCTGGAGATAATTTCTTCTATGGTGTTCTCTGCTGCCCAGTTACCTGTTGCATCTTTTTTGTTTATGCTATCCGAGAGAACTTTACAATCTGTGGCAATAGAGACACTTGAAAGATTATTATCCTCGAGCCATTCTAAGGCCTTTGAGACTGATTTTTCTTCTGCGTGCAAAGCATTTGTAGCCCAATCAGAACCTGCACATATATGCATAAAAGATTCATGATCTACCGAGTAGAGAATAAAAGCATAACCCATAGCCAAGTTATCCTTATTAAAGGAGGCGTCTGTAAAGATTATCCAATCAGAGTGGAAAGAGTTCCAATTGTTTGTATTCTTTTTCCTATATTGCACTCCTATTTGTAACTTCTCCTTATTGAGCGGTAGAGCCTGTAAGAAGTCCTTGATCTGTTGTATCAAAAAATAAGGTTTCGGTTTGGTGTTTCTAAATATAACTTCACATCTATACTTCCACAGGAACCAAGTAACCGTAGCGATTTTCTCACAATTTTTTGAGAAGATAGAATTTGTAATCCAGATCTCGACCCATTTAGTAATCGAATCAGGGTTGTATTGTAAGTTAGCTGTGTTCAAGTCACAACCAAACCAAATTTCTCTAGCGAATGGACAGTTCCTGAATAGATGGTTTTCTGTTTCCTCCTCTTTGTTATTACAAAGGGGGCAATCCGAGGAAAATTCTGGATTGTGGGCTGCTAATCTACTATTAGTTGGGAGAGCCTTTTGAATCATTTTCCAAATAAATAGGCGAATCCGAGGTAGAGTCTTCAAATTCCAGATCTTTTCCCATGGAAATATAATATCTTGCTCCTCACTATTTTGTATATCAATCAGATAGTTGTAAATATTCTTCGCTGAGAATTTTCCCGAAAACTGGTGTACCCATCTGATTCTTTCTCCTTTATCTTTATTCGGGGTAATTGCTAAGATTTTTCCTTTAGAATCTGGGGAAAAGTAATCATCTAATTTCTGCAAATCCCATTTACCCTCAGAGTTTAGAAGTTCACAAACTTTTTGAGGAATCAGATCTTCTTTATCACCTGGTTGAGTTAAAGGAGGTGTGCCAATTAACCATTTGTCTTCCCAAATATTTGTATTTTTCCCATCTTTTACTTGCCAGATGTAATTTCCTTTAATAATATTTAATCCTTTCTGAATACTTGTCCAGATCCATGAGAGCTCATAATTCCTTGCCGGTTGAAAGGGGTTCGAATCATGAAAATATTTTTCCTCTAGTAGTTTTACCCATAGTTGATCCTTTTCTATCATTACTCTACTAGCTAATTTAGTTAGAAGGGAAATATTGAAGTTATGAGGGTTCTTGATTCCTAACCCTCCTTGCGATTTTGGTCTGCATATGCCTTTCCACGCTTTGAAATAACCACCTTTAGATTTTGACCTATCTTTGTTCCACCAAAAGTCTCTTTGAATTTTGTCTAACTTATCTAGAGTATCTTTTGGGAGTGCAAGCATTTGCATTTGATACGTTGGGTAAGACTGGAGAATTGATTGAATTAATACTGTCCTTCCTGCTTGCGAGAGAAATTTTGATTTCCACCCTTGCAGAGTATTGTAGTACCTTTGAAGTAGAGGTTCAAAATTTTCTGTTCTATTTTTGTCGAAAAAGAGAGGGGTACCAAGGTATTTGTCTTGTTTTGTCAGAAAGGGGACCTTTAGGATTTTCGCTATAATTTTCGCATGTTTCGGGTGAATTTTTGGGCTTAAATAAATTCCCGATTTTTGAAGGTTGACCATTTGCCCTGTAATCTCCCCAAATTTAGATAGACTATCCAAAAGGTTTTTAGCTTCCCCCAGGTCAGCTCTTGTGAAAAGAAAACAATCATTTGAGAAGAAAAGATGAGAAATCGTAGGGGCATGTTTGTTTATTGTGATTCCCGAAATTATATTTTCCTTAGTGGCTTGCTCTAGGAGTCTTGAAAGAACCTCCATGCAGATTAGGAATAGGTAAGGAGATAACGGATCTCCTTGTCTTAATCCCCTAGAGGTATTGAAAGTTGGGCCTGGGGAACCATTTAAAAGTATGGAATAGGAGGTTGTGGATATGCATTGGGAAATGAGGTTAACCCAGCAATCACTAAAACCGAAGGAAGATAAGGAATTCTTGATAAAAGGCCACTCAAGTCTATCGAAAACTTTTGAGAGATCGATTTTAAGGGCAAGATGACCCTTTTTCTTCTTAGAGGTTTTCATTGAGTGAATTAGCTCATGAGCTATGATAATATTATCAGTAATTTGTCTTCCTGAGAGAAAGGCAGATTGATTTGGAGAGATTAACCTATATTGGTTTTAGCCTGTTAGCTATGATTTTTGAAATGAGTTTATAAATGGTATTACTTAGACTGATAGGGCGAAAATCCGCCGGTGTTTTAGGGGTGGAGATTTTGGGTATGAGTGTAATGAATGTGTGGTTAAAATCCTTATCCATAATCCCTGTCCTAAAGAAATTTTGTGTGGCTCTAATAATTTCCAAGCCTAGAGTATCCCAATTTGCCTTGAAAAAACCCGGTTGGAAACTGTCTGGACCCGGTGCACTCCAAGGATTCATGCTAATAAGAGTAGACCAGATTTCTTCTTTGGAAGGGACTTGGGTTAAGATTTCATTTTCCGAGACTGAGACACAGGGTTGTATAATCCCAGATAAATCTACATTGTAGTTTTTTATTTTGGAAGTACCAATTTGGGAAAAATGATTGATTAGGAGCGAATTGATTTGATCTCGGTCCGAAAGCCAGAGCCCTGATGGGTTTCTGAGGAATTGAATTGCATTTATTTTCTTCCTATTTGTGGCGGAAGCGTGGAAGTATTCAGTGTTTTGATCATATTCCTTGAAAAAATTGTCTCTGGATAATTGGTGGAAATAATCATTTTTTATTTTATACCAATTTCCTAATTCCACTTGGAGGTTTTTGAGAGTATCAATTTTGGAAGAAATGTTTCCGGAATTATGAATGTTATCTATTTTCCTAATAATGGTTTTGATATTTTTATGGATATTACCGAAAACATCAGAGTTCCATTAGGACAGAGCAGAAGAAAGATATTTCAATTTAGAGGTGAAATTTTCAGGAGCTGAGATGGAAAAATGAGCGTTCCATCATCCTTCAACCATAGATTTGAGAGTTGGGTGGGTTATCCAAGATCTAAGGCATCTAAAGGGTTTGCCTAATCTTTTTGTTTCCGGGTTTGTATCTAGGAGAATAGGAGTGTGGTCTGATCCCACTCTAGTTAGGTGACTTACCTTTGTATTATGGAATGTTTGAATCCATTGGTAGGAGGTTAGAGCCCTATATATTCTTTCACAAATATTGGATTCACCCCTCCTATTATTAGACCACGTGAAAGTTTCACCTTCATATCCCGCATCTTGAAGACCCAAAGAATCTACTACCTGTCTGACAAAAGTTTTACTACTCGATCTTGAATTATTACCTCCTTGCTTTTCTGCTGGTTCTAGAATGATGTCCAAATCTCCAATCAGAGCCCATGGTTTTTGAATTTGACTCGATAATTCTTGAATGTGTGTCCATTGGATTATTTTTTCTTCTGCTTCTACTGCACCATAGATACAGGTTAATTCAAATTCTTTATCATCATAATAGCCTTCAAAATGACAAACATTATGTTTGGCTGAAACTAGTTTTAATTCTAAATTGTTATGCCAAGCAATTGCTAACCCCTTAGCTTTTCCCATAGAAGGAATGATAAACCAATCAAAGAAATTTGATTTTTTAAAAATAATGTCCATTTTATCAAAATGAGCTTTTGTTTCCGATAGGAAGACTATATCTGGTTTAAAGGTACAGTACAAATGATCCAAATGATCTTTAGTTAAAGGGGTTCCAATTCCCTGAACATTCCACGAGAGAATCCTCATGGGAATAAGATAGAAAAAGACAAAACTTGAATTAGATACTAGAGGGTAACACAAATTGAGAAAGCTAAAATACTGCAACAAGATCAAACCAAACGGGGACCAACAGATGAAGGGAAATAGAAACAGGAAAAAAAAACAGAGAGAAATTAAATAAATTTGGGTAACACACTAACAAGGATTCTATAAACCATTAGTATAGAATCAAAATAAATATTGCAAAACCCAAATAAGGAGAAGAGGAATGAAAGGAGGGTTGTAAGAAATAAGAACAAAGCATAAGTATGCACAAATTGAGGCACAGATTAATTCCCCTTTAACAGAAATAAAAATAAATTACAACCCAGATTTATTGAGAAGATTTGTTGATTGGACAGTCAGAAAGATGAAGATTTAAAATAGATAACCCAATGAGTCACAAAAGCAACACAGTTACAGGATAAGTTGCAATGTGTTCAAAAAAGTACATACCAGTAAGACTGAAACACCAAAAGAAACCCGAAAGCAAAATTGGAACCAAGGGAAAGAAAAGGAAACTTGACTAAAAGAAAACTAATCAGATTAAGAACTGAGCTGTAATTTAAAGGAACAACTAACTAAAGATGGACTACAAAGCACATGCAACTAAACAACAAAACAACTAAGGGGAAAATGAAAGCAAAGATAACTAGACAAAAAGTACAAAGACAGAACTAAACAAAGAACTAAGAAAATTGGATACTTAATAAATAAGTGGTTATATGATCAGTGGTCAGTGATTAATAAATAATTAATTATCATCTTAGAAATGGCTCATAGAACCATATGGATGTTGTCCCTGACAATTCTAATCTAGTTTGAAAAATGTTGTACGCAATGATTCAAATCTAGTTTGAAAATGTTGGGTTTTTGCTTTGGTGCTTAGAGATCTAACCAGCAAAGGGCTAATGAATTTGTTGTTGAAATACAGATTTCCTAAAACCTAGTGGATGCCTAGGAATTGTGGGGGTCATGCTGGGTCGCAACTCTGCAACATAATTTAAACTACAAGAGTCATTGTTAATCAAGATAAGTTTTCTTGAGAGACACCAATAGATATTTGTATCTAATGAAGTGTAAGTCATTGCGAGTATTATGACTCACTGGTGAAGCAACGGTTGGCATTCTAAGATTCAAGAGGAAGCTATCAATATATAATGTGTACTCCGTCCGTGTAAACAGAATCTTAGAAACAGATGATTCAATATCATCAAAAAGAAACTATATGTTTGTCATGGGGAAGTGCGGTAGCAGGGAAGTCATCCAAATACATGTTGATATTGAGATCGACAATGGGCTCCGGAACTTTGGACGCAAAGTTGGAGAAGAAGTAAATTATTTTGGAATTCCCTATATATTTGTGGCCACAATATCCGGATATTAAGAAATAACATATAGTTTGAGATATTATGGTACGTCTTGATAAGTAAATCGACGACATAGCACCATAAATGCAATTGCTCTCAAATGCGCGCATCTAAAAGAAATAGTGTATGTGAATTGTATCAAGCTGGCAAATGATACGAATTCTAGAAGAGTGTATAATTGCGTCATCAAGGGAAATGGGATAGCCTATATAGAGTAGCATTTATAAAGGACATCCAACCTAGCGATTGGAGATCCCATGGTTATCTAGGTTCAAAAGGGACAACCAAGTTATAAATTTATACTCACCCGGAAACACTGTGAGAGATTACTCTCTTTCCCATTTCTATGATGAAACAGTGTTTCCTGTCAAGTGAGAGGTTGAGAATATCTCTTAATGATTCCTATGGCTTAGTTTTCACTAAAAAAGTATGGTAGGATACTTTTCAAATAGGATATCACCTATATGAGTGTGAAGTGGGGCCGCTTCCATGATAACTATAAGGCTAAGTTAATCTAGAGAACTCATGAAAACCAACATCGTTCAGGGCCGAAATGAACACAACCGAGAACCGGATATGTAAAGAAATAAACTATGTGATATCTATTGCATCGGTTTACATCATAAAGTTGGGCGGTTCAAGACATCGCGTTCACCGAACAACTAGTAAACCCGGTAGGTATTCACTACGGAAGATTCAAAGCCAAAATCTATCTCTCCCGATGCAGTGATGTTCCGCGCACAAACTCTTTCTAGTGTCTGCATTAGGTTTGCATGAATTTCAATTCAATGTGGGGGATTGTTGGAAATTTGAACAGAAATTAAGTTAGCTACAACCAATTTGTGAAGGGTTGTGTCTATTCACATAAACCCTTTCAAGGGATGTGTCTCTCCACTAAGGGATGTGACTTTTCATGAAAGGACTTCTCTAAAAGTCACATATAGACCTATATAAACCCCACATATTCTCCATTTCAAGAGAGTTTTTTAGAGTCATAAAACTAGTACTAGAAATTTAAGAGTTTACATGTATCTTCAAGAGTTAAAGAAGAGTTTGTGCTACATCCATTCGCGTTCGCTGTTCGGTGTTATCGAAATGCTGCGAAAAATATCGAGGTATTGTTGAATGTTGGAGACATGTGCCGCTAAATCTGTAACAACATTATATACAGGGAATCAAATGTCTTAATCAAAGAGATTACTCGCCTCAATACACCCAAGTAAGTTTGTCTAAGTTTTGTGATTAATCATCTCTTTTCTATCATTCTTTTCTTGTTTTATTGTTGATATTACGAGATGTAATACATAAGTGAAAACCGTGTTACAAAGAGTTGTAACGGATCGGTGGATAATAAACGAGCCGTATTATTGGAGAATCGGTAACGAAGATATTTATCCAACAAGGAGTCTCTAAGTTTCAATTACATTCTTCGCAGGGAAGGGTTTGTAAAGTAACAGAAATACATAGAAAGGAGGAGAGGCCGCCCAGAGTTGTTTTACAGAGAAGACAAGGGTTTACAATGTTATTGTTCTCTTCTTCCATGTCTTGCTAGTTTTCCATGTTAGGGCAACAGATGAACTTGTAGATGTTAGTTTAATTTGTGTTCTAAAACAAAGTCAGTTTTATGCTTAATGATGTTTGAGTGTCTCAATTGATGGGTTTGATTATAACTTCTTCATGTTTTATGCCAAGTATATCTCATAGTTCGATAGTAAACAAATCCATTCTAGAGACTTGATTGATTATTTATAGTATCTTATGTAACTCATGATCATATTACTGATTATTTGCCTATTCAAAAGGACAAGAGTTGTATTAGAGACATTATTTATTCAAATAATGATGATTTTTAAGAACCTATTTATACATAAGATACTATTGTTGATTCTAATGACTCAGAGACAATAGACGTATATAATGAAGTACCTTCTAGTCATTTGAATAACGAGATTCCTATAAGTCACTTGGATGCAGATGATAATGAGTTGATTATTGATGATATTGTTACTCCATTGAGCTCATTTCTTCCTAGCTCATCTTGTGATTTCCTGATTGCTAATGTGAATGTGGAGCCAAATGATACTGGGCAGGTAACTTGCATTGCTGATTTGGAACCAATCTCAGTTTGTTTAGCCCATTTTGCAGACTCCGAAGACCCCATGCTTCTTGACATTGTCAATGCATTGCGGTCTCCATCAATTAATAAAGGAGACTCAACCACATAAGTGATTTTCTCAGACTTAGAACCAGATTTAGGGTACAAAATTTGTGTTGAAATATCTACACAAACTTTACATGTTATCCATGAATCAAATTTACTTCGTGTAAGCTTACATGGGTACGCAGGCTGGAATTGCGTTCCTTATTATTGCAGGTTTATATTGAATTTGGTTAGTTCTCTAGGTACTAATCGTTTTTGTTGCAGGTTTATATTTGCACCTAGACTGATACGTTGGGTTGATCCCAAAATTTTCAGACTTTATATATATGATTGACAGTTTACTTTGTGGTACCAACTTCACCTAGTTTGAGATTACTTGCTATTGAAAAAAAGGGAAAAAAATACCATTCGCTTCATGGGAGTCAACCCATCAGATTTGTTCCCTTTACTCTCTCTTTTATTTTTATTTGTTTAGTTTTTGCATATCGCATTTTAGAATTTCTCACCTTAATTTCTGCGTTGGATGACTCAATTACATTGAGGACAATGTAATGTTTAAGTGTGGGGGAGTGGCACTTTCATTGGGAATTCTAAAAAAAAAAATCACTAGGAGTTTTGAAAAAAAAATGCATCAAAAAATGATATGACCAGCTGTTTAGCGGGTTTTAAATAAAAAATTGCATAATATGACCAGCTGTTGAGCGGGTCTTTCTCTTCCGATAATCTGTGTAGCTGTTTAGCAGACATCTCTATCCACTGTTTAGTGGATCTGTCGAGCTGTTTAGCATACATATCTATCCACTGTTTTGTAGATCCGTCTAGCTTTTTAGCAGACATTTCTGTACCACTGTTTAGTGGATACGTCTAGCTGTTTAGCGAACATTTCTCAACCACTGTTTAGTGGTTTCGTCTAGCTATTTAGCAGACGTCTCTCCGTATCCAGCTGTAGAGCGGATATTTATTTTCTTGTTTTGCTCGGGACTAGCAAAATATAAGTGTGGGGGTGTTGATAAGCACATAAATACTACATTTTATATCCATATTTATACTAGCTAGGACTCGATATTTTGGCTAATGATCCTATTTTAGTGCTGTTGTAGGAAACAGAAGCAAATACGATGACTCGGAAAATAAATGGGTAAATGGAGGAAAAATGGCATTTGCGACTTACACATGCACCTCAAGTATTTCATTATCCCAAACAGGATAGCTAATCAATGGTTGCTTTGACTTTTAGTGGGGCACCGGCACCATCTAACCATTCAAAGCATCAGACAAAGGGAGGAGGACATAAACTCCACTAGGGCTTAAAGGATGAGTGACGTGGTACCATTGACTCCACACATTTTCGTGTGAACTACAAGGGAAGGCATCATCTGTCTTTATTTCAAGCAGCAGCAGCAACAGCAACGGTGGGATTATACTTTATAGGGGTGATTAACGTTTTGGATTGTGAAGAAATGAGATGTTTACTGTTGGTGCTATATGATTTCTTTTGTGGGGTCTTGGATGTCGATTGAAGTAGGGGGTAGTTGAAGTTCTTGAGACAATGGGCATGAGTTTACTCTCTAGTATTTCGTCAGTGCAGCAACAATGGGTATTCTCCAATGGATAAATGGATGGAGTTCAGATTCCTGTGCATGGCTTAGTTGGATTGAGAGGGAAAGTTAAATTTTGTGAGATGGACTGCATATCGTTGGCTGACTTTATTTGGGATTATTGCGTTCAATCCAGGTAGGAAGTGATGCTCAGTTGGGTTACTTAACAAGAAGGTGCTATGGGTGCTGTGAACTGAAAATGGAGAAATGAGCTCGTGTTGTGGCCGGAATTAGGAAGGTCATAAAAGAGAGCTTGTGCAGTGGTCACCGGTCAGGTGGATGGACTGAAATGGGGTTGCTGTGGAGTTTAAAAACTCATCAAGAAAACATCAATGGGTACTCATCGAAGCTGTGAATAAATGGGAACTTTGTATGTGAATGAGCCGTAGAGAAGGTTGAACAGCTGCTGTTAATGCCATGGCTGTTATGTTGATTCGATGGTTGTGCTTGAAGGGTCAGAGGGATACTTCCAACGCAAGAAATGCATGCATCCGATTTGGGGAAGTCTGAGTTGGTTGAACTGTGGCCGGAAGAAGAACTGGGTGATGATCAGCAGTTAGTAGAGAAGACCGGACAGGAGGAAACTATTGTTGGGGCCGATGGGTGAAATAGAAGAAGAGACTCTTGCACGGACAGAATTTGGAAAGTGGTGTGGTCGGATATGGGGAAGTTGGATTCGGGTCCTGTTCATTGGACTGGGCTTTAGGAGTCTCTAAGTCTCAATTACATTCTTCGCAGGGAAGGGTTTATAAAGAACCATCTTTTGGGGACTACCCAAAAAAGGTGGGGGACTACCCAGTGCTACAAATGTCCACCCTAAAATGATAAGGGGTGTCCTAAAATGTGGAAATAACTAACCTACCCTTAACCTATATATATATTACCACCTCCTCCCATCACCACCACCTATATATATAACCACCTCCTCCCATCACCCCCGCCGCTCACCACCACCACCGACCACAATATATAGCTTAATTTAAATCATTAACAAAACAAAATCAAAATCAAAATCATAACAAACCCATTACTTGTCATTCGTTTTTGGTTGCAAAAATGAGAAGTAATCATTAAAATGAGTTGAAAATGTAAGTTGCAGAGAGAAGTTCGGTTAGGAATTATGTGAAAAACTTTGTCGAACTAGCCGAACTCAACTTTTAATGGAGGCTTTTCTTTCAGAGAAAAGTTCGGTTACGTCTCAATTTTTTTTTCCTAACCGAACTTTAGTTCGGTTACGTCGCAAATTTTTTTTCCTAACCGAACTTCAGTTCGGTTACGTCGCAAATTTTTTTTCCTAACCGAACTTTTCTCTGAAAACCTATATATTGAGTTCGGTTACGTCGCAACTTTTTTCATTTTTTTTTCCCAGCCGAACTTTTAGTTCGGTTACGTCGTAAAAAAAATTTCCTAACCGAATCGTTCTCTGAAACTAAAAATTCCATTAAATCCGAGTTCGGCTACTGTGTTTTTAGAAACATTAACCGAACTACACTTGCGATGAGTTCGGTAACCTGTTCTTCAAATGTTGTAGCCGAACTTTGTAAACCAAACGAAAATCAATTTGTAAATTGTTCATTTTTAGGAATGTTTTGGCCAATTCAAGCACCATTAACTAAATTTGAAGTATCCATGAGTACCCAAAACATCATACTCTTGTTCTTCCTATTTCCTTCTTCTTCTTATCACTCAAAAAAAAAAATGTTAAAAACAAAACAATCCAACTTATAAATCACTAATCCCTAATCAGTTTTTAACTAATCACTAATCAGTTTTTAACTAATCATTAATCACTAACTAAGTTTATCATCAAGGGTAAAGTGGGTATTAGAAACAAAAATTATAAGGGGTGACCAAATATTACTTCTAATATCCTCCACAAAAACTGATGGGTAGTCCCCCAACTTTTTTGGGTAGTCCCCAAAAGATGGTTCTTTATAAAGTAAAAAGAAGGAGAGGCGGCACAGAGCCGTTTTACAGAGAAGACAAGGGTTTGCAATGTTATTGTTCTCTTCTTCCATGTCTTGCTAGTTTTCCATTTAGGGCGACGGATGAACTAGTAGATATTAGTTTAATTTGTGTTCTAAAACATAGTCAGTTTTATGCTTAATGATGTTTGAGTGTCTCAATTGATGGGTTTGATTATAACTCCTTCATGTTTTATGCCAAGTATATCTCATAGTTCGATAGTAAAAAAATCCATTCTATAGACTTGATTGATTATTTACCTATGATTATTCCTTGACTATCTATGCCATGTATATTTAGTGCTTCGAATATCTAATTTTAAGTCGAGACCAAACATATCTTTTGAACATTTATAATTGAGCTTTTTATCGATAAATCTTCCGTATAGGATATTATGTGTTGCTGCCCTGTATGAGTAATATGAGACTTTTGTGATAGGATACATATGAATTCCACTCTACAATGGAATTCCAGAATCCCTAACATATTTGTCACCGTTGATATTTCTTTCGTCCACAATAATTTGATTCGTTTAGCTTAGATTATCCTACATATTTATTTTCTTTGATTAGTATCAGTTAGAGGTATTTTCACACTCTTCATGGGAAAGAACCGTATTTGCCATTGTCTACACTTTTGATACTATGCGCTTGAGGTATTACAATAAGTCGGTTTTCCGACCCATCAGTGGACAATTAACCAAGTTTTTGCATGACCTGGGACTGGTTTCCCCACGTTCTTCCACTTTCCCACTCTTTCACTCAAGAAACTGTCACACTTACATGGATCCGTGGTTCATCATTCTTGTAATATAAATAAGTCCAAATCGAGGACAACAAAAAAGGATCATCATCCGTCAACAACTCGATTAAAACTTATTCACAGAACTCACATTCAGCAGTTCTTCAATTTGCAGAAACCTTCAACACATCCACAATCCTTGATCATCATTGATCCCACACAATTCTCAGCTTCCCTCCTACGGATCAACCCATCTCCCTTTTTGTAACCGAATAGACTATGAAACGACTATTGACTTGGTTTAGGCCGGAGTCCTACAGATTGATCTCTCGAATCTAAGCACTCCCTTTGTAGTGCATCTGTGTCAGGTTCAGCAGTTTGTTTGGTCGACGAGTCTCGACAACACGCTCGTCTCTTCATTTCCATAAAAACCAGCAAACCGTTTTCCCCATCCAAAAGTGCATTGTTTAGCGTTTGAATTCGTTTCTCATCAACACACCCAAATTTACCAAAAATAGCAAAACCAGTTTTTACCATCAAACAGGCGCCAAATTCTAGCCTTGGCCACGCTGCCAAGCCCTAGTTTTACCACAGTGCCAAATCCTAGCCTTGGCCACGCCGTCAATCCCTAACTTTGGCCACGACACCAAACCCTAGCCTTGGCACGCCACCAAGCCCTAACTTTAGCCACGACGCCAAATTTTAACCTTGGCCACGCCACCAAGCCCTAATTTTGGCCACAAAGCCAAATCCTAAGTTCTAGCCATGCTACAACGCCACATGGCCACATCACGTCTACGCCACTGGCATGCCGCTATGCCATGGCCACGCCAGGCGCCACTTTGCTATACAACGATATGTGGCCATATTCAATGGCCATCCTTCCTCATGAGATGTAATCTCAACCATCCAAGTTCTCCACCGAAATGACAGACTTGAGGCAAGTTTTAAGCAACCAGCCGCCTAAATCTAGTGTCCATGGCTACGCCAGGCGCCACTTGCACCAACGTGCCACTGGCATGCACGAGCCATGCCATCCATACTACATTACCACTGGCATTCACCAAAACGCCCCTGCGCCATTATCAGGCGCCAACACAAGGTAGCCATAATCAACGGCTACCCTCCCTCATGAGATGCAATTTCATCCATCCAAGTTCGCCACTAAACTGACGGACTTGCGGCAAGCCTAAGGAAACCCGCTACGCCACGCCTACGCTAGGCGCCATTATGCTAATGGCACCACTTTTCTACACAACAAAGATGTGTCCATAATCAATGGCTACCCTTCCTCATAAGATATAATTGTTAGAGCATTGCTCGGTCGAACTCGCATGCGTTGCTATCTAAAGCATGTTTGTCAATGTTAGTAATCAAAACTATAAGTCTTGATTTCTAGTCTACTATAGCTAAGGTCTCGGACTAGGATAAAAAGTGTAGTTGAGATCAAGAACTCCATAGAAATCATCATAAAAGACGAAATACTACTCAAGGAACTGGTGGATCTTCATCGACTAAAAGGTATGCGGAGACTTGAACTTATCTATCACTCAAAAGTATATTTATTTCCTATCTTGAGACAAAGTCGTTTTGCTGTATAGACTAAGATTATACACATTTGGTATTTCGAGCCGAGTATGCCTTGCCTATCTATTTCTCGAAATATGTGTTGGTAAAGCTTTCTCTTGAGCCAAGTTCATCTTTACCTAGTGACGAAAGTCATGTTAAGTTTCAATCACTTTGAAAATTGCTCTGACGAAAAATTGTTTGTGAATAACAACTATATAACGTCCTCTGAGAATGTTTCAATGATTGAAATGAGAGTTTAGACAATATAACCAATGTAGGATATACGCATTATTGTGGAAACATATATGTGTATAAGTCCTTATTCCTTGAACCAAAGTTTGCGAACTTTGTTGATCAAGAGAACCGGAGAAGTGCGTGATCTTCAGTCCGCGAACTGGTGAAGTTCTCAAACCCGAGAATTTCTGCTGGAGTTTGTGAACTCCATCTGGGAACTTAAGTCCGTGAACCCAATCCGTGAACTTGAGTAGGTTATGTCTAAAAATTATGTTTGTGAACTTATCTTTATAAACTAAGTAATGCTATTGCAAACCGTGGATATATAGTTCATGAACCGATTCGAGTGAATCAAATCATTTTTGCTTCAATTGTGTCTTGTGTAGTACATGATATTTCCTTGCAATTGAACATCTCTCTAACTAGTTCATTTGAGTCATTTGAACTAGTTATGGTGAAGAAGAATATGATTGATATGAAAGTTATCATATGGCTAACCATTTGGTTAACTATTGTTGAACCAACTAATGTACAAGTTTGGGTACGGTTTTCACAAGCCTACAAATGTGCATTTCATGTGTGTATAATAAGCTATGTTTTCGATCACGGTTGATAAATATTATCTTGGATCTAATCATGTTTTCACCTAACGGTGAATATTGAATGCTTTGTTACTAAGCTAACATTGATTGCAAACCATGATTTGAAAGACTATATAAGGGATAACTCTAGCAACTGGGAAACCTGAACCCCACACCTTACATGTGATACAAGTTGCATAGATAGAGTAGTTTCTCCTTTAACCTTTGGTTTCTTCTTGTAAACCAGGTTAACGACTTAACGACTTCATTGGGATTGTGAAGCCAGACCGATACTACTTTTATTATAGTTGTGTGATCCGATCTTGCTATTTCTATCGTACGAGTACAATTGTAATAATTGGATTGATATTTCTATCTCTGATAGGAAAGATAAAAAGTAATCACAAACATCTTCGTCTCATCGTTTGTGATTCCACAATATATTTTTTTCGCTGCGTCGATTAAGAATATTGTGAGGTGATTCATAATACTGAGCTGTTCTTCGGGAATTAAGTCTGGTTTATCAATTGGTTCCTATTCACCTTGATTTATCAAAAGACGGAACAAAACTCGTAGATATATTCGTGGGAGACGGATTTATCTATTACCATAAACTTTTCTGTGTGATACATATTTGTTTATTAAAATCTTCGACTTTGGGTCGTAGCAACTCTTAATTGTGGGTGAGATCAGCTAAGGGAAGTAGGCTAGTGTCTATAGCGGATTAATACAGTGTATGTTTAATCTGCACTAGGTCCCGGGGTTTTTCTACATTTACGGTTTCCTCGTTAACAAAATTCTGGTTTTTGTGTTATTTCATTTTCCGCATTATATTGTTTATCTTTATAATTGAAATAATACAGGTTGTGCGTTGAAGAACAATCAATTAAAATATCCAACCTTTGGTTGTTGATTACATTGATTGACACTTGGATATTGGTCTTTGGTACCATCCAAGTTATTCCTTGTATTTGATTAAAGACACACTGATTTATATTAGCTTGAGTAAATCAAAACAAGAGAGAGATAGTAACTCCTTGAAATATTTCTATCTAGATTGAGTCTGACTGTCTAGTTGATTCTCTAGAAAGAAATTCGGAGTTAGTCCATACAAATTTCTAATCAAAATATTGGGTGTGGTTGTTAGACCTTTGCTTTTTCAGTGATCTCTGCCATTCAAGTTCGCCACCAAACTGACGGACTTGTGGCAAGTTTTAGGCGGCCGACCAAGGAAAGCCTAATAGTATCACATGCTATTTTCCTATGGAAAAGTCTCTTGAATTTGACTTGCCACACATAGCAACCTTCTACACGTTTTCCACGAAAAAATTCGAGACATCAAACATGTCACAAATCGGAGGATACTCATCAAGGGATTGGTCTGGTGGTTTACAATGTGCGGCGTGCAATGTGCCCATTACAAGAAAGTGTCATGAAGTAGGACAATTAGTGGTGGTGAAAAGTAACGGTGTAAACAATTCATTACCTTCATCATTAAAGCGTAATAACTGACGGTTACCCGAATTCACTTCCCTCATAATGGAAGCATAACGTCTAACAATTACACGTTACTCTATTCCTCCACCACTCAATCGTTTCCACTTCCTACGAGACCAGGGTATGTTTCAATATGACTTGTATAAATAGGCTTCACCTATTTACACCAAAGAACAAGTTTTGGTCAGCAACAATACAGTATCCAAAAATCACCTGGTAGCTTTCCATCCTGCTAGCCAGTTCTACTTTATGATGCAAGTCGTAAACAACAAACACCTTCAGAATCAACAATTCTGGTCTCAACACTCTCTTCGCTTCCCTCCCTAAGACCAACCCTTCTCCTTCACTTTGTGACCGAAGCAATCCTGGAACAATCATTTATTGGTTTAGACCAGGATTGTACAGATTGATCTCTCGAATCAAAAGTACTCCCGTTCTGTTTATTTTTTAAGGTCTAGACTCGTTTCTCACCGATACACCCAAAATTACCAAAATCAGCAGAAATGGTTTGCACCTACAAACAACAGTATATACATAAATTATGGATCAGGGAAGATCAATACTGCGGCATAGACAAGGATTCATTCTATTTTGTATCACTAGTTGCACAATGACATACAATAGACATAATCCTCGTAAAAAAAAATTCATCATATCTTCCATCAATTATTTGCATAACGACATAATAGGTTCAATTTTTGTTTGTCAAAATTTCATCGATCTTGTATCAATACTTGCATATCGACACATAAGAGAGATAACTTTTGACATCGTATGGGACAATAATAATTCACGGACGTAAACACACATATCCCATAACATATTGCAATATATAAAACCATAAAGATTAATAGTGCAAACATCATCTTCCAAACAATTTTAGAGTTTAAATAAATAAATCTAAAAAACAAAGATGAAAATATTGGACATATCTATGTGTAATCACAATAATGGCTATTCCAACTCTAGTTATTCCTCCTAAAACACAAGAATAAAATTCTCATAAGAAGACTTCCTAGACATTATAGAGCTTTCTTAGAGCATCTACCGATAATTCCTTCTCATTATTGAAGAAACTATTGATTATGGGATCATTCAATTCCTCTAGATCTTCGGAAATGTCAGTTAACTCACTAAGTTCTCTTTTTAGTACACACAAGGTGTTCTTGGTTAGAGATAACATTTGTTCATAGTGAGTTATCTTTTCCAAAGAGGAAACAATTTGAGATTTTAAATCATTTCTCTTGCTGATGAAATCTTTCACCATGAATCTAAAATTATTATCATATTGAAAAATAGATAAGAGACAGTTAGAGGAAGAACCTTCTCCATTAGTTGTCAACTTCACTTTATTTATTCTTGAAGAAGAGATTCCTTCACAAAGATACACATTAGCTACTTCAACTGCATCTCTTTTTGTGATCCCTCTAGTCATAGGAGCCATGAGACTGTATCTTATGAAAAGGGATGAGAAAGGAAGGACACAGAAATATAAACGGATTTATGAACACAAAACCCTAGAGGGACTTGAAAGAGTCTTCCAATATTTTTTATCCGCCTTCCATCTTCTTAGGAGAATATTTTTTTAACAAAAAAGGCAGATTTATAGTTACACAGACTTGAGCCACATTTTAAATGCAAGCCTCATTTTTCTCAAGTTAAATATGAGGATGCAAACATCACCATCATTAATTAGTGACCGAGCGAGCCAGGTGCTCATGTTTTTTACCATTTGGTGGCTTGTCAATGTTTGTTGTCTAAACAGATTTCTTACCTCGTCTAGATTTGGATTTTCTTGGAACACCTTGATTATCCAGAGTTAAATTCATTTTCTGCATGCTCTCTTGAAGTTTGGTGATTCTTTTGTTGCTCCTTCTGAATCTCCAACACGTGCTTTGGTCATTCTTTGAATTTCCACAAAAAGAACAAATCAATAATTCGTTTTTATGGGACTCTTCATGTTTAACACAACAATCAATCGTTGTTCCCTGATTAGTTGGAACAGACGTGTTCTTTGAGCTTGCAGATTTACTTCTGAACCTTAAACCATTGGTGTTTCCAAAGGATCTCTGACCAAATAACATTGTTACAATTTTGTCAGAGCTTCCGGATAACCTTTGCAGGTCATACTTGAGAGTGTTAATCTCTTATCCATTTAGAGACATGGTTCTGACGAAATTATCAATAAGACGCTCTATCTCAGTTTTTTTCACCTGGAGTGATGATTCAACTTTCTTCAAGGAGACCTTTAGGTGAAGGTTCTCTTGAAGAATCTATTTGTTCAAGAGATTGAAAAACTCTGTGTCATATTCAAAATTTTAATCAGAAGTTGAATAGGTGAGGGATTATGCAAATTGTGCCGAAAGTCCATTACATCGGTTATGATCATCAACGATGTAATCACTCAGAGTAGATTTTTCTTGTATTGAATCATCAAAAGCATTAACTGAATATGGATATTCATCACATCTATTCTTCCTCCTTATAAACATTTTTATCTCTTTCATCATCAGTGATTTATCAAAATCAACATGTGTGGAACAACATTCATCCGCCCAAGAGAAGTTAGAGGATTCACTTGTTGTTATCATAGCGTTGAATGCAGAAGTTCTGCCTGTGTTCCGGTCAAGATAAAGTGTTTTAAACTTTCCAATCATAGTATTACTAGAAAGTGTGTCAAGGTTATTTCCTTTTACGATGGCATGCTTCTTAGAATCGTATCTAGATGGCAACGATATGAGAATTTTCATCACAATGTCCTTTTCAGGAATAGTTTTACCCAATGTAAAAGACGCATTAGCAATTTTAGAAACTTTGTGATTAAACTCATCAAATGAATCTTCATCTGCCATACGAAGGTTTTCTCAGTCGGAATTTAGGTTTTGAAGCCTTGCTTCCTTTTCACTGGTATTACCTTCGAATACGGTTTCTAAGATATCCCACGCATCTTTAGACCTACTGAAATTTGACACATGGTGCTGAAGATTATGGGTAATGGCATGTATGATGGCATTAAAACCGTTGGAGTTTTTCTTTGCAGCAAGTATCTCAGCAGCATCGTATTCGCCAATATTGTTTGGAACAGTAGCATTACCTATTTCCACAACGGGAGTATCATAGCCATTAACAACATATACCCGTGATTGAAAATCAAGCGCTTGAAGAAATGCTCGCATAAGTAATTAGAGCCATCGAAGACTGGTGGTATGTTAATAGAGATAGCACCTCTGTCCATGTAGTCAGATCGCTACAAAAATAGACTGATAAGGTCTTTAAACGTGTTTGCCAGCTCTGATACCAATTAAAAAAGTGGGGGTCTAACAAACTCACCCAATATTTTGATTAGCAATCTGTATGGACTAACTCTAATATACTTTAAAGAGAATCCACTAGATAGTCAGACTCAATCTTAATAAAAAGTATATCAAGGAGTTAATATCTCTATCTCTCGATTTGATCTATCCTCAAACAAATATAAATATGCGAGTCTTTATCAAATACAAGAGATATAAACTTGGATGGTACCAAAGACCAATATCCAAGGATCAATCAATTTCCAATCAACAACTAAAGGTTGGATTTCACAATTGATCGATACAACACAAAACCTATGATATTTCAATTATATAACAATATATAACGCAGAATAGAAATAACACAGACACCAAAAAAATTGTTAACAAGGAAACCGCAAATGCAGAAAAACCCCGGGACCTAGTCCATATTGAACACCATACTGTATTAAGCCACTACATACACTAGACTACTACAAACTAATTTGGACTTTAGTTGAACCCTAATCAATATCACACTGATTCAAGGTACAGTTGCGCTCCTTACGTCTCTGATCCTAGCAGGATACTACGCACTTGATTTCCTTAGATGATCTCACCCACAACTAGGAGTTGTTACGAACCAAAGTCGATGACTTTAATAAACAAATCTGTATCACACAGAAAAGTCTACGATAATAGATAAATCTGTCTTCCACAGATAAACCTACGAGTTTTGTTCCGTCTTTTGATTAAAAAAAGGTGAACAAGAACTAATCAATAACCCGGACTTATATTCCCGAAGAACAACCTAGAATTATTGATCACCTCACAATAATCTAAATTGTATGGTAGCGAAACTAGATATTGCGGAATCACAAACGATGAGACGAAAATGTTTGTGATTTCTTTTTATCTTGCCCTATCGGAGATATAATCTCAAGCGAACTCGTATGATAGAAAATGGCAAGATCAGATCGCTCAACTAAAAGAGAAGTAGCTTCGTCTGGCTTCACAATCCCAATGAAGTCTTTAAGTCGTTAACCGACAGGGTCTCGAGAAGAAACCTACGGTTAAAGGAGAATCGACTCTAGCAAACCAACTAGTATCACACAGGAGGTGTGGGGATTATTTTTTCCAGTTGCTAGACGTCTCCTTTATATAGTTTTCAAATCAAGTTTTGCAATCTAAGTTACCTTGGTAACAAAGCATTCAATATTCACCGTTAGATGAAAAATATGATTTATCCAAGCTAATATCTTTCAACCGTTAGATCGAAACTTAGATTGTCACACACACATGAAATGTATTTTATTTAGGTTTGAGTACCCATACCTAAACGTGTACATTTGGTTTCTTCACAAATAGTTAACCAATGGTTAGCCATATGAGCACTTTCATATCAACAATATTCATCTTCTTCACAACTAGTTCAAATGACTCAAAAGAACTAGTTGAAGAGTTGTTTAATTTCTTAGATCTTTATACATAGACACAATTGAAACAAAATCGGTTTGATTCACTCGAATAAATTCATGAACAATATATCCACGGTTTGCAAATATTGCATTCCTTATTAATTTATTATTTAAGTTCATGACCTAACCGATTTGAGAAATATAACCAGATTGGGTGCGCGTATTGGTATGCGTACCTTAGCTACCGGATTTGAGTTTACAAACTCAGCAGAAATTTTCGGTCCGAAAACTTCCGTGGGTATACATACAGGTACGCGTACCTAAGGTGACTAGTTTACTAGTTTGCGAACTACAAACTCAGCAGAAATTCTCGGTTCGAGAACTTCCGCCAGTATGCGTACCCAACCTGTCTCCTTCACCAATACCACATGCACACATATGCACGCACTTGGTTTCCGGTACATGAATTTATACACTAATATGCGAACACACTATATATGCTTATACCCATAGGTGGTTACGTAATCTCAACTCTACATTTCAATCATTGAAACATTCTTCTATAATGTTATAATAGTCGTTAGACATAAGAATCGACTATCGTCATCAAATCTATTTTCAAGATTGAAATGTCATCATGACTTTCGTCACGGGTAAAAATAAAAAGTGGTTAAAGCAAAAGATTACCAACACATATTTCGAGAAAAATATAGGCGAATAAACTCGGCTCGAAATTGCAAATGTGTATGTATGACAACTATCATACTTATACGACTGTTGTCTCAAGAGTAGGAGATAGATATAATTTTGAGTGCTAGATAAGTTCAAGTCTCCACATACCTTTTAGTCGGATGAAGTTCCACTGGTTCCTTGAGTAGTTCTTCGTCTTCGTAAGATAATCGACATGGAGTCTGGAGCTCAACTATACTTAACTATCCTAGACCGAGACTTGGTCATTAGTAAACTAGAAATCAAGACGTATAGTTTTGATCACTAATATTGACAAACATGTTTGAGATAACAACGCATGCGATTTTGACCGAGCAATGCTCTAACACCATGGATGTGCATCCCAATCAGATAGGTAAGGTTTTCCCTCTCTTGTTATATACTTAACACTATATAATGATATAGTCTTCTATGAATAAGATATCTTGCCTTTCTTTTCTACCTCTCCGTTTCTCCTTACTTTTCCCTTAAACACTCGGAATATTTTGTGTTTTTAGTAGACGCATGTGAGCACCATAAAACTACCTAGACACGTGGAAATCATCTACAACCGAAGCAGGATAAAGCAACGTAATACAACGTACCACAGAATCTCTAATTCGGCTTCAACATTAAGCTAAGGATGGAAGCGTCATTTTCCAGATAAGATCTTTCCCATAAAAGCCAAACGATTAGGTCGGAGAAGTGGAGACTTTTTCTTTTCTCTTCCTGCTATCTCTTACAGCTCACTTGAGCTCTGCTAATTTGTAAAGAAGTTCCGATGGAACAGAACAATCATGAATAAACACCTTAATCTTCTTCACCAGTGGATGTAGACACTCCATTGTCTAACCACGTTAAATCACTTGCGTTGATATCTCTTTATTTTTCTGCACTATACCTTTTTCTCATGATTTTAGTTTACATCTGATTTTATCTACTGCTTTATGATTTCGATTAATTGGTTGTGATACTAGATAAATGGTATACACAATTTGCCGCTAGAAAAACATGGAATGGGTAAAGAATTTATTCTACCTGTTCTATAACCTTGCAAACTTTTTGCTATTTTTTTGAAATTGGTTTTCAATTTTACTGATTTTTAATTCACTGTTCACGATGATTCAATAAATCACTCTTTCGAACTTTTTTTATGTTAAATGGATTTATTCTACCAGATCCCAATTTATTATTTATTAAGCTTGTAATAACGTCTTGTAAGTTTGGTTTGAAAGAAGAAAACCCTCTGTTCTCTGCTACTGAGAAGTGTGTATCTTTATACCATTTCGATCTCATATTTTGATTTGTATCTGTATTAGATCCTCCATTTTGAGCTACTGATTATTTTTGAATGCTATAGATGGTTTAGTGAACGTCTAAAATTTCTGCAGCTACCTAAAACTACCTTGTACTGAGTTTTTAAAAGTTGGCCTCTCAACTGTTCGAGAAAATGATTCAACGAATCACGGTTTGAGAACTAGTTTTTTTACCTTATCTTTGGATTTCTTTCAACTATTATCTTGTATAAATTTATGAAAACGCTTATAACCTATTTATAAAAATGTTTCCATGAATCATTCTTTTAAACTAGAAACAAGATTTATTTTGGTAAAGAAAATTTATTTTTTCTAGTGATTGTCCTCTGTTTCCCTTCATTCAGATCTAACTTTGAAAAGGTAAAAGTCATTTTTTAGTAAAGATTCGTTTCAACTTAACACTGTTTAACCCTAATAATTCAAAAGGAAAAGTGCTTTTTAGAATACATAAATTTTTAAATAAAGAAGTTTATTATTTTTATTCATGGGGTGAAAATTTGTCAGATGTCAGTTTATTAGTCAAACTACTTTATTTTTTCAACTTTATCTTGTCAGAAAGTATTACCTTATCCTACTGATGTCCTAGTCTTTATGGAATATTAAAGTTAAAGTAAGCCTTTAATTAATCTTTGCTCTAGTTTGTACCAGTACCCATACGAAGGAGCTAAGAAGATAATGCTTCGATCCAAAGCTCCGATGATAGCTTCGGTCCTCCTACCTAGGATGATGAGCCTTGCAACGATGGACTGATGACCGACCATACAAAGAAGAACGATGAAAATCCGATACAAATGAGTGCTATAGAAACCAATAGACCCTGCTGAATTCACGATGATCACCCCAGTGATACAACTACAGTTTCACATTCTGATACCTCTCATTCCGATGATTGAGCTCCAGTCCCACGCTTTGATGACGCAACTCAGGTCCAAGATACGAGATCAAGTTAGGCACCACTGATACGAGGGAATCAAGTCCAAAAGAAGTTGCAGTTCACTTAGGGAGACCAAATTATTTTGACGAAGGGAGCATCAGTTCAAGAATGAAGTAACAACATCGGCACACCAAAGCCTAACAATGATGACAGAGACTTGTGACGATGAGATAGAACCTGAAGACAATGAACCAAAGTGCGATGATGATGAAGATCCAAAGTCCTGTTACAAAGATCTCCGGAGACGATGTCCAAAGTCTTCCCATGACGATCCAAAGTCCAGTGATGATGATCTCCCAAGGCTGCTACAAAAATACAAAGTACAACAATGATGATCCCCGAAGATGGTGGTACAAGCTTCTAACGTTGCTGTGAAGAATCTACTGTTGTGATATTGTAACAATGAACACCATGTTAGATGTATCAATAATAATATGTAAAGAACTAATGCGAAAAAATTCTACCGAAACACCTTGATGAGGGCAGAATCACAGGTTCAACAAGTTGCCCTTAACACATTAGTTCGCGGGTATACTCGAGTTGAGTAATGATAAACCCCTCACATCGAAGATGCGTCCAGGATAAGACTGCCCGATATAACTTGAGTTAGCACAACGCAAGTTACCCTCTCTTTGAACTCGGCAACGGGGATGGAAGTAAAAACGTATGGAGAAAACTCTAGAACAGAAGAAGAATTTTCGGTGTATAGAAAACATAATTTCGAGTTGTATTTTAAGGAGAAGATACTTGCAAATCAAGTTAGGTTTTGGTTTTCTTTAAAAACTAGTAAAACACCTAAAAGAAATTTACCTATAAATAAAACTCTAAAAATATTTTAGGAATTAATTTCCTAAATAAAAACTCGCCCAAAAAATAAATCCGAGTAGAAGAGGAACTTGAGTTAGCACAACGCAATTTACCCTCTCTTCGAACTTAGCAACGGGGATGGAAGTAAAAACGTATGGAGAAAACCTAGAACAAAAGAAGAATTTTCGGTGTATAAAAAACAGAATTTCGAGTTGTATTTAAAGGAGAAGATACTTGCAAATCAAATCAAGTTAGGTTTTGGTTTTCTTTAAAAACTAGTAAAACACCTAAAAGGAATTTAAAAATATTTTAGGAATTAATTTCCTAAATAAAACTCGCCCAAAAAATAAATCCGAGTAGAAGAGGAACTTGGTGCATGGCATACGTGCATATCGCATGGGTCAAAATATGTATTTTTTTGGAGAAGATACTTGCAAATCAAGTTAGGTTTTGGTTTTCTTTAAAAACTAGTAAAACACCTAAAAAGAATTTACCCATAAATAAAACTCTAAAAATATTTTACGAATTAATTTTCTAAATAAAAACTCGCCCAAAAAATAAATCCGAGTAGAAGTAGAAGAGGAACTTGGCGCATGGCATACGCGCATATCGCATGGGTCAAAATATGTATTTTTGCCCACCCGCTCCAACCACAATGTTGTTTTTCAACATATCCATAAGCATATGGTTATATAGTGGAACTCCTTCTCTATTATATCCAATGTGAGACTAAAGAGAGGTTCATTCACTCATAAAATGAGCAAGTATCCTTAGACCCATAGGTCACTAGATCAAACCCCATCAAGACCAAAATATTTTTTATTAAAACCCATTTTTCTCCAACATCTACGTGACCACAAAAAAATAGGTGACCAGGAGGATAGCCAACTATGGTGTCTCAGGTCCCCCAAATCCGATGATGTAGCTTCGTTCTCTCCAATCGACCCAATCCGAAGATGTAGTTCGTTGATTGCTCCAGCCAGATAATTCAAATTCTGGTGACGACGACGCAGAATAACTCCATTCCGATGTTAGATCCCTTGTCCTATGATGCGGTCACGATTACCTAAACTGATGAAGCAAGCCATTGATTCAAAATAAGATGCAAATAACCCGAAGTACAGTTCAGATCATACCTCAAATCCCATGACGATTATGCAAGGTCCAGCAACGATGAAGTCCAGTGACGATGATGCAAGGTCTGGCGACGCCGGAAGTCCAGTTCATCCAGCGTCCAACTCAAGCCAGATGATTCCTCCTCCATCCCGATGATGCAGAGCAGCAACCAAAGTTGATTCCTCCTCCAGCCCGATGATTCCTCATCCATTCTGACGTTGCAGACCAACCAAAATTCAACAATTAACCGAAGCCGATGAAGAATATACTACGACGATGCACGTTCCCGACGTGATGTGCACCAGACCTAAAAGCTGTCAGACATGAAGGATTAACTGACGTAAAATACAAGGGAAAGAGACGATGCATAGGAGCGGAAATCAACGCAGGTCCCTGACCTGATCGTCTATCCACTAAAAGCTCACCAGTAAATGGTCCAACTCAAAATAAAGAGAAATGGTAATGGGAATGTTATTACTTGGATGAATTGGCTATTGCCTGTACATAAATTTATATAGTTGTTTACAACAATAACAAAGGAAAGTGAAACTATATAAGGAAAGAACTTAATCTCTAGTTATTGACAAGAATAATGTCGACATCTAAATCCTAAATGGACCAAGAGTTTCCTAAGAACTAAAATACTTTCTTGATATGTAAAGATCCGATTGACACATTTTCTTCATATATCTTCATGACAAAAGATCTGTTGGATCTTTTGTGTGTTAGTACAGTTAGAATAATGTCTCTTGTGACAGCTTGCGTCTTGCTTATGTACAACATGTGTATATGTCTAGCCTTACTTGTGTCTGTCGAGTGTAGGAGACTTAATACTCCCCCTCAAGTTGGAACTGGTTGAGGAATCTCAAGCACACCCAACTTGCCTAGTAGACGATTGAAATGTTCATCCCCAAGGGGGTTAGTAAAAATGTTCGCTACTTGATCGTTAGAGTGAACAAAAGCAGGAAAGAGCAATTTGGATTGAATTTTCTCACGAACAAAATGACAATCAAGTTCGATATGTTTCGTTCGTTCATGAAAAACGGGATTGTCCGCTATGTGTAAAGCGGCTTTACTATCGCAAAAAACTGACATAGGTTCAGGATGTGGTACACCTAAATCATTGAGAAGATACTTTAACCATTGAAGTTCACACGAAAGAGTTGCCAAAGCACGATATTCTGCTTTTGCGTAAGAATGGGAAATATTTGGTTGTTTCTTGGATTTCCATGAGATAGGGCTAGACCCAAGGAGAGTATAATATCCAGACGTGGAACGTCGAGAGGTAGGACATCCCGCCCAATCGGAATCACTAAAACCAGTGATATGTAGACTGCTAGAAGCAGAGAGAAAAAGACCCTTACCAATAGATCCTTTAAGATAACGAAGGACACGATTGTCCGCATCCATATGAGTCGTGTGTGGTGATTGCATAAATTGACTAAGATTATTAACATCATAAGAAATATCAGGACGAGTTGCCGTAAGATAAAGTAAGCATCCAATAAAACGACGATAAGGTGTAGGATCAGAAAGAGGGCTTCCATCAGTGGGACGAAGTTTAAGTTGTTGTTCCATTGGGAAGGACGATACCCTAGCACCTGTCATTCCTGTATCTTTAAGTATATCAAGTATATATTTATGTTGACATAAGAAAATCCCTTTTTGGGTTCGAGATACCTCTATGCCCAAGAAATATTTGAGGCTTCCTAGGTCTTTGATAGAGAATGATCTCTCAAGAAATTTATTTAAGTCGGTGATGGCAACATCATCATTTCCAGTGATGATGATGTCATCAACATAAACCAAAAGATAGATACGAGTAGTACCTTGGGAGTAGATAAAAAGAGAGTAATCAGCCCGTGATTGAGTAAAGCCAAGTTTAAGTAAGTTATAAGAAAATTTCTCAAACCATTGGCGCGATGCTTGTTTTAGTCCATATAATGGCTTATTTAGTTTATAGACTCTAGTCTCCCCCTTTTTGGAGAAACCCGGTGGAATTTTAATGTAAACATCTTCATGAAGATCTCCTTGCAAAAACGCATTATTGACGTCCAATTGATGTAATTGCCAATTCTGAATAGCAGCAAGGGACAGAAGAACCCAAACAGTAACAAGTTTAGCTACGGGTGCGAACGTATCATGATAATCGAGTCCTTCGATTTGGTTGTAACCTTTGGCAACGATACGCGCTTTATATCTTTCCACGGAGCCATCGGCATTGAACTTAACCTTATAGACCCACTTGCAGCCTATAGGAACTTTACATGGTGGTAAATCTGTCATTGTCAACGTATTATTTTCCTTAAAGGCAGCAATTTCATTGACCATAGCTTCCCTCCATACAGGAATTTTTATTGCTTCGGAAAATGTTCTAGATTCCGTAGTATTAAGAACAGAGGTTATAAATGCTTGATGTGTTTTTAAGAACTGACTAATTGAAAGATAATCGGTGAGAGGATACCGTGTGCTATTTTTATTAGAAGCTAGATGTGTAGATGTACACACGTAATCTTTCAAATGTGCTGGAGGTCGACGATCTCTAGTTGGTCGGGAGGGATTATCATGGACTACATATTGATTTTCATTAGTTAAATTATAGCCATCTACAAGTTGATTCATAGGTGAGATATATTCATTCTCGGTTGATACATGGAATTCCAAGTTGATGTTATTTAGTGGGTCACTTGTACCCGATGATTGCAAATCCCCCTGTAAAGGATTAGTCATGGACGATGGGGTATTTAAAATACTTGATGAGGGTATGGTATCATGTAATGGATGAGATGGAGTCATATTATCATTATATGTATCATCATCATCGGCTAAGTGTAGAAATGAATGTGCCGGAGGAGTGACTTTGTTGATATGATAGTCTCTGTAAGGAAATGTATTCTCATGAAAAGTGACATCACGAGAAACATGAATTTTACGTGATTCAAGATCATAAACACGATAACACTTTTGACCATAAGGGTATCCTACAAAAATACATGGCCGAGCACGTTGATCGAATTTGTGTTTAACATTAATATTTCTTGCGAAACATAAACAACCAAAAACTCTTAAATGGTGATAAGAAGTTGGAGATTGAAACAAAATCTCTTGAGGTGATTTATTATTTAATAGAGGAGTGGGCATCTTATTTATGAGATACGCAGCGGTTAAAATGCAGTCAGCTCAAAAATGTAAAGGAAGATCAGCTTGAAAACGCAAAGCGCGGGCAACATCAAGTAGGTGTCGATGTTTACGTTCCACAACACTATTCTTCTAAGGAGTAGCTACACAACTACGTTGATGAATGACACCATTAGCATGTAACCATTCTTGTAGGTATTTCGTTAAAAATTCAGTTCCGTTGTCGGAACGAAATTTTTGTAATTGAGGTATAAATTTTTTTCCACTACCGGATGATAAATTTGTGATTTTAGTGTGGAACTGGGTGATAATGTGATTGAAGAAATATGCAAGATACTTTTTAGTTTCGGATTTACTAGTCATAAGATAAATCCAAGTGCATCGCGAAAAATCATCAACAATCGTTACCATAAAGAGAAATGGTAATGTGAATATTATTACTTGGATGAATTGGCTATTGCCTATACATTCGTTTATATAGTTGTTTAGAACAATAACAAAGGAAAGTGAAACTATACAAGGAAAGAAATTAATCTCTAGCTATTGACAAGAATAATGTCGACATCTAAATCCTAAATGGACCAAGAGTTTCCTAAGAACTAAAATACTTTCTTGATATGTAAAGATTGATTGACACATTTTCTTCATATATCTTCATGACAAAAGATCTGTTGGATATTTTGTGTGTTAGTACAGCTAGAATAATGTCTCTTGTGACAGCTTGCGTCTTGCTTATGTACAGCGTGTGTATATGTCTAGCCTTGCTTGTGTCTGTCGAGTGTAGGAGACTTAATACAAGGTGAAAACAACATAAAGCCACTGCTGACCCACCAATGTTGCTTCCATGAAGAGGGGAGCCAAGTTCGAGTGTATAATAGCACTAGCAACACACCACAAGAGCAACAACGTTAGTTCCACTCCCCAACACCGATGATATGATGCTCGATGCTGATTGGTGATGATCCAAGTTAACCCGACATACAAAGCATCTCGTAGTTCAAAGTATGCATATATGAGCCAAAATCCAATGCTGATGAAGCTAGACGACGTTGCTAAATCCATTGATGATGAAAGCAACACTAAGCATGGACTACCTGCTTCCCAGCTCAATTACGAAGATACAGATCAAGCTCAACACCATTGATAAACAACTTTATATCGAAGCTCGTGGTAAAAATATTCAAAGGAATGAAGCTGAAAGAACAATGGAACGCCAAGTTAAAAGGAAGTTGCAGTTCAACTTGAGGAATTATCTTTCAAGTGGGATTCGATTATATGTTTCATATTTATGCAGGTCCATTACACGATGGAAGTGGTTACTTTCCAAGGAAATGGTCGCACCAATCAATGATTTATCTTTGGTCAAACAGTTCAAACAAAAGTTCAAGCAGCGGTGTAGACGAAGACTCCAAGTATCAATTCGTCCGTATCAGAAGTACAATACAACTACTCAGACCTCCCATCAGTTCAGAAAATAATGAAGAAGGCTTACATTTAGCACCATCAGTAGTCTAAAGCACGTCACATGAAGAATCATTGACAGTATGTTCAAAGCTTGCATAAATATTTTGACCAGATGAAGACCATCTCAACCAACTCGATTCGTAGAGGGATAACAGCTGAAGTGTAAGAATTTGGACTCCAATGATGATACAAAGTCGAGGACACGAAGATGATGTAAGGAAGTATATATTTCATACTTATTGGTTGTACTTCATACTTTTTATGCCAAGTGTGATTCTTCAACAATCGATACTTCTTACTTCCTATACTTCATACTTCTTACAAATGATTTAGTCAAGAATCAGTACTTCTTACTTCTTATATTTCATGCTTCTTGTCGAAGAGCTACGAAGATAAAGCTTCATCTAAAATCCGATGGTCAAGTAGGACGATCAACGAAGCAATCCCACTAGAACAATGAGTAGGACGATCAACAAATGCTTACTTCAACAACAACGATAATTAAAGTAGCCCGATGATACTCTGAGTGCATACTTGTGTTTCAAGCCAAAACTCAAAGTGTCTCTGATGACGTGGCAAGTTGAATTTGGGGCGATTTTCTAAGGCATATTTCTTCATCGCTTCTTCCATGGCGGACGACAATCTCCCTCCTTCCAATCCTTCTTTGATTAATACCAAGAATGGAAACTCATCTAATCTTGTTAATAAACCTGATTTCACTCTTGGGTCGAAAGAATTTTATTCTCTGATTGTTTCAGGAGCTAAAGAATTAAACCCAGGAACTAAAAACCGTAGCTATATCTCATGCCTATCAGATCCGTCGATTCTTTCATCGACAATGCTAGCGTATGAAGAACCAATATCAGAGGATGATTCATTTTTTGCTTCTTTTACTTCAGGTGAGCTACAAACTCATGTAGATCTGTGCAATTTTTTGGTTGTTGGCTATTTTGTCGGCAAAAAGCAATCGTTTTCATTTGTGAAAGATCAATTAACCTCTCTTTGGAAAACAAAAGGAGATTTCTCTATGACAATACATGGAGAACAAGCTTTTGTGTTTAAATTTTCACATGAAGAAGACAGAACAAGGGTATTAGAAATTGGGTCTGTGCATATTGCTAGTAAGCTCTTCCTGATTCGCCCTTGGACTCCTTTTATAGAACAACAAATTGAATCAATTAAAACTGTTCCTATTTGGATGATCTTAAGAGGTGTTCCCTTACATATCTGGAATGCTACTGGTTTTTCAAAGATTGCTAGTCTTGTGGGGAAACCTATCATGACAGATGCCCCAACCGCAATGAAGACAAGATTGGCTTTTGCGAGAATTTGTGTAGAGATTGATGCTGACTGCAAATATCCAACAAAGTTGCCTTTCCGAATAGATGATAAGAAGTATGAAGTGAGAGAAAAATACTCCTGGAAACCATCCTCATGTTGTCATTGTAAAAGCTTTGGTCATTTGAGTCATAATTGCGGCTCTAACTCAAAGGCCAAGCAGCCTATTGCACCTTCAACTGAAGGTGAACCAAGTCCTATCATGAATGAAACATCTCAAGATTCTGAAATTATAGTAGAAGATGGTAAGGTAGATGAAGGGAAAATGTCTATGGAAATTTTGGCTCCTAAGGCAACAACTGAAACAGAAGTAGTGGCGAGTCAGAGTCAGTTGGATGCAGTTGATTCTACCAAGCAGTGGACAACCTACACTAGTAGGAAGAAGATTGCAGGTAGACAGGAAAATACAATGCAAGCTCCTACTTGCAGTTGAAATCCTTTTGAAGCTTTGTCTGAAGATTATGAACGTGTAAGAGAAGAAGATATACCAAGCAACAGCTTTAATTCTGACCTTCCTATTGCAATCTTAAGTGAGAATGAAATTGGGATGGAAGAAATTGCTATACAAGATACTAGTGAATCTGAGAAGGTTCATGGGGAGGAAAGTGCTTTGAAAGAAAAATCTATCATGGATGATAACTTGGAAAAACCAATACAAGAAGATGAACTTCACAATCAAGTGAATATGGAGGACTGTGATCATTCTAGTGAGACTTCGGAATATGAAACAGATGTGGAGGAGACGGGGGTGGAGAAAATGAAGCATCTAGAGGATGTTTCTCATTATAAGCCTATGAATAGAGAACAACACTTAAAAAATTTGAAGAATTTTAGTAACCTTCTTGGTGTATCTCAAGGAGGAAAAGAAAATGCAGCGGAGAACATTTTTGAAGACATAGTGGATAGGCACATATCTACAAAAGCTGAAAAGGAAATTTCCAAGCTTGCTTGGAATGGAGCTTCTAGCAATGAGAAATTGGGGCGTGGAAAAAGAACCCCTGTCAAGAAGAAGTACTAGGATGTGCTTCTAGTGTGTTTGTGTTTGTGTTTGTGCTTGTTTTTTTTTTTTTTTTGGTTGCCGATCTTGTAGGCTTTAGCTTAGAGGTTTGTGCTTGGTTTTTTGTTTCCTCTCTTGTTGCGCTGTTTGGTGCTTTCCTTTGTTGTTTCTCTTTTTTTCTTTATAATAAATTTTTAACCTTTTAAGTCAAAAAAAAAAATGATACTCTGAGTGAATCAACGTGCTAACCCGAAGATCCAAAGACCGATAACAAAGAGTCAGGCAAGCTGAAGAGTTTATCCCGTGCATATCTCAAACCCAAAGGTAGCGAACCAGCTCAATCCGATAGGCAAAGCCTGGTGAAGTTGTAACCCAATGATGAAAAGTTCAGTGATGATGAAACGAAGTGTGACAACGATGATGTGATGTCTTGGAACGAAACCAAATCCAGCCGATGATGATGTGAAGTCTAACAACGATGATTCATTATCCTATGCATGCAGGAGAACCAAAACTCGATAACGAAGATGCAAAGTACAATGACGATCGTCCTGAAGTTCAGTTCGATGATGCAATTAACCCGATGATATAAATCCCGATCCAGAAAAATCAAAGTCAGACAATGATGATGATGGTGTAAAGCCTGATCACAAGAATGAGTATAGTACATAGTGGATAAAGACAATACATAAACTCTACAACTCCAATACAAAGGATGCACATAAAGCTCAAACCAGATGAGCACGATGTCAGTCTTGTGACGACGATTTAATCACCTGTGATGATGAGACAAAGTCTCTCTACGACGATGCTGTTCCAATTCTCCACTCCGCCAATGAGATCCCTATCTCCAATTCTGTAGGATCGAGCAAGAGAGAGGACAGCACAACGCGGAAGCATAAAACGACTACATTGATAATCAGTTTGGTGTACATTCTCTCATGGCTTAACAGCCTACTTATAGTCTCACAAACTTGAAAATCACTCAAAGTACTTTCCTAATAAAATCAAACTCTAAATAAAACACACTTCTAGAAACACAAAGAAACTCTAAATATAGTAAAACTCTAAAACAAGCAACCGACACAACTTGCTCTTCTAGTTAACTCCAATTTCCAAATATCGCACAGTGTGTCAACAGCTCCTGTTGATCCAACTTGACCGCGTCAACTGCAGCAGCTGATACATTCGGACTGGATCAACATCATATGTTGATCCACGAACCTAATTACCATATCTTGGTTTAATTTCCAACATCCTCCCTTAAACCAAGATATCATTCAACGAGAATTCCGTAACCCTCTTCTACTCCTCATCTTCTTCCATTGATCGACGTTAGCACGTCCTTGTATTTTCTCATTTTCCATTCCTCTTATTCCATTGATAAACATTAACACATTCGTATCTTTTCTCATTCTTCTTCAAAGATACCACCAACAAACCCTTACTCCTTGATACTCGATTATAGCTTATCCCAAACTTCATGATTTCACTGGAATTCCGTCATCAAACTCAAACTCAATTCAAAAAACAAAGCACAAATAGCAAACTAACTAAAAATTAAGCACATACAATAAACCAACTAAAACAAAGCAATCTTCTAATTTTTCTTAACAGCAATCTTCAAACACATACCATAATGTCGTCATACCATAGAAACCAGCAAAAACTTCTTTCTTCTTTATTGAAGCGGATCATCATTCTTAAAAAATCCTTAACAAGCTAGAAACACCTCATTGTGCTCTATTCAACTTTCTAACCAAACACAAAATTAAATTATTTAACTCAACACCGAGCATTGTAGCTCATCTTCATAATTTCTTCATTGAGCATTATAGCTCAAACTCAAACTCAACTCTTGTTTACCCACTTCACTTGCATGATTTCCACTCAACTCTTCAAATTCCACACTGGAATTTCTACACTTCTCTAGCCAAATCCCCAATGGGATTGCTTCACCTTTACGATCACACCCTTGTGACGTCTCTTCAATCTCTCATCACCACCTGGTGATTACTTCTCTTTCTTCACGACCTTAATGTTGTTTCTTCTTATCTTCTTTGCTATTGTTACGAAACCTTCACACTTCTTTTCAAGATTCTCTCACAATCTTTCTTTTGTTATGCTTCTGCCACAAGAAATAACTAACACAAAGTCTTCCACACTTTGTAGGTTTTCCAAGTTTCTCTCACAAACTCTTCAACCACACTTCAATCTTCCTACATGTTTGAGCTTAAACTCCTACCATCCTCCCTTAAGATCAAACATAACCAATAAACACACAATCTGCCAATCATCCTCAACTTCATAACTATACATCACCATAGCTCTACTGCAGAACAAATCTTCTCGGACTCCAAATCACACAAACCAATCTTTTATCAAAACACAAACTCACGACAATAGCAGCTTAAGTTTGTTTTTTTGTTTTTTTAAACCACCGTAACTTCACCACTTTTTCTTCTCAGCAGCAATATCTCGTCTGCCATGTTTTCTCGGCTTCAATAAAAAGCTCTAAACTCTATTTGCATCATGAATTCAAATGACATCACACCGTTCAATAGTGACAACAACCATAGCTCAACTGCATATCTGATCTTTCCTACTTTCTTGTTCGTTCCCTTGCATATACGGACATCATCAATTCTTTTGAACACAACCTGTGTACGTTCTTCTTAACAAACCACTATATCAAAATCATCGACCACATCCACAGTAGCAATCACCAACTCCAATTACTAACAGCAACTAATTATTCCTTTGTTCCCTTTTTTTTATGACGAACCAACAATATCAGTTCTTACCAGATTTTAGGGTTGTGGAATCCCAAAAAAAAAAAACATCGCACCCATAACTTGTTGGAATTAATTACAATAATCAAATGCAAATGGGAAATAATACTTAGATTACACTGATAGTAGTAACAAATAACTCAAAAAAATTAGTAGAGGCACGTATGAGATACGCTGAGCTAAAGGTAATATTGCCTGCTACTCCTCTGAGATGCTATAGCAATTAGCAAACTACCTCCAGGATACAACTACTGTTAGTTCTCCTCTATGTGTAGCATACACAGAGAGAACCCTTAGAACTTGGCAACAAAAATAAAAAACAAAAACACAAATTGAAAATACAAATTGTTTCTGAGTAATGTAAAAACAATTTTATGTTTCTGTAAACTATATTTCTGTGAACTAAAATTCTGTAAATCAAGAAGTAGTTATACAAAATTATGTTTCTGTAAACTACAACTTGTTTCAGAAAAGAATTGAACGTTTTCTGAGTTTTAAGACAAATATGAATAAGAACTTAAGTTTCTGAAAATAATTAGAGAAGAAGGAGAAATTCAAAAGATAAGAGTTCTGAATGGTATGTCTTTAAACTGAAAGCCTTAACTCGTATTTATAGGTAAGAATTCGAACGTTTGAGACACAGATCCGTAAATCACGCGTTCAATTTGTCGGACGAGTAAAAGCAAAAAGCATCCGTTAAAATAACAGAAAAAAAAAAAACGCATCTGTCGGGCAAGATTCTTCTCGACGAGAAATCTCTATGCACAGGTGTCCACACGCGTGAGATTAAATATTCTTTACGATGAAAACAGTTAAGAGAATTCACGCGTGAGAATTAACCGTGTGTGACTAAAGATGATTCTAGTGGCTGTCGTATATCCAAAACCGAGAAGGCATAGAATAAAATTCTTTACATGAGTGGGAGAAACGAGTGGAAATTTTCAGTAAAAAGAAAGGGTCGGATAAACCCACACCCACACCCACTCCCACTCCCACTCCCACGCCCACGCCCACGCCCACGCCCACGCCCACGCCGAGCCGAGCGAGCGTGCTTCTGTGCGAAGCACCGCGCGAACGGGAAAGGCAATAAGAAATGAAATAAGGTTTAGGCAACCTTGCCATAGTCTAGGGCTTTCCCCATACACAAAGGTCTAAAGACCCAAAGGGCCATGCCCTTAAGGCTAAACCAATGCTATTTAAGTCTAAAACTCTTAGTGTTTTAGTCTATATAGGACTAATGTTTTATTCATTCACATGAAAAAACATCTAGGGAGCAATAGGTCTTGGGATCAAAACATGGTCCATGCATTTTTTGATTAAAACAAAACATTTTTTTATAACAATCCCCCACATGAATAATAAAACATGTCGATAAAACACGATAAAACATAAGGCAACAAAATAGGCTAAGGTGTCCCAAAGATTGAACCTTAACTTAGTGAGAGGTTACCTGAACTGCTTGTTGATACGGTGAACGCAATATCTTGAACCGCCAACAAAGAATGCAATTCAGAAATAACAGCCACACTTGATGCCTCAACCGAAGAAAACAGCTGCCAAGCTCTTGCGGTTGTGCCATTTTGGACGTTGGCTAAAATCCCGGACTTAATGAATGTCTCTAGAGAATCAGCTCATATTCTCATAGGAAGCGGCCACACTTCCAACATCCACAAAGGTGAGTCCATAAAGAGTGTCCTGCCACACCCCGCTTTAATCAAAGCCATGGTACCCATTAAGATCGCAAAAGATCATCCTTAATTTCTGCAGGAAGCACTATCGCACGATTACACCATAGGGAGGGACAAAGATAGTGCTTTCTCAATATCACCATAAATTAGTTGTCTCATTGAACCTTGATCTTGGAAATCCAATCACAAGGTTGAGTATCCTTCATGGTGATTTATTCAATGAGCTTAAGTCCCATCCCCCTCGATGTAAATTTAACTTTCTCTCTGGTTAAGCCTTTTGTCAAAGGATCTGCAAGATTATCTTTGGATTTTACAAAGTCTATCGAGATAATACCAGTAGAGAGTAGTTGTTTCACCGTCTTATGTCTTCTTCGTATATGTATAGACTTCCCGTTGTATACATTGTTCTTTGCGCAACCAAGAGCAGCTTCACTGTCACAGTGGATGGAAATTGAAGACACAGGCTTGGGCCAGAGTGGAATTCCTCCCAGGAAACATCGCATCCATTCAGCTTCCTCTCCAGCTTTTTCCAAGGCTATAAACTCAGACTCCATAGTGGATTTAGCTATACATGTCTGTTTGGTAGACTTCCATGAGACAGACGCACCTCCAAGCAAGAAGATGTACCCACTAGTAGATTTGCACTCTTCTGAGTCTGATATCCAGTTGGCATCACAATACGCTTTCCAGTAAGAGGATACTTCCCAAAACTTAAGCAATAGTTTGAGGTCCCTCTCAGGTAACGTAAAACTCTGAAGAGAGCATTCCAGTGATCCTGCCTGGGTTGCAAGTATACCTGCTTAATCTACTCACAGAGTAAGCAATATCAGGTCTTGTACAGTTCATAAGATACATAAGACTACCAATAATGCAAGAATACTCAAGTTGATCAATACCCTCACCCTTGTTCTTTTTCAATTTACAAGTGGGATCAAATGGAGTAGACGCAGGTTTAGCATTTTCATAATTAAATCTCTTTAATACGGTTTCAACATAATGAGATTGACTAAGACTATATCCATCAGACGTCTTTCTGATTTTCATCCCTAAGATTACATCAGTAGGGCCTAAGTCTTTCATGTCAAAATTATCTCTAAGCATGCTTTTAATGGTATTAATAATATCAAGGTTGCTGCCTAATATGAGCATATCATCAACATATAGGCAAACAATAACATGAGAATCATACACAGATTTAATGTAAACACATTTGTCAGATTCATTAACCTTGAAACCATTAGTTATCATAACATGATCAAATTTTTCATGCCACTGTTTAGGTGCTTGTTTTAAACCGTAAGATTTGTTTAACTTGCATACTTTGTTTTCATAACCTTTTAATATAAAGCCTTCAGGTTGATCCATATAAATTTCTTCATTCAATTCACCATATAGAAAAGCAGTTTTAACATCCATCTGATGTATATGCAAATCATAAATTGAAGCAATAGCAATCAACATTCTAATCGAGGTGATTCTAGAGACTGGTGAATAGGTATCAAAGAAATCTACTCCTTCCTGTTGTCTATAGCCTTTAGCTACCAACCTAGCTTTATATTTATCTATAGTTCCATCTGTTCTAAGTTTCCTTTTGAACACCCATTTGCAACCTATGGATTTACTTCCAGGAGGAAAGTCTACAAGCTCCCAAGTTTCATTTTGCTGAATGGACTCCCATTCATTTAATGAAGCTTCTTCCCAGAAAGGAGCTTCTGGAGAAGTCATAGCTTCCTTATAGGTTTGGGGTTCAGACTCTACCGTAAGAGTCAAAAAATCAGGGCCAAAACTTGTTTCAGTTCTAACCCTCTTACTTCTTCTTGGTTCAGTCTCATACTCCAAAGTTGGAGTTTGACTAGTCGATGGAACATCCGGGAGATCATCATGGACCCTTTTACGAGGTCCAGACCTTAAAGGAAATATGTGTTCATAAAACACAGCATCTATTGATTCCATTATGGTGTTCAGACCAATGTTATTGTGGTCAGAACTGATGACCATAAACCTGTGAGCATTTGTATGCTCAGGATATCCTATGAAAACACAGTCAATTGTTTTAGGACCTATTTTAGTTTTCTTGGGATGAGGAATGGCCACCTTGGCCAAACACCCCCACACTTTAAAGTATGCATAGGAAGGTTGTTTACCATTCCACAATTCGTAGGGAGTTTTATCTGATTTTTTAAATGGAACTCGGTTCAAAATATAGCATGCCGAGAGGATAGCTTCCCCCCACAAGTTCGAAGATAACCCTGAACTTGTTAACATAGCATTTACCATATCTATGAGTGTTCTATTTTTTCTTTCGGCTACACCATTCGATTCAGGTGAATATGGTGCAGTGGTTTCATGAATGATTCCATTATTTTTACAAAACTCTCCTATGGGTATCACATACTCACCGCCACGGTCAGACCTAAGAGTTTTAATCTTAACTCCTTTTTGGTTTTCTACTTCAAGTTTATAAAACTTGAAAGCCTCTAAGGCCTCATCTTTACTTCTAAGAAGATGAACTTGACAGTATCGTGAGTAATCATCTATGAAAGTGATATACCATTTTCTACCACCTCTTGTTGGTGTTGATTTCAAGTCTCCTAAATCCGAGTGTATTAATTCCAAAGGAAATGTTCTACGTTCAACACTTTTATTAAATGGTTTTCTTGCATATTTAGATTCAACACAGATTTCACATCTTTGTTTTTTGTCAAAGTTTATTTTTGGTATGCAACCTAAATTAGCAAGTCTTTCTAGCGATTTGAAATTAACATGCCCAAGTCTATCATGCCAAACATGTGAGGAGTCACAAACATAAACAGAAGAAGATGCATTAACATTCAATTTCAAATCAGATACACTAAGCTTAATCATGTTATCGGTAACATAACCTTTTCATACGAATTCACCATGCTTAGAAATCACAACAGTATTGGACTCAGCAACAATTTTAAAACCTTTTCCTAGCAGGATGGTTTCTGAGATGAGATTTTTGCATATGTCTGGGATGTAGAATACGTCATTCAATGCGAGAGTTTTTCCTGAAGTTAGCTTCAGTTCGACCTTGCCTTTCCCCACCACTTTCGCGGTGGAAGAATTTCCCATGAACAATTTCTCATCATCTCCTACTATGGCATAGGAGGAGAAAGCATTTCTGAATTTACAGACATGCTTGGTGGCTCCAGAATCAAGCCACCAGTCTCTCACATTAGTCATACTAGAGACAAGGTCGACTTCAGACACCATGCCAGTGAAATATCCAGAGTCCTCTACTATGTTTGCCTTATTTTTCTGTTTTGGATCATATTTGATCCTTTTAGGGGCCTTACAGTCTTTAGCCATATGTCCAGGTTTACCACAATTAAAACAGTCGCCTTTGATGGTGTGCTTAGTGACACCACCTCTAGGCTTAAAATTGTTACCTCTGGGTTTTCGACGTCTGTTACGTCTATTACCCATTTTGCTGGATTCTCCAGGAGTTTTCTTTGAAGCAGCTTTATCGTCCAAAACATGAGCTTTGTTGGACATGTTTTTGCTCAGCATCATGCTCTTGTCCTTGCTGCACATAAGCTCCTCAACCTGGATATTTTTGCCAAGCTCCACCATGGTGATTTCACGAGTCTTGTGTCGCAGCCTCCTCTTGTATTCTCTCCATGAGGGTGGAAGCTTTTCAATCACAGCCGATACTTGTAGAGCTTCATCAAAAGTCATGCCTTCAGCAAGAATCTCGCTGATGAGGAGTTGAAGTTCGACGAACTGTTCTACCACAGGCTTTTCGTCAGTCATGTTGTATTCTAAGAACTTAGCCATCAAGAACTTCTTACTTCCAGCAGCTTCAACATGATATTTTTTCTTCTAGAGCTTCCCATAAATCAAAAGCATTAAAATATTCTTTTGCATTATAGAAGTCATACAAGGAGTCATCAAGACAGTTAAGAATATGATTCTTGCACAAATAATTCTTCCTATTCCACCTGTCCAATTTATCTTCATTACCACGGCGATGAAGTTTTCTCGAGGGTTTTCTAAAGCATATCCATCTAACCTTTGGTCGTTTAGGAAGAATAGCATTTTAGACTGCCATCTCTTAAAGTCCTTACCACTGAACTTTGGTGGTTTTTCTACAGTATTCTTTCCCATGTTCTTACAACAAAGAATATTACAGTATTACAATATTACAATAAGGCACGATATTACCTTTAGATTGTTGGAATTAATTACAATAATCAAATGCAAATGGGAAATAATACTTAGATTACACTGATAGTAGTAACAAATAACTCAATAAAATTAGTAGAGGCACGTATGAGATACGCTGATCTAAAGGTAATATTGCCTGCTACTCCTCTGAGATGCTATAGCAATTAGCAAACTACCTCCAGGATACAACTACTGTTAGTTCTCCTCTATGTGTAGCATACACAGAGAGAACCCTTAGAACTTGGCAACAAAAATAAAAACAAAAACACAAATTGAAAATACAAATTGTTTCTGAGTAATGTAAAAACAATTTTATGTTTCTGTAAACTATATTTCTGTGAACTAAAATTCTGTAAATCAAGAAGTAGTTATACAAAATTATGTTTATGTAAACTACAACTTGTTTCAGAAAAGAACTGAATGTTTTCTGAGTTTTAAGACAAATATGAATAAGAACTCAAGTTTCTGAAAATAATTAGAGAAGAAGGAGAAATTCAGAAGATAAGAGTTCTGAATGGTATGTCTTTAAACTGAAATCCTTAACTCGTATTTATAGGTAAGAATTTGAACGTTTGAGACACAGATCCGTAAATCACGCGTTCAATTTGTCGGACGAGTAAAAGCAAAAAGCATCCGTTAAAATAACAGAAAAAAAAAAAACGCATCTGTCGGGCAAGATTCTTCTCGACGAGAAATCTCTGTGCACAGGTGTCCACACGCGTGAGATTAAATATTCTTTACGATGAAAACAGTTAAGAGAATTCACGCGTGAGAATTAACCGTGTGTGACTAAAGATGATTCTAGTGGCTGTCGGATATCCAAAACCGAGAAGGCATAGAATAAAATTCTTTACACGTGTGGGAGAAACGAGTGGAAATTTTCAGTAAAAAGAAAGGGTCGGATAAACCCACACCCACACCCACTCCCACTCCCACTCCCACTCCCACTCCCACTCCCACGCCCACGCCGAGCCGAGCCGAGACGAGCGAGCGTGCTTCTGTGCGAAGCACCGCGCGAACGGGAAAGGCAATAAGAAATGCAATAAGGTTTAGGCAACCTTGCCATAGTCTAGGGCTTTCCCCATACACAAAGGTCTAAAGACCCAAAGGGCCATGCCCTTAAGGCTAAACCAATGCTATTTATGTCTAAAACTCTTAGTGTTTTAGTCTATATGGGACTAATGTTTTATTCATTCACATGAAAAAACATCTAGGGAGCAATAGGTCTTGGGATCAAAACATGGTCCATGCATTTTTTGATTAAAACAAAACATTTTTTTCTAACAATCCCCCACATGAATAATAAAACATGTCGATAAAACACGATAAAACATAAGGCAACAAAATAGGCTAAGGTGTCCCAAAGATTGAACCTTAACTTAGTGAGAGGTTACCTGAACTGCTTGTTGATACGGTGAACGCAATGTCTTGAACCGCCAACAAAGAATGCAATTCAGAAATAACAGCCACACTTGATGCCTCAACCGAAGAAAACAGCTGCCAAGCTCTTGCGGTTGTGCCCATTTTGGCCGTGGGCTAAAATCCCGGACTTAATGAATGTCTCTAGAGAATCAGCTCATATTCTCATAGGAAGCGGCCACACTTCCAACATCCACAAAGGTGAGTCCATAAAGAGTGTCCTGCCACACCCCGCTTTAATCAAAGCCATGGTACCCATTAAGATCGCAAAAGATCATCCTTAATTTCTGCAGGCAGCACTATCGCACGATTACACCATAGGGAGGGACAAAGATAGTGCTTTCTCAATATCACCATAAATTAGTTGTCTCATTGAACCTTGATCTTGGAAATCCAATCACAAGGTTGAGTATCCTTCATGGTGATTTATTCAATGAGCTTAAGTCCCATCCCCCTCGATGTAAATTTAACTTTCTCCCTGGTTAAGCCTTTTGTCAAAGGATCTGCAAGATTATCTTTGGATTTTACAAAGTCTATCGAGATAATACCAGTAGAGAGTAGTTGTTTCACCGTCTTATGTCTTCTTCGTATATGTATAGACTTCCCGTTGTATACATTGTTCTTTGCGCAACCAAGTGCAGCTTCACTGTCACAGTGGATGGCAATTGAAGACACATACTTGGGCCAGAGTGGAATTCCTCCCAGGAAACATCGCATCCATTCAGCTTCCTCTCCAGCTTTTTCCAAGGCTATAAACTCAGACTCCATAGTGGATTTAGCTATACATGTCTGTTTGGTAGACTTCCATGAGACAGACGCACCTCCAAGCAAGAAGATGTACCCACTAGTAGATTTGCACTCTTCTGAGTCTGATATCCAGTTGGCATCACAATACCCTTCCAGTACAGCATGATACTTCCCAAAACTTAAGCAATAGTTTGAGGTCCCTCTCAGGTAACGTAAAACTCTGAAGAGAGCATTCCAGTGATCCTGCCCTGGGTTGCAAGTATACCTGCTTAATCTACTCACAGAGTAAGCAATATCAGGTCTTGTACAGTTCATAAGATACATAAGACTACCAATAATGCGAGAATACTAAAGTTGATCAATACCCTCACCCTTGTTCTTTTTCAATTTACAAGTGGGATCAAATGGAGTAGACGCAGGTTTAGCATTTTCATAATTAAATCTCTTTAATACGGTTTCAGCATAATGAGATTGACTAAGACTATATCCATCAGACGTCTTTCTGATTTTCATCCCTAAGATTACATCAGTAGGGCCTAAGTCTTTCATGTCAAAATTATCTCTAAGCATGCTTTTAATGGTATTAATAATATCAAGGTTGCTGCCTAATATGAGCATATCATCAACATATAGGCAAACAATAACATGAGAATCATACACAGATTTAATGTAAACACATTTATCAGATTCATTAACCTTGAAACCATTAGTTATCATAACATGATCAAATTTTTCATGCCACTGTTTAGGTGCTTGTTTTAAACCGTAAAGAGATTTGTTTAACTTGCATACTTTGTTTTCATAACCTTTTACTATAAAGCCTTCAGGTTGATCCATATAAATTTCTTCATTCAATTCACCATATAGAAAAGAAGTTTTAACATCCATCTGATGTATATGCAAATCATAAATTGAAGCAATAGCAATCAACATTCTAATCGAGGTGATTCTAGAGACTGGTGAATAGGTATCAAAGAAATCTACTCCTTCCTGTTGTCTATAGCCTTTAGCTACCAACCTAGCTTTATATTTATCTATATTTCCATCTGTTCTAAGTTTCCTTTTGAACACCCATTTGCAACCTATGGATTTACTTCCAGGAGGCAAGTCTACAAGCTCCCAAGTTTCATTTTGCTGAATGGACTCCCATTCATTTAATGAAGCTTCTTCCCATAAAGGAGCTTCTGGAGAAGTCATAGCTTCCTTATAGGTTTGGGGTTCAGACTCTACCGTAAGAGTCAAAAAATCAGGGCCAAAACTTGTTTCAGTTCTAACCCTCTTACTTCTTCTTGGTTCAGTCTCATACTCCAAAGTTGGAGTTTGACTAGTCGATGGAACATCCGGGAGATCATCATGGACCCTTTTACGAGGTCCAGACCTTAAAGGAAATATGTGTTCATAAAATACAGCATCTCTTGATTCCATTATGGTGTTCAGACCAATGTTATTGTGGTCAGAACTGATGACCATAAACCTGTGAGCATTTGTATGCTCAGGATATCCTATGAAAACACAGTCAATTGTTTTAGGACCTATTTTAGTTTTCTTGGGATGAGGAATGGCCACCTTGGCCAAACACCCCCACACTTTAAAGTATGCATAGGAAGGTTGTTTACCATTCCACAATTCGTAGGGAGTTTTATCTGATTTTTTAAATGGAACTCGGTTCAAAATATAGCATGCCGAGAGGATAGCTTCCCCCACAAGTTCGAAGATAACCCTGAACTTGTTAACATAGCATTTACCATATCTATGAGTGTTCTATTTTTTTCTTTCGGCTACACCATTCGATTCAGGTGAATATGGTGCAGTGGTTTCATGAATGATTCCATTATTTTTACAAAACTCTCCTATGGGTATCACATACTCACCGCCACGGTCAGACCTAAGAGTTTTAATCTTAACTCCTTTTTGGTTTTCTACTTCAAGTTTATAAAACTTGAAAGCCTCTAAGGCCTCATCTTTACTTCTAAGAAGATGAACCTGACAGTATCGTGAGTAATCATCTATGAAAGTGATATACCATTTTCTACCACCTCTTGTTGGTGTTGATTTCAAGTCTCCTAAATCCGAGTGTATTAATTCCAAAGGAACTGTTCTACGTTCAACACTTTTATTAAATGGTTTTCTTGCATATTTAGATTCAACACAGATTTCACATCTTTGTTTTTTATCAAAGTTTATTTTTGGTATGCAACCTAAATTAGCAAGTCTTTCTAGCGATTTGAAATTAACATGCCCAAGTCTATCATGCCAAACATGTGAGGAGTCACAAACATAAACAGAAGAAGATGCATTAACATTCAATTTCAAATCAGATACACTAAGCTTAATCATGTTATCGGTAACATAACCTTTTCCTACGAATTCACCATGCTTAGAAATCACAACAGTATTGGACTCAACAACAATTTTAAAACCTTTTCCTAGCAGGATGGTTTCTGAGATGAGATTTTTGCATATGTCTGGGACGTAGAATACGTCATTCAATGCGAGAGTTTTTCCTGAAGTTAGCTTCAATTCGACCTTGCCTTTCCCCACCACTTTCGCGGTGGAAGAATTTCCCATGAACAATTTCTCATCATCTCCTACTATGGCATAGGAGGAGAAAGCATTTCTGAATTTACAGACATGCTTGGTGGCTCCAGAATCAAGCCACCAGTCTCTCACATTAGTCATACTAGAGACAAGGTCGACTTCAGACACCATGCCAGTGAAATATCCAGAGTCCTCTACTATGTTTGCCTTATTTTTCTGTTTTGGATCATATTTGATCCTTTTAGGGGCCTTACAGTCTTTAGCCATATGTCCAGGTTTACCACAATTAAAACAGTCGCCTTTGATGGTGTGCTTAGTGACACCACCTCTAGGCTTAAAATTGTTACCTCTGGGTTTTCGACGTCTGTTACGTTTATTACCCATTTTGCTGGATTCTCCAGGAGTTTTCTTTGAAGCAGCTTTATCGTCCAAAACATGAGCTTTGTTGGACATGTTTTTGCTCAGCATCATCCTCTTGTCCTTGCTGCACATCAGCTCCTCAACCTGGATCTTTTTTCCAAGCTCCACCATGGTGATTTCACGAGTCTTGTGTCGCAGCCTCCTCTTGTATTCGCTCCATGAGGGTGGAAGCTTTTCAATCACAGCCGATACTTGTAGAGCTTCATCAAAAGTCATGCCTTCAGCAAGAATCTCGCTGATGAGGAGTTGAAGTTCGACGAACTATTCTACCACAGGATTTTCGTCAGTCATGTTGTATTCTAAGAACTTAGCCATCAAGAACTTCTTACTTCCAGCAGATTCAGCATGATATTTTTCTTCTAGAGCTTCCCATAAATCAAAAGCATTAAAATCTTCTTTTGCATTATAGAAGTCATACAAGGAGTCATCAAGACAGTTAAGAATATGATTCTTGCACAAATAATTCTTCCTATTCCACCTGTCCAATTTATCTTCATTACCACGGCGATGAAGTTTTCTCGAGGGTTTTTCTAAAGCATATCCATCTAACCTTTGGTCGTTTAGGAAGAATAGCATTTTAGACTGCCATCTCTTAAAGTCCTTACCACTGAACTTTGGTGGTTTTTCTACAGTATTCTTTCCCATGTTCTTACAACAAAGAATATTACAGTATTACAATATTACAATAAGGCACGATATTACCTTTAGATTGTTGGAATTAATTACAATAATCAAATGCAAATGGGAAATAATACTTAGATTACACTGATAGTAGTAACAAATAACTCAATAAAATTAGTAGAGGCACGTATGAGATACGCTGAGCTAAAGGTAATATTGCCTGCTACTCCTCTGAGATGCTATAGCAATTATCAAACTACCTCCAGGATACAACTACTGTTAGTTCTCCTCTATGTGTAGCATACACAGAGAGAACCCTTAGAACTTGGCAACAAAAATAAAAACAAAAACACAAATTGAAAATACAAATTGTTTCTGAGTAATGTAAAAACAATTTTATGTTTCTGTAAACTATATTTCTGTGAACTAAAATTCTGTAAATCAAGAAGTAGTTATACAAAATTATGTTTCTGTAAACTACAACTTGTTTCAGAAAAGAACTGAACGTTTTCTGAGTTTTAAGACAAATATGAATAAGAACTTAAGTTTCTGAAAATAATTAGAGAAGAAGGAGAAATTCAGAAGATAAGAGTTCTGAATGGTATGTCTTTAAACTGAAAGCCTTAACTCGTATTTATAGGTAAGAATTCGAACGTTTGAGACACAGATCCGTAAATCACGCGTTCAATTTGTCGGACGAGTAAAAGCAAAAAGCATCCGTTAAAATAACAGTAAAAAAACGCATCTGTCGGGCAAGATTCTTCTCGACGAGAAATCTCTATGCACAGTGTCCACACGCGTGAGATTAAATATTCTTTACGATGAAAACAGTTAAGAGAATTCACGCGTGAGAATTAACCGTGTGTGACTAAAGATGATTCTAGTGGCTGTCGGATATCCAAAACCGAGAAGGCATAGAATAAAATTCTTTACATGTGTGGGAGAAACGAGTGGAAATTTTCAGTAAAAAGAAAGGGTCGGATAAACCCACTCCCACACCCACTCCCACTCCCACTCCCACTCCCACTCCCACTCCCACGCCCACGCCCACGCCCACGCCCACGCCCACGCCCACGCCCACGCCCACGCCGAGCGAGCGTGCGTGCTTCTGTGCGAAGCACCGCGCGAACGGGAAAGGCAATAAGAAATGCAATAAGGTTTAGGCAACCTTGCCATAGTCTAGGGCTTTCCCCATACACAAAGGTCTAAAGACCCAAAGGGCCATGCCCTTAAGGCTAAACCAATGCTATTTAAGTCTAAAACTCTTAGTGTTTTAGTCTATATGGGACTAATGTTTTATTCATTCACATGAAAAAACATCTAGGGAGCAATAGGTCTTGGGATCAAAACATGGTCCATGCATTTTTTGATTAAAACAAAACATTTTTTTTTAACAATCCCCCACATGAATAATAAAACATGTCGATAAAACACGATAAAACATAAGGCAACAAAATAGGCTAAGGTGTCCCAAAGATTGAACCTTAACTTAGTGAGAGGTTACCTGAACTGCTTGTTGATACGGTGAACGCAATGTCTTGAACCGCCAACAAAGAATGCAATTCAGAAATAACAGCCACACTTGATGCCTCAACCGAAAAAAAAAAACTGCCAAGCTCTTGCGGTTGTGCCCATTTTGGCCGTGGGCTAAAATCCCGGACTTAATGAATGTCTCTAGAGAATCAGCTCATATTCTCATAGGAAGCGGCCACACTTCCAACATCCACAAAGGTGAGTCCATAAAGAGTGTCCTGCCACACCCCGCTTTAATCAAAGCCATGGCACCCATTAAGATCGCAAAAGATCATCCTTAATTTCTGCAGGCAGCACTATCGCACGATTACACCATAGGGAGGGACAAAGATAGTGCTTTCTCAATATCACCATAAATTAGTTGTCTCATTGAACCTTGATCTTGGAAATCCAATCACAAGGTTGAGTATCCTTCATGGTGATTTATTCAATGAGCTTAAGTCCCATCCCCCTCGATGTAAATTTAACTTTCTCTCTGGTTAAGCCTTTTGTCAAAGGATCTGCAAGATTATCTTTGGATTTTACAAAGTCTATCGAGATAATACCAGTAGAGAGTAGTTGTTTCACCGTCTTATGTCTTCTTCGTATATGTATAGACTTCCCGTTGTATACATTGTTCTTTGTGCAACCAAGAGCAGCTTCACTGTCACAGTGGATGGCAATTGAAGACACAGGCTTGGGCCAGAGTGGAATTCCTCCCAGGAAACATCGCATCCATTCAGCTTCCTCTCCAGCTTTTTCCAAGGCTATAAACTCAGACTCCATAGTGGATTTAGCTATACATGTCTGTTTGGTAGACTTCCATGAGACAGACGCACCTCCAAGCAAGAAGATGTACCCACTAGTAGATTTGCACTCTTATGAGTCTGATATCCAGTTGGCATCACAATACCCTTCCAGTACAGCAGGATACTTCCCAAAACTTAAGCAATAGTTTGAGGTCCCTCTCAGGTAACGTAAAACTATGAAGAGAGCATTCCAGTGATCCTGCCCTGGGTTGCAAGTATACCTGCTTAATCTACTCACAGAGTAAGCAATATCAGGTCTTGTACAGTTCATAAGATACATAAGACTACCAATAATGCGAGAATACTCAAGTTGATCAATACCCTCACCCTTGTTCTTTTTAAATTTACAAGTGGGATCAAATGGAGTAGACGCAGGTTTAGCATTTTCATAATTAAATCTCTTTAATACGGTTTCAGCATAATGAGATTGACTAAGACTATATCCATCAGACGTCTTTCTGATTTTCATCCCTAAGATTACATCAGTAGGGCCTAAGTCTTTCATGTCAAAATTATCTCTAAGCATGCTTTTAATGGTATTAATAATATCAAGGTTGCTGCCTAATATGAGCATATCATCAACATATAGGCAAACAATAACATGAGAATAATACACAGATTTAATGTAAACACATTTATCAGATTCATTAACCTTGAAACCATTAGTTATCATAACATGATCAAATTTTTCATGCCACTGTTTAGGTGCTTGTTTTAAACCGTAAAGAGATTTGTTTAACTTGCATACTTTGTTTTCATAACCTTTTACTATAAAGCCTTCAGGTTGATCCATATAAATTTCTTCATTCAATTCACCATATAGAAAGACGTCACCACTGCCAACACCTACTACCAATAATGGAAGCAATAGCCTTGATCAAATGTTAACAGTCAATACCTCTCGCCTTCAATCATCACTAATCCTCGTATAACATCAGCACTATCTCTCTTTAGTCAACTGCAAGTAACAGCAACATACTATCGTCATCTTCTCGACATCAACAACACTGCCATGTTTCTACCCTATTGAAGCTTCATCTTCTATCGCCGAGAACCACCAAACACCAGCATCTTTATCGAACCAACATCACTGTAACCTCAGCAGTTACCACCAGTCGATAAAGAAAGTATCATCTTCCTCACGCCTGAAAACTCTTGAACGGAATTTTCTCGTTGAATCCCGGGAAAGCAACATCCACATCAGCTTACTTCTTTTCTTCTCAGACTTTCATCACCAGCTCGAACTCTTTCTACTATTCTCTAATAGAAGCAACACATTGTTCATCCCCCTTTTTTTATAGCAAACTTGGTCTTCTGTTCATCCAACATGTTACTTCTTGTCGTTCTGTTAAGTAACAGCAGCAGCATCTTGTTTATCTCGAACCAATTCGTCTTAACTTCACCAACTCAGATTCTAACAGCAGCAAGCGCTGCTCTTTTTCCTTCTTTATAAAATTCATGAACCCTAATGACGTGACAAACCAATACAACTTGACAGACCTTCGTGCAATCTTTTCTTATTTTTTTAAACACAAAACAATTCTCAAACACCGAAAAAACTTATAAATATTCTCTACCTCCTTCTCCTCTCCCTTCCTCTCACCTTGCTCTGATACCAAATGTAGGATCGAACAAGAGAGAGGAGAGCACAACTCGGAAGCATAAAACGACTACATTGATAATCAGTTTGGTGTACATTCTCTCATGGATTAATAGCCTACTTATAGTCTCACAAACTTGACAATCACTCAAAGTACTTTCCTAATAAAATTAAACTCTAAATAAAGCACACTTCTAGAAACACAAAGAAACTCTAAATATAGTAAAACTCTGAAACAAGCAACCGACACAACTTGCTCTTCTAGTTAACTCCAACTTCCAAATATCGCACAGTGTGTCAACAGCTCCTGTTGATCCAGCTTGACTGCGTCAACTACAGTAGCTGATCCATTCAGACTGGATCCACATCATATGTTGATCCACGAACCTAATCACCATATCTTGGTTTAACTTCCAACAAATACCGAAGACACGAACTCATGCAAAGACGATGACCAAGTCCGGTGAGAAGGATAACCCGACGATACCAATAACCCAAACACATGCAGCGGTTCTTGTTCAATCAAAGGTTGCTGACCCCCACAACATACCCAGTTCAATGCTGCTGTAAAGATGATATGTAACCATAGCGTAGCGCCAAAGATAAGAGCCATTCTGAAGTGCAATTAGATCATTTTTCGGAGCAGTTATTTGTTTTACTTTTGTGCAGGCTTCCTAGACCATGATAGTAGATACAAGTTGTAGTTCAACTAATGCCAATAATGGTCCAACTCCGCAACCCCATTCAAATAGCTGGAAACTAAATCAAAGGAGGAGAGCAACAAACCAAGAAGATACACTAAATAGACAACTGAATGATGGCTACGACAACAACAAAAAACCAAATAGAGACTGCAACGAGCATACTACACAAAGCATCAGGAGAAAGGTTGTGCGATAGATGATCAGTTGCTGCAGACAAAGTAATTTTGTAGAAATTGATGTTGTGGAACATTAAAGCAGGGGAAAAAAAGGGCAGTTAACCTCACCAACGACTTTCAAAAATGCCGATGATATTTTCCTTGCAATCGATGGCGCTGCAAACAAGATGATGGCTCCTACTACGACGCTGCAGACGTACTACTGCTTCCTTAGACATGGTCATAGCTACAGACGGAACCAAGCCAGCCATTCGAAAGCACCTATGATAGATGAATATCAAGCAAACCGCTTACAAACTTAGTATACTACGGTTTTCCTTACAGGGGAAATCACTTTTGCTTTTACAAGCTTCGTCAACCAGCTTCTGAAACCAAAGGGGGCATACATACATCACACACAACTAAAGAGTTTTACAAAATTATACTCCTTACATTTCAGCAAAACTTGCATACATTTCTATGAGAACATTTCATATATTCTGATTACAGAAAACTATATACATTTTATAAATAATGCATACATTTCTATGAAAACATTCCATACATTTTTATAAATTGTACATGTTTTGCAAATTTAATACATTCTAAATAATGCATACAGCGAAGAACCGGGGCAAACACCACCGGTCTCATATCAGTACAGTGGGGAAAGCACTTGTCTGTAATCTCTTCGGACTCCCCCATAAGTGTCTATAAGTGTATGATCAGGGGGAAGACATCCAGCAGAAATAGATACCCATCATGTTTAATCTTTAGACCCCCACCGTTCGGTAATCCCCTGGCTCGGGATTGGTCAACGGGGTGACAGGTCCCAAACATAGCACAAGGTAATCCGTTCGTGACACTATGGTCTCAAACACTCACCGTGATCAGCAATAATGAATTAATAAATCTGCACAAGGCATGGGCAAGAACAACCACATAAAAATTTAACAACTATGTTGCTGCTTAAGCATCTTACATTTATCCATGATTACATAAACCATGAATTCATCTTACCGCTTATAACATATAACATGAAATCATACTCACTGATGCTTTTATGTCAATTGAGATTATACAGGAATGTAATAATCCTAAGTAATCCGACACTTACCCGCCAAGGCTAATGAGATGTCACTGCTACTTGTTACGGAATGCTGCTGATAATACTCGTACTAATACTTCCCGCCTGGTGCTATGATGACACACCGATGCTTGCTACAACGTCAGGTTGTTACCCATTTTTGAATTCACACCAATAACTGCTGCTAGTATTTCATAACACCATTGATGTCACCTGCTGCCGTTTACTTGCTACCGATTCTGCTCACTTGATGATACGATGTGAAGCTCAAATTCAACATAGAACATGCATGGGGCATCTCAAACAACCAATCAAAGCAGACTCGTAGACGCTGATGTAGACGGAGTTAACCCATTGAAGCTGACATTTAATCCCTAATGGATTTCTCATTTCATTTGTATACAGTTGCTTCCAACCACACATGCATGAGGCAAGGGAATTTTTGTAAGATTTTCATAAACAGCTCTGCAAAGAATTGCAAGTAGGGGACGTGGATGCACAACAAAAAGGAGGCTCGATTCATGAAAACTAAAAAAGTTGCAACGGACATAAGACAGAAACAGTCACCGACTCAAAGAGAAAGACAAGAACGAAGGGTCCCTCTTGGTCTGATGCTATGCATCAACACACGAGAACTATCAAGAAAACAACGAGCAGTCAAGCAAAGTTCATGCACCTCAGCCAATATAAGTGAAGAATGCAGATCATAACCCAATTCAACCAACCGAAATAAGGATAACAAGCTTACATCATCTTAACACATAAGTCACAGAGTAAAATAAAGTCTTTCGCAACCACAACCGCAGTTCAAAGCTTGTAGGCACCCGCAGTATAGAACTAAAAATGAAAGCAGACCTGTTGGCACTGATGCAGAAGGAGTCTCAGCTGCTATTGCCGATGCCAGTGAGTCTAGAATGGATTCTTTATTTTCTCTTTATGCATGTTTACGGTTCATGGATTGATGAAACATACAAAAGATAAATGTACAAACCAAACAAAAGATCTGGAGACAATAGTCTAAATTCACGTTGCAAGCCTGGTGATCCCCCCGCACCCGTAGCACTAACGGCGTAGTTGCTGCAGTTGCAACTACTATTGTTTAGAACAAGCCGATGTTGCGGTATACCATTTGTCCCCACATACATAAAACTAAGGAGCTGCATACCAGCTGCCGATGCTACTTTGCCGGTAAAGCAATGTTTCTGCGGTATAAAAGCTGATGACGTTGTGACAACAATGCATGAAGTTTCCGGTGAAGCAATGTTGATGCGGTATAAAAGCTGATTAGGCAATGGTGCCACTATGTAACAATGTTCCAGGGACATTCTAGTCGCTGCAACGGTGCATGAAGTTGCTGCACACAAGTCGGCGTCGTGATGAAAGAGGTGCTGATACTTCTTACTTGCTACCACACTGTCGATACGGCGGTCGAGTTGCTGCCTCTAAGCGAAGGATATAGCCATTACCGCCCACTGGAGTTGTCAACCGTCGTTAAATCCACCGAAGACGTCTTGCTATTACTGTTGCGTACCCATTCCTGCAGTAAGAATGGAGGAACCAGTGATGCTTGCTACCTTCTACCGCGCTGCCAATGTTATGATCAAGACGCTGCCACCGAGTGATGGACATAACTATTACTACCAGCTAGAGTTATCAACCATCGTCGCTGCTCAATTTATGATCCGATGTGAGGCTTACCTTCGGCGTGAAACACATAAAGACCATTCCCAAATAACCAATAAAAGCATACATGTCGATGCTGATGCAGACAAAGTCTCCACCGCAATTATTGCTGCCAATAAGTAGAGTGGATTCCTGGAATAGCTACCTACTGAAGACTATCTGACAGACAAATCGGGCAAAGATGATAGGTCATTACACACTGCACTCATGGGGACATTGTTGCTGCAAGACGAGTCCAGCTGTGACGTATCTAAATTCGCTGCTAGCCGGTATTGAGGAACTCTTTCAACTCGGAGAAGACATGGGACAAGCTGCTACGATGTACCTGCGTCGGACCACCGATGTTGCTGTGGCATAAACCTACGTTGTGACAATATCCGTTGTCATTACTACCTACAAAGCTACTTGAGACAACGTCATACACCTACGGACCTGCAGCAAATGACGTTGTTGCATCCCAGTACCCATACAAATTAGCTGCCAACGATGCTATTGAATTCAGTGAGATACCCAATGCTACTGTGCCGGTGATGCAATGTTGCTGCGGTATAAAAGCTGCTGACGCTGTGATATACAAATTGTTGTTGTTGCTAGGAATAGCCATGCTGCAAGAAGATGCAACGATGCATACCTGCCCATTGCTAAAGCGACGAACAATTGCACCGGGCATTGTAGGGGCATAGCCGAAGCTGATGCTGAGTGTTGCTGTCCCGAAACCAACGCTGCGAAGTACTTTCAACTCGAAGCATGCATGGGGCAAGCAGACAACAAAGTAAGAAAAAAATTATATCCCGATGAAAGAGGCAAGGTACGTATGAATTTTCTTGTTTCAAGGTCTCACATAACTTCGATAAAGAATAGGGGCAAGTATTAATACTTTGTCGTAATATATCCTTTACTGAAGTTCCCCTAGAAAGAAAGCCAAAGCCATTCGACATAGAGCAGTCGAGACAAGACGTGGCCAAAGTAACTGAAGGAGATTTTTCTTAAGGATTGTTCATCAACAACCCTCAAGAAAAGGGGCAAATTATGAGCACCATAAAACTACCTGGACACGTGGACATCATCTACAGTCGAAGCAGGATAAAGCAACATAATACAACGCACCACATCATCTCTAATACAGCTTCAACATTAAGCGTCATTTGCCAGATAAGATCTTTCCCATAAAATCCCAACGATTAGGTCGGAGAAGTGGGGACTTTTTCTTTTCTCTTCCTGTTATCTCTTATAGCTCACTTGAGCTCTCCTACTTTGTAAAGAAGTTCTGATGGAACAGAACCATCATGAATAAACACCTTAATCTTCTTTACCCGTGGATGTAGAAACTCCGTTGTCGAACCACGTTAAATCACTTGCGTTGATATCTCTTTATTTTTCCGCACTATACCTTTTGCTCTTGATTTTAGTTTACATCTGATTTTATCTACTGCTCTATAATTTCGATTAATTGGTTGTGATACTAGATAAATGATATACACACCGCCAATGTGGACACACCATGCAAGGGAATTTTTCTTCCAAAGGTTAGTGCAGTAGGATTAATACGTACAAGAAGAAGTCACTAATGAGTCACATGCAAAAATAGTGTTTTCTTAAGACCATTTTGATTTTTAGCTTATCAGCATTCAACCGTCATGAATAAGAAGGAATTACTATCGTTTTCATATTAGCACCTTCTCTATTCGACATTCTCTATATAATACTACAGAGTTTTTTCGAGCGACCTCATTCATCGGAGCTCCTGGCTGATTCTCGCTTCTGGTTGATTATGACCCCACTTTTATTATTTTTTTGGTAATGTTTTAATATTTTCACTAATAAATATTTTAGAAAAATATTTTTTCCAAACTATTCCAACAAAAATATTTACCAAAATAGCTAAATCTAATAAAATCTTAAAAAAATACCAAAAATACAAAAAAAAAACATCTATAGTCAAACACATAATCAAACACATATCAACGAATTAAAAAGGTTATCAAACACACATCAACGAATTAAAAAGGTTATGGTATAGTCAAACACATAATCAAACATCTATAGTCAATCAAGCATCATAATCAAACACATATCAACGAATTAAAAAAATGCAAAAAAAAAAAAAAGGAATAATATCCAGTGTCCAGTTACAGCTTTCGGAATCATTATTTTCCTAATTACATCTCTATTTTATTAAATAAAAATGATTGATCGTGGGTACTAACCTTCTTTGTTGCGAAATTATTTTTTGGTGGTGCTATCCAAAGGAAAAAGATTACGGGATTATGATAACATCTGAAACAAAAGATTGAAACGAAGATTAGAATCTAGAGCAAGCCAGTACAAAAACGATCATACAAAAATTCAAGCAATGACAAAATAATACACCTCATTTTCATATTATTTTTCTTAATTTTATTCATACCATAATTAAAAATACAACAAGCTTAAAATAAAAAATAAACTAAATAAAACCAATTTTCTAATTTTGTTATGTTTTGATATGTAATATATTTTTTATACAAAAATATTTGCGACCACTAATTATTATGATATGAGAATAATTTGATATGTATAAAAATACTAAAAAAAATATGAAATATTTCTTTAATAAGAAAATATTTGGAACCACTAATTATGGTGGTATATGAGAATAATGTGGTTATCCAAAATTACAAAAATTTCTTATTTTTTATAAAAATATTATTACCTTAATTGTGATTTTTTAACTATTTCCGCATTCTATATAATTGTAAAATTTGGCAAGATGATCTCTATATAAAGTGGTGCAACAAGGGTGGAATCTCATCGTTTTTTCCAAAACGGTTAGGGTTTATTGTTTTTGAGAATTAGGGTTTATTATTTTTTCCATTGTCATGCGAGTCTTTTTGATATTAGGGTTCATTTATTGATGGTGGTTTTGGGTTTGCAGGTAATACACCCGAAAAAAGACGAGACACTTTTTGGCTTTGCTGCAAACAAATACCGGGCTAATCAGGAATATTTTCAAGGTAATTTTTTCTTTTTTTTCCACGATATTATTAAGAACTAATCACCGAAAAATTGACATGTTTGTTTCTGCTCGTGATTTTTTTTTTGTCGACGGTTTTGTTGTCTGATTTGTGTTTATTCTTTGCTTTGCAGGTACCCTGTGGTTGATTGACAATGGAAACGAGTTGACACATCCATTGATGTATGTTCTTCTTCTGATTTGGCCTTCTTTTTATAGTATTTTTGGGATTTGTTTATTTCTTCACGATTCTATTTTTTTTTTCTTAAACAGAGAAATTTTTATTTTTTCATATCTAGGACATCTAAAATTTGCTGATATGGCTTACTAGCAGTCATTACGTTTATGGAATCTTGAATGGTAGTACGAAAGTTACATGATATATTGTTAAACTACAGTGCATGCTATCTTAGATCGTTTCTATAGAAAATATTATAGAAACCGTCATTCGCATGATTATGTAAACTGATTGTACAGGCGCGTGCGGGGTAAACTTTTAGTTATGGGGTTATCAATAAGAAGTTGTTTTAGCAACCTCTAAATTTTCTCTTTTTCTCTCTTATGCACAAAAGTTTTTTTTGTTGACGCTGACTTACAGGTTGTTCACAAATAATCCCAATCTATCATTGTATTCAATAATTTATGTAGTTTGCAGCTAACGTTTCTAAGACATTTTGTAACGGGTCAGTGGAGTTGGATATGACTCATATGAGATTTTGGGTACTGGATCTTGGTGGAATCATCCATTCAAACTTGGCATAAATGTTTAACTTCTATTTTGTTCGTTTAATCATTAAGTTTCATTTTGATTTGAAATAAAAAAAATAAAATAATTGGTAGAATGATCGGTAGCTTTTCAAGACGTGCAGGTATTAGTCTATCTATAACGTTAAGCTAAAGAGAAACATCTCTTCACTTATTTCTTGTACCCCATCGAAAAACCTTACCACTGACATATACATCACTTTCAACCAAAATCCTTACCACCTACATATTCTTTTAACTGAAGTATTGGATCTCAACCCAAAAAGAAAAAGCGCATTTTGGGTTCCTCGAATCCAAAGACCATTTCCCGAACTCTACTACCAAAATTTGAGTACATTTACCAGTTAATTTTGCAATTCGATACTACAATATCCAGAGCTACTATGCTATGGCTACCAACCAGACGGTACATAAATGTTACTTACTTGCCCACTGAAGACACGGCATGTGAATGAACTTAAAGTGAGACATAGTTGGCATTATCTCAGAATGTTAGTTAAACTGTTAAAGTGGTACTTTACTTAGAAGTATCTTCGTTGTTATTTGTTACTATAACATGTACATATGTTGTTCAGTTAGATTGGAAGTGAAATGGAGATTGGGGTATATGTATACGCAGTTGCTCATTGGTCTTTTTGTAGCCAAAAGGAACAAAAAATGGCCCATATGGATTAACCAGAAATGTCTTAGAGATGACGAGTTCTTTATCCTACGGGAATTTTGACAATTATCATGCATCATAGTTGTCGAAACATCCAAATACCAGTTACCAGTACTTGGAAGCTCCCGGAAAGTGGGTGGATAATCATGGAGGTTTTAGACTAATGGATGTTGCAAGAAGCTTTATTGCTCCACGGCCTCCTCCAAGTAAGTTATTTTATTTTTATTTTAATAATCTTGGTATTTTACTGGAATCATCACACCACACCATTTTCAATCTTTTTTATCCTTTCACGTTTCTGATGATTTTTTTAAAAACGCTATTTTAGAGTTCGGATTTTTATGCTAATACATAAATGATCAATCTAAACAAAATGATATGTAGGGCCACTACAATCCAGTATCTATGTGAACCACAAAACAAAACTTTAAGACGGTGGACTACTTCTAAGAGGGTCTGCATTATACAAGGCGCGAATCAAATTCCATGATTGTGGTTTGTATGCATGCACCACACCAGGGGATGGAACTATATGTGTGCTGGGAGGAATTGGGAATTTGATTATTTTTTTTTGGTGTGTTTTTTTTTTTTTTTGAGAATTAGGAAATTGAATTAAAGAACCAAAAACAAAGAAAACAAACAGACAGATTGTTAAAACATACTCAAAGATGATTATCTTTTCTTAGGTTATGTCTTACACGAGTCTTCACGTACCATGTAGTTTAAATTTTTATCTATGTAGGCTTTTACAGTAAGAGTAATATTGTAAAATAATGGGTGTAGTAACAGTAATGTTATATAAAAAATCTTGAGTGGGTCTATACCTATCGGGGTTAATCCCGTGAATTCCCCCATAAGAGAATCCGATGGATGATGAAAAAACTCTCTCATCATTGGGATTATAAAAGGGCATGAGTGGGTCCATGTCTATGAGAGGCGATGTTAATACCGGGATTTTCTCCCCGGATATATATCATTTTCGTAAAAAAAAATAGGTACAAGTAAGAGAAAATGCGTACAATAGAATACGGTATATAGCATTTTCGTAAAAAAAAATGGGTACAAGTAAGAGAAAATGTGTACAATACTTCCCTATGTCCCATCTCTATTAGTGGTACGAAATTCAGGCAAAACAATGATCACATATTGACTGATGAGTAATTCTGGGCAGATCGTCCCAAAAACCACTCCAAAACCGTCATGTGAGTGGGGAGGGTGGGACCCATCCTGGGGGAGTTAGCATGGGGCCATTAAAGGGTAAGCTGAGACCACCAGCTGATTCTAAGCGGTTTTGGGGGAGTTTATAGGGGCGGTTCGTTTAGAATTTTTGTTGATTGATATATGAAGACATCTTGAGGTAATTATGCGAGGCCTGCACTTTTTATGCATAACACGCTAAAATTCGAGCACGACACATCACATGGCACAACACATTAGCTTAGTGTGTTGTCATGTGCCAGACAAATAGGCAGATCAGCGCGTCACAACACATGCACGTGTATACGCGGCACGTGAAGAAAGCACGCTGTATTATGCATAAAATACTACAAAATACATTACATTTCATGCATACTTCGCAAAAAATCATTATTTTTGGCATTTTATTTTCGTGATGCTGATTTATTTCTAGAAGTAATACACATACTATCTAAAATATATGAAAAATATTTATTTTGAATTGATTATCATGCTTATCGATTTAAAAAAAAACACCGATAATAATTTTATAATGACGAGTTTCAGGTCATTGATATTATCACCCCTAATATTTTGCCGTTGTAATACGACGACATCGACTTATTAACTTTAATATTCTTTCAAGGGTTTGTTACCTTTTTTTTCTATTTCATTAGGCAATAATATTTTATGATTTGTAGTGTGGGATGATTTCAGACTACAAGTCCATGGCACTTTATTTTATTTCTTTTATTTTTGAGAAAATTGGGGATATGCCCCAAAATCGACTGTCATCTTGGGGATATTCCCTAGGATTTCAGTTTTCGGGAATACGCCCCATCCGTCCAAATTTCCATCCAAAACAGTTAAGTAGTCAATATTCGCACACACTTAGGATTAGATATGCGAATTAAAAAACAAATATACTATATGGTAACTCCTTTTCAAGGTTCAAGAACATATTCAGATAGAAAAAACCTTGAAGAAATTAGAGAGAAAGTTCTGACACATTTACGATAAATTGACTATTTAACGGTTCCTTGACGGACACCGTTACTTCGGGAAATATTTCCAGAAACTGGAATCCAGGGGCATATCCCCAAGATGGCAGTCGATTTTGGGACATATCCACAATTTTCCCTTTATTTTTCCCATTTGTCAATTTTAAACGTCATGAGCTTATTATAGGTGTAAATTATACACAGATCCAGGTGGCGATATCCTAGGCCTGATACACTCATATACGAAGAAACGCGAAGCATAGAAGGAAGATTAGGGGGCGCGAGATTTAAGGAGCCACGTGGATCGGGCGTGCAGACATCGGACAAGACTTGATCTGGACTTCTGATAAAGCTGATACAGACAAGACAGGGCGGGTCAAACGAGGTGATATGGTCAAAAGGGTAAGAAAGTAGGAGACGCATCGGCCAATCGTAAGGGCGGAAACCAAGACAAGCGACATCGGGCCATCGGAACACCAGACGAGGTCGACTTGGATAAGAGACAGGCGAGGGATGAAGTCACATCGGCCACACGAGACAGAAGAAGTCGTCCCAACAACAGAACAACAACTAGATGTAATGTGACCAACACCCTAACTTAGTTGTATGTAACCTCTTCTATAAATAGAGCGACTCGAATTCAAGAAGAGGCAGGTTGTAATCTTTGGGGAGAGAAAGAGAGAGAAACCCGAGTTAGCTTTAGAGAGAAGTGAATGAGAAGTAAGTGCATCTTGTAAGGAAATCCCACTAAGAACAACACCATTGTAACACCGCAAAGTAATAAGATTCATCCTTTCACCCCCGTGGACGTAGGTAATCATACCGAACCACGTATATCTTGTGTTCATGGTTGAGCGTTTACTTTCGTTTGAGAAGAGTAGTACATTTCCATCCTTTGGTTGTAGTTTGTAGTAAAATGCATCTACATTCTGGCGCCGACTAAGGGGACATGACTAAGATCTCCGGATACCTTGCCATTAAAGTCTTCAGAGACGATCAACAGCTCCTCAATACACGTTAATGTGTTGGAGTAGAAGCTACGATGAACTCTCGTTGGCCGAAGTAATGGCTGTTTTGAGTCATTTATCGAGCATCTAAAGTCATAGTAGTAGAAGCGTCCTCTTAGCGTCTTCAACAGTTTGATCGACGAGAAACTTCACGAGCTCACCAAATGACTAACAGTTCGGGTTAGAAGCTACGTGAAGAATCTGTTGAAGGGACGACTGTTTGTTCTTGATAATTGTGTGTTTGTTAGCGTTAAGCGAGTTGTTTTTAGCTGCGGTAAGAAGTTGGGTGCTCGGAGTTACCAAAAGTTAGCGTTTTAGATGTTTCATCGTGTAGCGAACTGTTGATCTAGTATAATTTTTAGCCGACGGTGAAGCGTAGGTCGTCGGAAAGGTCGTAATTAAATCTCGAGAAAGTGGAGTTAGTACAAGTTCAAATTAATTCTAGGGGATACTTGACGTACTTTCTAAGCATCACATGCATAAGATCAATGATTTGGACCATGTAGAACAAAGTACAAACTAACTTAAATGCATAGGTCGAGTACGGAGAGCGACGTCGTACGGAGTGATAGTGACGGGGAAGTGAGTACAGCTGCAGATTCAGCATAAGACCAAAATAGGGAAGATAAACGGAACCCACCTGATAACCAAAGTTGACCCTGCATAGTGACAATAGTCGTAGGGTCGAACGTTTCGCCTTTTTTGTCCGTGCATTTTGTTAGAAAATTCAGGTCGAAGTAAGGGGTTCTTTTTCGTATTTGATGACGTAGGTACGGGCGACACTCGGCTTATCACGTGACGTAACTAATGGCTAGCACATCAGGGACGATAAGGATGTTAAGGAATCTCACGGTCACTAGCAGCAGCATGCAGGCAGGGATAACGGGGCCAAGGCAAGGGAACAGTCGACAACCACCGCCCGAGGAATCTCATGCAGCTGCGCGAGGGATGCCTGTTGTAAACGAGGAAGTAGATTTGGGACGGGACGATAACACCTTACCTCTGCACAAGATTATATTAACTCAGAGAAGAGCCGATTAAGTCGATGGACTTACAGCTTCAGACACCGATGACGATGAGGAAGCACTTGCGGCGCGAGCTCAGAGGCAATCAACGAGGCGACAAATTGAACACCAGGAAGCTTTGGGAAGGGAACAAGAGCATCTTAGGCAGATTCAGTTGGGGCGAGCAATAGCAAGTGACATCGGCCCAACAACCATTCAAACTTCCAATCATATAACCAATCCAATACCGCCCCCACCACCCACATCAGCACCATTACAACCTCGGCCATACCAACCCAATGGACATTCCAGTCATGAAAGTACGAACCTGACTGGAGAGTCAGAGGAGACAAGAAGCGGCACTGAGGGAACTCCAGCAGCAGAATTTATCCTTGGAGTATGAGAACTACCAACTGAGGAACCAACGGACCATATCAAAAGGGTCGTCAAGCCGAGGAACATCGGGTTATCGTGGCCGATCCGATCACATGCCACCCATGATAGGGAAAAGTAACATTAATCGGCCCAATCAGTCAGGTCAGCCGCCATTACCTCCGGTTCCCCCAACGCAGAGATATGGACCACCCGAGGACTCGTCCACCGATGAACAAAGGCGAGGAAGGGACGGGCGACAAGATCAAACAACTCAAGCCAAGATTAAGGAGTTGGAATCAAAAATCAAGCAACTTTAGGGCGGAAGCGAAGAGGATAAGCTGGCCGAGATTATGAGTGAAGCCGAGAAAACGCCTTTCTCTTAAGAATTGGAACAAATGCCGTTCCCACCTAAGTGTGCTTTACCTTCATTCCCCTCTAGATTCGATGGAACTGGCGATGCGACCGAACACCTTAAGATGTATACCATGTCACTGATCCAGTGGAGAAGTAACCCGGTAGTCATGTGTAAATTCTTTCCAGCTAGTTTGGAGGGCTAGGCGCGAGATTGGTTTTATTCGCTCGCACCTGGTTCGATCAACGGGTACGATATGCTAGTCGAGGCCTTCCTTGAGACCTATATGCATAACAGTCGACCTCGGCCAAGAATGAACAAGATGTTTACCCTCGCCCGAAGATTCAGAGAGCCATTGAGAACCTTGACCGACAGATGGAGGAAACTGTGTACCGAAATCGGGAAGGTACCGGTGGACCAAGACATCTTTGGGTTTGAAAACGCGTTGGGGAGATCAGACCCCATTTGGATTTCCATGTTTTCTGAAAAACCTAAGACCTTAAAGGAGATGAGAAGAATGCAAGAACACTACATCGCCTTGGAAGAAATTCAGGCCGAATCAAGAGATAGAGGGGTACAAGAAGCCAAGTCTTTAAGTCGGATCGAAACTAAAACGGTCACGGACGACCATATCAAAGATCGGAAAAAAGATTGGACCCTCCCGAGGAGAAGTGAGAAGAGGGAATGGATGGCCAAAGGGAAGAAGCCGAAGCAGAAGCCCGATCGTATACCCCACTAAACGCTTCTTTGGAAGAGTTGTTCAAGGAAGTTGAGAAGAGGAGCGACATCAACTACCCAAAGATCGAGGGGGTACAGTTCCAAGAGACCAAAGATCACCCGAATACATCACTACCATCAAGATAGGGGCCATTCTACCAATAACTGTCGAGAGGTGAAAGATATTGTTCAACACCTTATCCGCGATGGATATTTGAGGCAAGATGTCCGCCACCCCCTTCGGCCGGAAAGACCCGATGCGCCGATTCATCAAGTCCGCATCGATAGGGAGAACCAATTCGTAAACACCATTTCACATTCGGCTATGAAAAACTACGCTCTCGGCCCAGTAATCACCACTAGGATCCATAAAAGGGATCGTGATGGTAAAGATGTATTTAGCGTAGACAAGTATCTTCCCATGGAACCCTAGATGACGGTGCCCATATCATTCTCGGCTAAGGATGTCCCAGCAAACGGACAGGCACACATCGATCCACTAGTCATCACACTGTTGATTGAAATGTGGGGAGTAAGAAGGATTCTTGTAGATAGTGGGAGTTCAGTCGAGGTATTGTTCTACGACACGTTCAGAAGAATGAAATTCTCAGACGATATGCTCGTCCCATCCACATACCGTATCTACGGATTCAACGGCACAGTAACCATCCCGAAGGGCGAAGTAACTTTAAGAGTTTCAGATGGTGGTGGCTACCTCGACACACTAACCACTTTCTGCGTAGTCGACGTCGCTTCACCTTATGAAGCCATTATCGGGCGCCCATGGGTTGTGGGGATAAAGGGCGTGACATCGGCCTACCATCAAAGGTTAAGGTTCCCGACTTGCAAGGGAATAACGGAAGTTATGGGCGAATTTCAGGCGGCACGAAAATGCATGAAAGTTGACATAGGAATAAATGAGCATCGGAGAGCTCGGCAAAGGCAAGAAAAGAACAAAGAAAAGGAAGTGAATGCAGCAAAAGAATTGGAGGAGGCAATTTCTCAAGCGGTCCTGGCACACGAAACGCGAGAACATGACCCTTTATAGCAATTAAAGGAAGCATCCCCAGTCGGGGAGACCAAGTCAAACTTCTCGACAGTTGAGCCGACTAAAGAAGTAAACTTGGGAACGATAGAGGAACCTAAAGTAGTGAGGATCGGGGCATTATTATCGGACGAAGAAACCAGTAAACTCACGACGTTGTTAAAAGAAAACCTGGAGGTATTCGCTTGGAAAGTGCATGATTTGGAGGGTATCGACCCAAAGGTCTGCTGTCATCACTTAAAAATTGATCCGAAGTTCAAACCGGTTAGACAAAAAATGAGGCGTATCGCGCTAGAATTACAAGCGGCGGTCGAGGTCGAGCTGAAGAAATTACAAGAATACGGAATAATAAGGAAGTCCCACTACCCACAGTGGATATCTAACATGGTCGTGGTACCAAAAAAGAAAGGGGGAGTCCGAATATGTATTGATTTCAGCGACTTGAACAAGGCCTGCCCGAAAGACAGCTTCCCCTTCCCGGATAGATCAATTAGTAGAATCAATAGTGGGATACGAGGCGATGACTTTAATGGACGGATACATGGGATACAACCAAATAACACTGGCGCCCGAGGACCAGGAACACACATCCTTCTTCACGCCAAGGGGATTGTATTGTTACACCAAGATGCCATTCGGACTTAGGAATGCTGGGGATACATACCAGCGATTGGTAGGCGATATGTTCGAAGACAAGATTCACGATACCATAGAAGTTTACGTGGACGACATGTTAGTTAAGAGTCGGAAATCAAAAAACCACGTCCGAGACCTTCGAGAGATCTTTCAAACAATGAGGAAACACAAGATGAAGATTAATCCTTCCAAGTGTGACTTCTGGGTCACATCGGGGAAATTCTTGGGCTACATCATCACTCCCAGGGGAATAGAAGCGGATCCCGAGAAGGTACGAGCCGTCATTGACATGCCATCTCTTGCGACGGTGAAAGACGTGCAGAAAATAAACGGGTGCATAGCCGCGTTGGGGCGATTTGTGTCACGATCATCGGACAAATGAAAGGCTTTTTACGACATCTTGAAGAAAGGAGAAAATTTTCGATGGACGGACGCAAGCGAAGAAGCTTTTCAAAATATCAAGCTACACCTAGCTAGCCTCCCGGTACTTCAAAGGCCTGAGCCGTCAGAAATTCTCACTTTATACTTAGGCGCGACACCCTATGCCATAAGTGCGGTATTGGTTAAAACAGAGATGGGAGTGGAAAATCCGGTGTACTTCGCCAGTAAAACTTTAAGTCCGGCAGAGAAAAACTACACTAGAATGGAGCAGATGGTGCTCGCGCTAGCCTTTGTCGCCTCTAAACTACGAACGTATTTTCAAGCTCATCGAATACGGTGCTCACCAAATCGCCTATCGAAGCGGTATTGGATAGTGTCAAGCGATCGGGGAGAATCTCCAAGTGGGGAGCCATAATCAAACAATATGATGTGATATACGAGACAAGAACCGCGATCAAGGGACAAGTAGTGGCCGATTTCTTGGCGACTTCCCCTCGGATGAGGACGAGGTAGAAGATATATCGGGAATGACAGAAGAACAGGAGGGGCCGACGGACCTGCTAGCCGCTAGTAGCCCAACGCGATGGGAAGTATTTGTTGATGGGGCATCTAACAAAGACGGATCGGGTCTCGGGTTGGTGTTCACCACGCCAAAGTGGAGGAAGATTGTGCATTCGTTCAGGTTAGAATTCAAGGCAACGAACAACGTCACCGAATACGAGGCGGTGATCCATGCCTTACGGATAATTGTGGAAATGGGGTTGCATGAGGTTCGACTGACTAGTGACTCTCAACTAGTGATTCGGCAAATTACGGGCCAATACGCTACACACGATCCGGTGTGCTGCAAAAATATTGGGAGCTCGCCTGATTTTACATTAAGCAAATCCCAGATATTAAATTCCGCCACATCTGCCGAAAGGATAACAGACACTCGGATGCTCTATCATACATCGCCTCACAGTTAGTAGACCCGAGCATTGAATGGATACGCGTTATGAGGCTACTTAACCCGTCTATCCCTAAAACACCAGAATCACGAATCGAAGTGGCCGTTAACACAGCCGAGAGATACAAAGAAGGCGACTGAGAAAGCCGATACATCAATACTTAGAGACGGGTGAGCTACCTAAGAGTCGGCCCGAGATGAACAAGATCAAAAGTAAATCGGGCGCCTACGAGTTAAGGGAGGGGATCTTATATCGAAATTCCTACCTAGGGCCACTCCTACGATGCTTAAGCAGGGAAGAAGGCCATATAATCCTACATGAGATACACTATGGGGCGGCTGGAAATCACATCTCGGGAAGAAGCTTGTCGGCTAAGGCAAAAACAATGGGCTACTTTTGGATATATATGAACGAGGACGCGAAGCAAATGTCAAGAGCTTGTGAAGAATGTTAGCGTTTCGGGAAGAAAATCCATACTCCCGGAGTACCGTTAAACTCGATCATAAGTCCGTGGCCTTTTGATAAATGGGGAGTGGATATTGTCGGGCCGTTACATGTAGGAACAGGGCAAAGGAAGTATTTGATCGTGGCTACAGATTATTTTACCAAGTGGGTCGAGGCGGCACCACTGAGGCATATTCGAGATAAAGATGTTTTTAAGTTCATTTGGGATCATATCATTTGTCGCTTGGGTCCCTACCTGCCATCGTCTCTGATAATGGAAAACAACTACAGGGCGAGAACATTGATCTTCTATTTAACACTTACAACATCGTGAAGAGCAAAGCTACCCCGATTTACCCCCAGTGCAATGGGAAGGCCGAGATCACTAATAAGACCATCGCCGATAATATGAAGAAGAAACTGGACGGGGAATATGGAAACTGGTGCGAGGAATTATATAACGTCCTATGGGCATACAGAACCACACGGAGGGAAGCTATGGGGTTCTCCACTTTTATGCTTACCTACGGGACCGAGGCGATTCTACCAACAGAAGCAATGATACCTACCAAAAGAACTGAAGCGTGGAGGCGAAACGTGTCATCCGATCTGATCTTGGCTAAACTCGACGATTTGGAAGAAACAAGAGAGATGGCGCTACAAAAAATAGAAAATTATCAGAGGAGGTTACAACGGGAGTACAACAAGCGCGTTCGACCAAGAGAGTTTAATCCCGGGCAGCAGGTATTGAAATTTCTAGCTGAATGGGAGCGTGACAAAAAGGGCGGAAAACTAGCACCAAAATGGGGCGGGCCATATATAATTGAATCTAAGGTGGGCGAGGGATCGTATCGACTACTGCGACTCGACGGAACCAGAGAGCTCAAACCATGGAACATCCGATTCCTGAAACTCTATCATCCTTGACGGGCAATGCGAAAAAACACGGTAAGCAAACGTGTCTTCTATCTCTATGAAACCGTGAGGGGTATGGGATAGGGCACAAGCGTCTAATGGTCATTCGTACTCGGGGCAATGCCAGTGTGGAAGTGCCGAGGTGACTTACACTCGAATGGTCATTCGTACTCGGGGCAAAGCCAGTGTGAAAGTGCCGAGGTGACTTACACTCGAATGGGCATTCGTACTCGGGGCAACGCCAGTGTGGAAGTGCCGAGGTGCCTTACAGTCGCCTGGTTATTCGAACTCGGGGCAGTGGCAGTGTACAAGTGCCGAGGTAGCCTAAGGGTTCTGGTGGTTGGAAACCAGTTCCAAAGGTTGTTTAGACGCGAGGTCTACTCATCTAGGTGGCCTACTTACATCTGAAAGGTCACCACCATCGCAAGTGGGCGTGTCCACTTGCCCGAGATCGGTTGATCGATAACCACTCGGGACCATCGGGCCTAGAACTAGGATGACTGGTACCCTTCCACTGAATCCAAAGAGATAGTGATGAGATACCCCGATCAGGACATGGCATAGGGCCCGATGACCCTCCTTGTTGGGTGTGTTCGATTTAAATGGTTAGAGTTCTAACATATAAAAGCAACAATTGCAGGGCATAACACCAGGAACAAAAGCGAAACAAACAACGTCGGGCGTTAATCAACAAACGGTCGGGGCAACATGCGGAACAAGAAACAAATCGATAGTGTCGTGCAACAACCAACACCCAGAGGAGCAAAATTCAAAACGAAAACCACATCGATCGCATGGTACATCAAGCAACAATCGCTTAATAACATAAGAAACAAAAGATAAATCAATAACACCAAGCGTCTGATAACAAAGTACGAAAAAGCATCGCGCGGACGTACGAAATGAGAAGTTTAGCGGAAATGAAACAAACAACATCGGTGACGCAGCACCCCCATTAAAACAAACAAGCAAGGTAGCAAAAATTAAAAAGGGGAGAAGTGTTTAGAGCGATTTACAACCCGATGGAAGGGGCAACATAGTGACGCAGCACCACAAAAAGAAAGGTTAAACCTTGGGAGGAGCCGCGCCGGCCTTCCTCTGCGCGACCTCGAGCCGCTTCTTCTCCACCCAGTACATAATGCCAGCTTGAACTTTCTGATCTAACTCCTCCACATGGGCGACCCGTTCTTCCTCGAGTTGTTGGGTAATCTGGGAAGCATTTTCCTCAGCCTCAGCTAACTTGAAGCCCAAATCGACCTCGTCCTGTTTCAATCGGCGAACCTCCAGATCAAGCTCCTGCGAACGTTTTTGCGCGGCTACAAAACCACAAATATAGGACGTTATTCATTGGATATAACTTAACATTTTTGCAAGAATAAAGCGCGATCTGGATCTAAAAAATGGCCTCAACACATCGACTAAGAGACCTGACAGGACGAGTAACACCGACTGAAGCGACTCTACCAACTTGGACAACTCATCCTAGGTCCTAGACAACTTCATGGTTAATTCGTTATAATGTTGCTCGTTGAACTCGTTACTAGGGCAATACTTCTTATGCTCGGCCCAATCGTTCATTAACCGATTACGCGACGCTTGGAGAACCGCAAGCTGCGATCTACTCCACTCTAAATCGCCCATAACTTTATCAAATTCACGCACTCGGCCCAGTAAATCGCTGTTAGCTCGCTCCACCACATCCTTATCTCTCAATATTCGCCGGCGATCCTCGTGAAGATCTCGATTCTGCAATTGAAGAGCGTTTACCCTTTGCTCCAAACTCGTGGCTAAAGCAGTTTTTTCGGCAACAAGACGCTGAGAAGATCCCAAATGAGCCCGTAAATTGTCCATCTCGGAAGGATCATAATCAAACCGGTGATGTCGTTCTAACTCGTCCTCAAGACCTGCAATCTCCTCAGTTTGACGGTCTATTTTGTCGTCTTTGTTTGCCATTCGTTGACGAAGATTTTCCACAAGGTCTTTCTCAATATCCCATTTTCTCTTCAGAATCCTAAACTCCGAAGTTGCGTCTATACTTATACTAGATACCTCGGCTAAGAAGAAGGATACCCGACTCAGGATACTGGCACGATAAACTCAATCAACACAAGTCAAGAAGAGTCATATACCTTGAGCATCGAAAAGTTTGATCTCCACTGCTCGCGCGACCCTTCTCATTCTGAAGTTCAAGTTGGAGAGACTCTATCAAATGTTTATCTCGAAGGCGATTGGCGGCATCCAAGCGTACACGGTTCATGATCTAACACAAACAAACGAATTTGCATCATGTTTAGCACACTAAGGACAGAAATCAGAAGTGGGGCATTACTATACAGAATCGAGTCGCTCACCACAATGTCAAGTGTCAAGGCGATGTCGCCATAACAGGGTACAACATTCAACATGTCTTCATCAGTATACTTCCCAAAGTCGGAGGAAGTAAGCGCACCCAATGAATTCATGATCGGGCCAGAAACAGTGAAGCAGGTCTCGGCGCTAGAAGACGATCCCTCAGTAAACCGGGGAACACAGGGAAGCTCTACCGGAACATTAGTAACAACCTTCTCTACGGCGTGCATCTCCAAGGGCTCCTGCTGGTCTCCCACACCTTGTTCACCGACTTTTTCACCCGGCACAGTCTCTCCAAACAACTCATCCTCATCGGAAAGATCAATGAGGGGGCTCGTTTTCGGCGGTGGCTTAGCAATATCTTTACCTCTGCCAGGATTACGCCTAAGCAGAGTAGGGTCGACATTGTAAACGTCATCATCATCGCTCCTCGGGTGTTTCTGCACAAGTGTCTCGTCAGAACATGTGAAGGCAAAAAACAGGGGCAAGTACATGTACTTATAAGGTAATCATTATGTTTGTTACCTTCCCCTAGTCTTCCTCAACCCTTGTGCTAGAACCTCTTTTCCTAGACCCGAGAGTCTTTGTGGAACTGACCTGAGATTTGCAAACAACAACAAGTGACTAACTGACACCCGAAGCTAACAAGATAGAAATCAAGAAAAGCGCGTACCTTATCGGCCTTGTCATCATTAACCACCCAGAAAGAATAGGGCTCAGCGGGAAAAGTAGGCGACGGGAAGTCACCATGAAGGATAGGACCTCGGACAAGAAGCGGAACTCGGGGATAGGTCGGATCATTAGAATGTCGGGCTCTCCTGTTGGAACCATGGCCGACAGGATCGGCATCCAACATCATTCTTTCGACACCCTCGAGCATAGTTTTAACACGATGAGGACTTGCAAAGAAACCCAAAGAAGATCGCCCAGGGTCGAAGTACCAGCTCGATAGTTGACAAGGAAATTGGCAACGGTATACTCAGGAGCGTCCTCGGGCTTGTAGGTCGACCACTCGGCAGTAGAACCATGACCATCGCGGCGATCCCTCCACTCGTTCATAATTCGGAAAGTATTGCCAGTCCATTGAGCTAAAGCACGAGAAGGCCGAATCTGGGACAAAACTTCGTAATAAAATGGGCTATCAGGGTTGTATAAGGGAAGACGGAGACCTAGCTCTAGTTGACCCATGGTGATAACCACACAATCGGCCGATTGCTCGTATTTCTTCATGTCCGCCTTCTTCAATATACCATTTCGGCCCGAGAGAAGGGTCACCTCGTAATTTTGGAGATCATACTTCTCCTTCAGTTTCTCGATAAATTCCTCATCAGAGAGATCTTTCACCACCCTTTTCTCGGACCTGCACGAAATAGAAGAAGAGTTATCAGCAAAAATAGATCTCATCGCGCGATCATCATGCCTAGAGGGGCTCTCAAGTAAAAACAAAGAAACAAGCGAAGGGTCGTCGAACTCAGAAAAAACGTCATCAACGGACCTTTTATCGTCCATGGAAGGAGAAGAAGCCATTAACAGAGATAGTACAGAGCTTGGTATTCGATAGAGAAAGACAAGGCAACTAACATCTACGGTGACGATTAGTGAGGGGGAATTGAAGGAAGAAAAATCAAGAAAGTTAGGGTTTTTCAGAAGCGCAAAGCCATGAAGGAATCCGGGAGAAAAGCTACGATTCTGGACAAGAAAATAAAATGACAGAGAAGAAGAAGGAAGAAAGAGGCGGGCTATTTAAAGGAGAGGAACCATAACCGACGTCGACGGTTACCAGTCATAAAGTGGAGTTAGTGGGGCGTTGCATGGCGGAATTCGCGGCATGACCAAAGACGTGGGCAGTTAGAACGAGGTTCTCCCACTCGTGTCCCCCACACGAGCGGAAGAAGGGGCATAAATGTAGGTGTAAATTATACACAGATCCAGGTGGCGATATCCTAGGCCTGATACACTCAGATAGGAAGAAACGCGAAGCATAGAAGGAAGATTAGGGGGCGCGAGATTTAAGGAGCCACGTGGATCGGGCGTGCAGACATCGGACAAGACTTGATCTGGACTTCTGATAAAGCTGATACAGACAAGACAGGGCGGTTCAAACGAGGTGATATGGTCAAAAGGGTAAGAAAGTAGGAGACGCATCGGCCATTCATAAGGGCGGCAACCAAGACAAGCGACATCGGGCCATCGGAACACCAGACGAGGTCGTCTTGGATAAGAGACAGGCGAGGGATGAAGTCACATCGGCCACACGAGACAGCAGAAGTCGGCCCAACAACAACAAAGCAACTAGATGTAATGTGACCAACACCCTAACTTAGTTGTATGTAACCTCTTCTATAAATAGAGCGACTCGAATTCAAGAAGAGGCAGGTTGTAATCTTTGGGGAGAGAAAGAGAGAGAAACCCGAGTTAGCATTAGAGAGAAGTGAATGAGAAGTAAGTGCATCTTGTAAGGAAATCCCACTAAGAACAACACCATTGTAACACCGCAAAGTAATAAGATTCATCCTTTCACCCCCGTGGACGTAGGTAATCATACCGAACCACGTATATCTTGTGTTCATGGTTGAGCGTTTACTTTCGTTTGAGAAGAGTAGTACATTTCCATCCTTTGGATGTAGTTTGTAGTAAAATGCATCTACACTTATTGAATATTTTATTAGCAATTAGTTTTAAAATAAGGTCCAATATTTCATAAGTGAAAAACAGACCCGTGCGTAGCACGGGTGAAAAACTAGTTTTCTTAATGACAAAAATCAATATGTAACCGAATCGTAGGGATTCGACGACCAATTCTAACAACAAAATATATTCTTTCTTTTTATGTTTTTCATACGCGGATGCCGAACCCAGGCCCCTATTAGACTCAACACCGCTAAACCCACTATACAACTAATAATCTATTACAAATTTTTATGGCGGGGATTCAACTAATAATTTATTACAAACCTTTATATCGGGAATTCAACCCCTAACTTCCTCCTTACTGGAGTTGATGAAATATTACCGAGCTATGTTTTTGGATCCAACAAAAAAATATTCACCGTTAAACTTAAAGATAAAAATACTGATGCGGGGAGAAATTGAACAAACACTATACTTTCACATGGGCATCCGAAAATACAGAAACGTATTTAATTGCTATTTATAATATATAAATAAAATTCATTATTATTAAATAAATAATTTCCCAATGACAAATTTTTCGAATCTCTCTATAAATCCGATTAAATCAATTCAACTGAACAGAATTTACAGATACAAAATACTCCCTCCGTTTCAGGAAAAGTGTTACTTTCACTTTTTTAATTTGGCCTATTTTTAGGCTAAAATGAAAAAGTTAAAGTAACACTTTTCCTGAAACGGAGGGAGTATAATAATTGTAAGAAAGATAATTCAACGCTTCTCTGTCTCTCACTCTCTCTATCATCTTTTTGTAACCTTAACTAATGATTTTTCCTCCGATTCAATACGGGACGACTCGGTTTGAACTCACCAAATGCCATCTCCTATTTGATTCTCCAAATCAAAATTAATCTTAATACCAATTTGAACTTGTATAAAGAATTTTAGTAACCCGTCCCGTCGCCCATCATCTCATCAAACTCGGTCGGTTCACCCTTGAACTTGCTTTCATTGCTCTTGAACTCAGACAATTTAACCGAGTCAGGCACAGCTGCCACTTGACCCTTGAGAGTCTTGATAAACCTAAACCGAGTCAGAAAATTACCAGATCGATTTGTCACAAGGACTAGGGGTGCCAACGGGTCCCATTGGGTCCGGGTAGTGTGCTACCCGGAACCGGAACCGGTAATTTTAATCGGTTCCGGGTCCTAACGGTTTCGGGTCCGGTTCCTAAATTGATGGATCCGGAACCGGACCCGATAAAAACACTAATTACCCGTCGGGTCCGGGTATTTATCGGGTCCTTAAAAATCAACTAAACTTTTTTATTTTACTTTTATATTTGCTATATTAGCTTGAATCTAATAATTTTTCATATAAAATTATTATTATATCTATGTAATTTTTTTAATTAGGATTAAACATAGTAAAATATGAAGGATAAATAAAAAAAAATTGAACGAAATTATACTAAATTTTTAAATTTTATGTAAAATTAACAAGTAAAACATAGATATTCGGGTACGCGTAGGGTCCTACCCGTTAGGACCCGGAATTTATCGGTTTCTAACGGGTCTTACCCGTCGGGTAGTGATTTAGCTAACGGTTCCAATCTTGGGACCCGGAACCGGACCCGACACACCCGGGTCCGGGTCGGTTCCGGGTAATCGGGTACCCGTTGGCAGCCCTAACAAGGACCATTAAGAAGTGGCCTAGAATCTGACAAAAAATCTAGAGATGTTGTTGATCTCAACCTGGCATTACAGTGTCTTTGAAAATCATCAAGAGTGAAAAACCGAGATGAGTTACTCGAATCGGATCTAGATAAAAATCGAAGAATTTCTTTGAAAAGAGACTCATCGCATGGAATGGCTAATGGACCATGATTATTACCAAAACCATATTCTTCTTCAGCCTGAACTAGCAATTTCTTGAAGATTGGATGGTTAAGGTGACTTGCACGTACAATGTATCTTTTGCCACTGTTTCCTACTGCAACGGCTACATGCCCTGAAGGGACATCAGTTGGGATCTTCTTGGTTATTGAGGAGGAGTTGTAGCTTCTTAATGCTGCTTTTTGGCGCCATCTCCTTGGCAATTGCCTGAGTTGAACAATGTGACGGATCCTGCCACACTTTGCTATGCATGCAGACATTTTCTGGAGGGAGAATGTGTGACAAAATGAAAGCAAAGACAAGACAAATGAGACGGAAAAAGAAGAAGAAGAAGAAGCTGTTTTCGTTTTGATTTTGGAGAATGTAAAGTGTTTCGAAGCAAGAAACTTAGGGGAGGTAGGCGTTTGAAGAGCGGAGAAGGGTATTGTTATATAAACATTGGGGTAGGAGAATGCCATCGATATTTAGAGATAATTACGATATTAAGTCTTGTTTTTCGTGTGGAGAAATTTGGTAAATATTAAGGCTCCTTCTTTCTTTAAAGTCTATGACCATGTGAAGTTTGAAGAACGGATTACTGACATCTTGATCTACAGGGGTAGGCTTAGAGTGGCGGAAATGGTTTCGAAGACGATCCACAGGGGAATCCATCATCAATGCATGCAGTACAGATCCTGGAGGCCTATTTTCTTGCAACTTTACCTCAAGCTTCACTTCAATATTGTGCTGCATGTCATCCAAGAACCAGGAGAAATCAGCCTCATAACCTGGAAACTCACAACCCTGAGGAAATGGAATTCCATACGGCAACCTTGTGACACCATACTCTCGGGGATACCAATATACGTTGGGCTCTTCTTCAACTTCTTGCATCTTCCTCTTTCCCTTTCGATCATAATCACCTTCACCACCAGCCATAGCGATTGGATGATTCAATTTCTTTCTACTACTGAGATTAACAAAAATGGAAGACGAAGAAAGAAATTTTTTTTTGTTTCCCTCTTCTGAGAAAGAATTATGCTTTAAAGGGATCAGTTATGAGGGTGTAACCACTTTAAGTGGCGTCGGTTTCCAATACACCCCAATAACTGAATACCATCCCCCTATTCCTCTATATGTCGCTTCATTTCTTAGCCCTTTAGGGAATCATTCCTCTCTGACTATACAACCTAGCCCTTTAAAGTATAAAACACCTAATGTTGTAGCTTGTTTCTTGACAGATGGCAACTGGAAGGATGAAACAACTACACCTGGCAAACTGGAAAAAATTGATCAAACAACAGGCATAATCACCACCACTCGTACCATCCATTCGTGCACGACTCAGACGCAGCATACCCATTTTCAGCTACCAGAGCTTCTGACTCAACGAAATCCATTAGCGGACCCGCATAACCCCACTGCAAAGAAAATGGATTCGGGCGGATTCTACCCAAAAACCCATCAAGTGGGCCACATAGATACAGTTGGTTGCAAGTACAAATCCTTATTCAACTCTCAAAATCAACCCGTGACTAGTTTGCAAACAAAAGCTTTTTACATAATTTTCAACTCAAGTCATGACAAGACCATGAATAGATATGACTACCAAAGTAAAGGTCATGGTAAGGCTCTCAAACCTCCTTATAATACTAACACTTCTTTTGAGTGCAGGTACATGAGTCAGATTCCCTTAGTCATATATAAAAACAACAAGACTAATCATACAAACCTCAAGGTGCAGTCCACTTCAACAAACCAGCTTCCTCCAAATTTTCTTTGGACTGATTTGAACTGCAATCCTAGTGATGATACTATAAAGAATCTTATTCAAATTAAAGCATGTCAAGCCTCTCTACAACAACAATACTGGTATGCTACCTCAAAGGTTGATTTTGGTCAAACCTCTAGTTGGGTAAACCTGCTTCACTGCTTATACCACCTTATTTCCATGGCCTCTTCCTCAAAATCCATAGCTTCTACCTATAAATCTCCCAACCCTTCTATTGAAAATCTTGTTGCTCAAATAAACAAATCTCTTAACATTCCTGAAGCTGATCTTTACCCAAAGGTTTTCCTTAACCCTGAAAACATCAGAACCAAGCAACCTTTGGATTGGAAATGGTGCTTCTTAGGAAAACTGTGCAGCAACACCTGTTATGAAACCTCTAGAGTCAGCAACTTTATAAACAATAACTGGGTGTTCAGTGGAAGAGTGGAGCTGGAAATATGGAATAGAAGAAGGAATTTTTTCATCCTCAGACTCACTCATGAGGATGATTACTCCACCATTAGGAATGGAGGCACTAGAGGAGTTTTTGATAAACTCATGGTTCTTGTAGGAATTCCATTGGGAGGTCCTGATTTAATTCATGAAGAAGATTTTACAAAAGTTATGATTTGGTTACTCATCAAAAGAATCCCAACTCATATTATACCTGACATCAGAAATATTCTGCAGCCTGTGGGAGTATATCAGAAAGAATAGAAGCCTTATGGAAGAGACATATTTGAAAAAAAACCTTGACGCCCTTCTCACTATTGATGTCACCAAACCTCTAAAGTTTGGAATTGAAGCTTTTGAAACACCAACCATCTCCCATTGGCTTGAATTTGCTTATGCTTTGAATGGCATCAAATTCTGCAAAGTGTGCAGAACTTTAGACCACCCATCTCCCCCTGCCCCGTTCCACCCACACCTTCAAAATCTCACTACTCAAACTACACAAACTTTCCTTCACCCCAACCATCTCCACCACCCAAAACTGATTATCAAAAAAATGTCCATGAAGGAAGAAATGTTATGCACAGAGGATATACTAATGCTTATGCTGCTCAAGCTTTTGAAATCAAAATGAGAAATGCTAAACAGAAAGAGCTAGAAAATACAATTGCAAGTATTGCTCCCTCCTCATCCAAACATCTCACCTTTGGAGCCTCCTCTAGAGATGAACCCAACTATACTCACCCTGATATCATTGCTATCCAAATCAGAAACAAAAGGATTGATATGTCAAAAAAACCCTAACCAACTACAAACACCTTTAATACAAAATTAATATCAAAGAAGATGCTAGAACAAAACCACAAAATACTGCTATTGCTAGCTCTAGATCAAAAGGTGATACTGATGGTCTCTTCCCATCTATCCCCCCCCCCCCCCCCCAAAAAAAAAAAAAAACTTTTCATCCCTTTCTCAAATCAAAAAAAGAATGGAAGATGAAACTGCCCAATTCAAGAAGAAAGCCTGAAAAGATAGAAAGAAAATTCATACCTTTGCTGAAGATCCCTTACCCAGTGATAATCATAACACCAAAAATGCTGATAAGAGAAAACAACCAAATTGTGATGTAATCCCTATGGAAATCAATGAAGTTGACAACAACAAAAAATTCAAGGAATTCTCTGACAACTATGTTGAACCCTTAGACTCAAGCAATCCTCATATGACTAATGGTGAATCTGACTCATCCATACCTGATACTAAGGTAAAATTCTACATCTTCTTTGATACTTTTAATCTTAAATTTAAGCATCACTACCATGCCTACGATTGTGGTCACATTATAACATATACCTACCATTGTTGTCACATTATAACATATACCTACCATTGGTGTTACATTATAACATATTTTGATCCAATAACTAGAAGGCCAACATCCAAGTATCCCCTTGTTTATTATTTCTGGAGATTCTTTACCACCATTGCTTGGAACTGTCAAGGGCTAGGACAAAGACATACCAAGAAATATCTTACAAATATGCTAAACAAGTTCAATCCTGACATATGCTTTATCTCTGAAACTAAGCAGAAACATGGAAAACTTCTAATTTCCATGAAACAGCTTAACATTCAGAATTTTTGGCATGTTAATCCTGGAGGGGCTAGTGGTACAGCTGGTGGGTTAGTGTTGATATGGAAAAATAACTTTGATGTTACTATCTTAGACTCTTCCATTAATCATATCAATGCCAGAATTCAGCCTACTAGTGGCCCCTCTTGGCTTTTTACAGTTTACTATGGTAACTCTAACAATATTGTTGATAAACTTAATTCTTGAAAAATCTTGGAAAACACTGCTTCAAAAAACCATATTCCTTGGTTGATTATTGGAGAACTTAATTTCATTTTGCATGATAATGAAAAATACAGTACTCAACCACTGGACAATGTGGAAGCAAGTTTATTTAACAAGAAGATTCTTGATTTAGATCTTGTTGATTTGGGCAGCACTGGGTGCCCTTTCACATGGTATAATAAGAGAAGTGGTCCTGCTATTACTGAAAAAAGATTGGATAGAGGGATATCTACTGATTCTTGGCTTACCCTTTACCCAAACACTACTATCACAAATATTCTAGCCATTGGTTCAGATCACCACCCCATCCTTCTCAACACCAATCCCCAATGGACCACTGGAAAAATCCCTTTCAAATTCTTTGGTCCCTGGTTGGATCATAAAGATTGTAGGGACATTATCATTGAATGTTGGCAAAGAAACATGTCTGGTTAAACTTCCTATCTAATAACCAGAAAGCTCAAGGATATCAAGACAAAGCTTAAAACTTGGAACAAAGATGTTTATGGAAACAGAAAAACAATCATTGAGGACAACAAGAACCATTTAAAATGGTTATAAGAAACTTACTTCAAGCAAGACAGAAGAACAACAATACACACTGCAATGCAAATCCTAAAAAACTGGCAAGACATTGAAGAAAAATTATGGAAAATCAAAAGCAGAGATCAATCCATCAAGCTGGGAGACAAGAATACCAGTTACTTTCACAGATCTACTAAATGCAGAATAAGAAGAAACAGGATTGATGCAGTTCAGGACTCTGAAGGAAGATGGATTGAAGACTACCAAGAAATAAAAAACTTCTTCACAAACCATTCCTCCAAAATGGCTACCACTGAATCCCCCAAGATAAATCCTGAAATCATTAACCTCATTCCCACAATCATAACTGAAGCTGACAACATCATGCTCAACAGAATCCCAGAAGACCATGAAGTTAAATCTATCCTCTTTAGTATGGCTAAAGATAAGGCTCCATGCCTTGATGGATCCCCCCCCCCCCCAACTTCTTCCAATCCAACTGGGATACTATTGGTGAAGATTTGGTTAAGATGGTAAAATATTTTTTCAAGTCTGGCCATCTGCTAAAAGAAATGAACACTACTTTCATAACTGTGATGCCTAAATCAGATAACCCATCAAATCCCAGCCATTTCAGACCCATCAGTCTGTGCAACACTACCTATAAAATCATTTCCAAGCTCCTATCCTAGAGAATGAAACTATACCTTAACAAAATCATATCCCCCTACCAATCTGCTTTCATACCTGGGAGACAAATAGCTAATAATATATCCATTTCTCATGAAATTATACATCACATGAGAAATAGAAGAGGTCTCAGAGGAAACAAAGGTATCATGGGAATCAAGATTGATATGGAAAAAGCATTTGATAGAGTGGATTGGACCTTTCTTCGGCATATATTGGCAAAGATTGGCTTCAACTCTGATTGGTGCAAAAATATTATGCAATGTATAACTACCACTTCCTCTGCAGTTCTGATCAATGGATCCCCTGACACCTTTTTCAATCCTTCCAGAGGTCTTAGACAAGGAGACCCACTATCTCCATTTATTTTTCTGTTTTGCATGGAAGCTTTGTCCAGGACTCTATCCCATGCTGAATACTTGGGAATTATATCAGGCATCAAAATCTGCAAAAATGCCCCTTCCATAACACACCTGCTCTTTGCTGATGACTGCATGGTGTTCTGAAAAGCCAACTCCTCTGAAACTAAAAACTTAAAAGACATACTCAATGTGTTTGGAGCTACTTCTGGCCAACTTATCAACTTCAGCAAATCTGGTGCTTTCTTCAGCAAATATACTGATCCAACCATCATACCTAGTATTTGCAAGCACCTTGAAGTCCAAGCTTTTCCTGAAAATGACAAATACCTGGGATCTCCATTATTTACTCACAGAAGCAAAATTCAATGTTTCAGACCAGGGGTGGATAAGATGAAACTAAACCTTTTTAGCTGGAAAAACTCTCCTCTAAATCCAGCTGGAAGAGAAGTGATAATAAAGTAAGTAATATCCACAGCCAGCATTTATCAAATGAACTGCTTCAGAATACCTAAGCAAACATGTCAAGACATGAACAAGTTACAAAGAGATTTCTTCTGGGGGGAAAATCTGGAGAATCCAACTGGCTACTACCCAAAAGCTTGGACAGCTCTGTGTAAGACAAAAGTGTTTGGTGGGTTGGGTTTCATAAATATGGAATTATTCGATAGTGCCATGATAACAAAGATAGGTTGGAGACTGGAACAAGACAAGGACTCTCTCTGGTTTCAGTTGATGGATGCCAAATATCTGCTGGGAAGAAATATTCTTATCATGAACATCATTGCTAAAGATGGTGATTCCTGGATATGGAAAGGAGTTCTAGAGGGTATTCAAAACATTCAGAAGCATTGTGGTTGAAGAATAGGTAATGGTAACAAAATCAATATCTGGGATGATATATGGATACCCAATCTTACTGAGAAGCTCAACCAACCTGCAAACTTCCCAATTGATATTCAAAAGGTAGCTCACCTAATGACAGATCAGTAGGATTGGAACACACAACTGATCTAACAACTTTTCAATCCGTCCATTGATCAAGCCATTACTGCTCTACCCATCCACCCCAGGGAAGAAGATAGTATTCACTGGAATATCAGCAACACTGGCAAATTCTCAGTTAAAGCTCTTTATATAGCAAAATTTGAGACCTTATACAGAAATGATCAAGCAACTAGGGATTGGGGTGCAATATGGAGGTTGGATGTAGCTCAGCTATCAAGATCTTCCTCTGGAAATGTGCTCATGAAATCCTACCAACTAATTCTAAAACAGCTAGCATTCTTCACTATATTGACCCCATATGCAAAATCTGCAACTGTGGGGAAGAAAATATGACACATATGTTTCTCAATTGCCCTACTTCTACTGTTGTTTGGCAGCAAATGCTAGGGTTGAATCATGGGCTCTTTGACCATCAAACTCTTTTCATGGGGTGGTTCAATGAGTGGTTCCAAAATGATAGCAATACTGTCACTACCTGCATCTATGCTACCATTTGATGGTACATCTGGAAAGCTAGATGTGATACAGTTTTTCAGAACATTGTTCCTCAAGCTAAGGCTAATACTCTTAGCATTCAACACCACCTCTGTGACTACAATAGAGTTCATAATATGTCTTATCATGTCCTGAATTCTCAGGATAACCTAAATGCTGCTGAGTCACAACAACCTTATGCAGGAATAAATGTTGGGGTCCAACAACAAAAGAAGAACTGTGGCTATGTAATCAAAATATGTACCATCAGGGACCCCAACACCTCCACTCTAATTATCTCTGACTTTGCAGGAAACCTATTTGATAGCAGAGGACACTCAGCTCAAAGGGTACCAAAAGGAGTCACAGGAGGAGTAGAACTAGCCTTCGGATGTGCAGAAGAGAAGCAGCACACCAACATTTTCATACAAGCTGAAAGTACGGACATTTTGGAGCATTTCAACAACCTCTACATTCAAGATATTAAAGGGAGATTTAGAAGGAGTTATTACAGGAAAACACAACGTTTGAATAAAGACAATACTATCCACATCAAACCTGTAACTTTTGTTTTTCTAGGTCTTCACATCTTGGAAAGAACACAAAACACCCAAGCTCTAAACTTGGATATTCAATGTAAGAACTTGAGAAGTGGTTCCGAGGTTTTTCTAAACCAGGACACCACTAGTATTTCGATTAATACTATCCCTTAGGCTTTGCCTAAGTTTTCCAAAAAAAAAAATCAAAAAGGGAGAAGGGAGAAGTCATGGAATATTATTTTGGTGCATAAGTAATGTCGTAATGGTTTTTCTCTTTCGAATTTCCTATTATTAATTCACTGTAAAAAATACTGTCTAAGTTTGTATAAAATGAAGAAGATTGAAAAAATAGAGCATGCCTACTGGAGTCTGGAGAAGAAAACTAAAAATAATAAGAAGTAAAGCAGCTAGAAGCAGCTAGACTACTGTGAGATGGGAGGACTCCATAAACAATGTTTTGAAGACTTTGATAATTATCGAAATGAATAATAGCATATGAATGTCACCGCCGACCATCAAGTGATCTGATGGTATCAAGTGGTCCGATGGTTGGCATGCTCCCTTCTACGGAAGTCAATATTCAAACTCTGTAATTTCCAAATATAACTTCTTATAAACCGCAGGATCTTAGATTGCCCAAACAAAGTGGGAATAATAATCTCAACACGCCCCCTCACGTGTAGCCTCGTTGGGTCTAACACGTGGACAATTCACCCAAGTGATGCAGAGTAAAGGCGTGGTCAAATGACTCATCGCAAATAGCCTGCTTTGATACCATGTTAGAATATGAGCATCCAACTTAAAACCAATTGGCAGTGGAGAGGCCCTAAGGATTATAAACCGCATGATCTTAGATTTCCCAGACAATGTGAGACTAATAATCTCAACAAAAATCACTGCCCAAACCATAAAAAAAAAACAATTATGAGTGTCATCGATATAACATTGTAAAAATTATTTTATTTTATTTTCCTAAATTTTTTTTATCTAGAGAATTATAAATCAATATTTTGTTGACAGAGCAAACAAGTTTTGGCTAGGAACGGCTATATAAAATAAAAAATAATACCATTGTCAATAAAGTATTAGACATTTTCTCTACCGAAGATGTCATCCGAACTGTAAAATGTTTCATCTAAGCACAACTAATTTCATGATTTTTTAAGTAGTATGAATACATTCTATTCAGGATCACTATTATTACTAAAGAAAAAAACCCTATTTAAAAGATAGTATACTAAAATCATTTTTATAAAAAGGTATGAGGTTTGTCTCCATGATATCTAGGGCTATCAGGCGGACGACATTCGACGTGGACCCCAATCTGGCAGTCGGAGTGCTCCGGAAGGAGTTTTTCAATTGACGGCTAGGAATCTTCGAGTAATATGAAGTTGGTCGGGTGGGTGCCGCTTTAGGTTGTACGAGTTCTTCCACGATTCAACAAATTTCAAACACAATACAGGTATCTAAAAACTTTCTCTGCCCCATATTTTTCCTCCTGAAAACACTTAAACCAGATTTCTATAATTTATGTTTGATTCCTTGATCTCATTAGTTTCATGGGGTTAGGTTGTTATTATTTTCACATACAAGTCCTTCTCAGAAGATAACCTAGAGAAAACATTGTTCCTTTCGAACCTTAGTTTTTCAATTTTTCTTATATTATATGTACGGTTTTTGATTCGTTGTTATTTTGAATTATAGAGTTCCTTTTATGGGTTTTAATAAGATTCGTAAAAAAAAATTCCTGATTTTTAGGGCATTTGGTTTAGCCGCTTAGGAAAAATTAGTGTTTTCTCCAAATTGGGGGTTTTCTGGTATTTAACAAATTCTAGGGTTTTTTACTCTTCCATCTCAGTCAACAACTGTTGTTGGGGATGATGTCAATCCTCCACCATCTGAAAATGTAACTGTAACATTAACCCCTCTTCCGTTTAATTCTTCCCGAAGTAACTCAGTTCATATTTTTTAAATACATGATAGAAATTTATGCTTTTCAGAAATTTTGGTTTTTTTAGTTGAATCTGAAAGTGTTAGAGCATATCTCGGTTGAACCCACCAAGCGTTGGTATATTAAGTTTGGTTGTCATATTTTAGTGAATCAAAACTCATCTAAGAGTCGCTTGATTATGTAACTAGAGACAACTTCGTATAATTTAGACTAGAAAGTCTACGATTATGAGACATACAAGTATTACTCGAAGACTTGAAGAATGTGAAGAAGTAACAAGCTAAAACGATGATATCATCCTTCCTCTTGAGGTTAGTAATATTTGACTTGAACTATTTCATTTCTAACATATCTTTCAAGTCGTCCTATATTGAAAACATAACTGTGAAGCTGTGAATGATTATACTCTAGTAGTAAGACATGATCATATGATCATAGTGTTAAGGAATTAGGATACGAAGTATAACGTTTATCTTTTGAACTTCGTATATATATGACATCGACATAATCGTATGAATGCTATTGTGATTATGTGTATGGGTAAAGGTGAAAATTTCATCATAGGAAACAATGTTTACATTTGTTTAAAGGAAGTACATTCATGAACTTGTTTTATGAATCGAAAGGGAAATCGCTAGGCATATTGGTATTGTTATTCATTGCATATCTTTGGATTACCAATATGAGTGATTTAATAGAACCGATCATAATCTATTATGTATCTTGGTATAACTAATCACAGTACCTGACTTATTATATTGGTATGACTTTTATTAGTGTAACTGATCCTAAGTAATTACTTGAGATGGTGTGATCGATATTTTTAATTGGTGTGAACGATCCTAGTACTTGGTGTGACCGATTGCAAAAGAGTTGTGTAATTAATCGTTGTAATTGGCATAAACGGTCCTAGTAATTGGTGTAACCGATATTGGTAATTGGTGTAACCGATCCTAGTTACTTGTGTAACTGATCACAAGTAATACCATGATAATATGGTAACCGGTCCTGGTAATTGATGCAACCGAACGGTTAACTGATATAACTGTTCCTAGTAACCATATTAAGGTAGAACTGATCCTTATGTTTGGTAGAACCCTAAACCCATGATTAGTGAATTGATATTTGATCAATCACATAGTTGTCTTGGAATACAGATGAACCAATTCTAAACTTGTTTGGAAGTGTGGTATAATCAATTCCAAGATTGTAAATATGAAAGAGGATTAACAAAGAAAAGATGTCAACATACTTTGAACATGATCAGTAACTTTTATCTTTTATTGCTCAAAGATATTCCTTAATAACTCAAGGAGATCCCGGTCTGAAATAAATTAAGAATCTTCTAATTAAGATTATTAGTTTTATATGCTTTAATTACCAGCAATTCAATACATATCTCTAGTAAATAATTTTTTTTAATGTGCATTTACTAATTGGAGATTTTCTTTGAGAGATTTCGGAAATATTGGACAAAGAATTTCTAGGAATTATGAAATACGATTTGGGCATTTATTGCATATCTTGAGAATATTCGGTTTTGGAAATTCCTTGGTGTCCAAACATCCTTGATCTATAAATACCCAAGTTTGCATTTCTAGAAAAATATTCTAAGAGCCAGGCGAACTTCATATTTTTGTTATTTCTAGTGGAGCCGTCTATCCAGAGAAGAAAGTAACCTAATTAGGAGAAATATTTTACGACAGCTCGTTTAAAGACTTATGTGGGATCAAGAAGCTCTACGAGTACCGTTGGTGGGAAACTAGATAATTGCAGTTTATTTTAGTTTTCGATTGATTTGATTTAGTAACGGTTGTTGAACTTTGATTGCACCTAGTTTGTTTATTCTTGAGAATCTTCTCTTCTGATATAAGATTCACTCAATCTAGATCAAATTGTCGATGGGATCTTTAGAACTGTTTGTAAATCTAAAGATGTTTTGTGATAATCCATAATTAACAGACTCCGTTCTGTGTGTGATTGATCACAAGAGATTCAAGTGGTGTTGTGCAGGTGTTTATTGAAGATTAAAGAAGATTTGAAGACAAAGAAGATTTCTGATTTGGTTTCTATATCTTTGGGTGTGCACAAACCTTGATCGGCTGGAATCCAACTAGAATCGAATTTATTCGATTGGTTAGTTGTGTAAGATCACTATCACCTTATAGTTTCTTGTTTGAATCTATATTGATTGATTGCAAATCTAAACTCTTCTACTTCGGTAGTTGTTGGATAGATTGATCTGACCAGGCAAAAGAGTTTATTTGTTAAATAGAAAAGCATTTTCATATGACTTGAGATATCTTCATCTGGAAGAATCAAGAGAGTTGTTACCAAACAGATTTGTTGTTCCTATACTGTTTGGAATACGATCTAAAGGAATTGTTCCAGTGCGTGCACTTATTGAATGTCGGAAGCGCAGGGATACTGAAGAAACTAGGTGAACTATAGGTTTAGTTGCTTGGTCTCAACTATACAAAGTTGGTTTGATTTTGTATAGCGGCTTAATTATGAGAGTATTTAATTCTGGACTAGGTCCCGGGTTTTTCTGCATTTGCGGTTTCCTCGCTAACAAAATCTTGATGTGTCTTTTACTTTTCTATTTTCGCAATTATAATTATTTATTATAATTAGAAGTAAAATACACAAACGTTAACTCCATATTACTTGATAGTGATCCTATAGAGTTTGGTTAAGTCTGAACCTATTATCAAGTAATCACACTTTGATTGTTGTATTGTCTCAATCTCATATCCATAGACGATCACACAAAGTGGGATACCGAATTGCTGTATTGTCTTGACTTCGTCCATAGACAATCACTTTTGGTAAGAGGACTTATAAGTGGATAATTTAAAGATTGTGGTGTATTAATTTGGGTACCCTCATCTTTTTAGAAAATTTGTGAGAGATATTATTTATTTTTAATGGCAGGAAATGGAAATTCAATGATGCAAGGAGCTTTAATCGAGGTATTCAGTGCATCTGTTTAGATATAAGAATGGAAGTTTTCATGTGCAATTCTTATATGTTGGCGTACTTAAGCTTATCATTTAAGCTTATTAGCTTTCCTACTTGACAAGTATCAGAAGCCTTTATCAGCAGAAACAGAAGTTCCAGGACAATTCTTATATGGTCGACAAATGCATGAATATGGTACATTGCACCGCTTTCAAGTATTGAATGCTTAGAACAAATTTTGTAGACATGGAATCGAAATAGAGGGGATATGATTTATAATGTTGATGTTGGTTTTTGGTTTTTGGTTTTAGATCATTCTTTTGATAGAGCTGGTGGTGAACGTAGAGGTTATATAAAACATGGTGGTCGTGGTGGGGTTAATAGTGTCATGGAGGTGGTGTTGTGGTTGTGTATTACACTTGTTAGGTAGAAGTGATAGGGGATGCTGTAATGGTGGGTGGATAGAGGCGATTGAGGTGATAGTGGTGGTAGTGGCGGGTGTATATGTCAAACTGTTAGTAAAACTATTTTATAAATTTTTATAACAACTATAAAAATTATAAGTTGTAAGTGGAACTGCAGAGTCTTAAGCGTGAACCTGAGTTGGAATGTTTATTTTAAAGGTTAATTGATGTTCTATTACTTGCAATTCAAGATATATTATGTTTTTTTGGTTCGTCGTGTTTCTAATTTTATTTATGTTGTTGCAGTTTCCAGTACCTTTCAAGCATTTAACCACTAATGTTTTGTTCTCAATGGCTAACTTCTCAAGCACGAAGAGTATTTTGGATTCAGAGAGTAGCAAAAACGGCGGTCATTCTCTGTACGACACACTAAGTTGAATGAGCATTCAATCAAATGGCTGGGGTTTAGAAGACTCTCTTATTGGCGAGGTAGAGGATGTTGGAAAATCTCTATTAATGGTTACTTTTGTCGTTATTCTAGTCTCACCACCTTAGTTGTCAAAATAGTCATGTTGATGGTCCCATTATTAGACTGAGATAATCGTTGTTTACTAATGCAATTTCCACCTAGAAAATTTAGCAAAGTGGACGGCACCACATTCTATTTAAAGCACGTATTGTGTTTCCTTTCAGTTTCTTTACTTATGTAGTTAAGATAAGATGTGTGTGCCTGACAGAATTATTCCGTGCAGATGCTTTTGGGAAATTGGAACCCGTCTCAGATGTTATCATGGTATTTTTTAATATCCAGGACATGACTAGTGAAGTGCCAAATAGGGAAATAGCAATCCAAGATGAAAAGTAAGTCGATATTTTGAGATGAAGGTACTAGATAATCACGTTGTTGATCTATAGAAGTTGTTTTTGCTTTTTGCTGAGGTAAAGGGATCGACATGAAGGTAACTTTGTGGGAAGAATGGTGCAGATCAATAGAGTAGGAGTGAACATGGAAATGTGCTAGTAATTGTTATAATCACTGCAACGTTCATAAGCGAGTTTCGAGGTTAGTTATCTGATCCCATTCCACCATAACACAACACAAAGAGATGTTTAGTGATCTTCTCAACTTAATTGTAGGTACATTTGGATTGTACAAAAATACTATGTTCAAGGTATTGGTCAATTTAGCCATATCCGAGGTCAATGAATTCATAAAAATGTAAGTATGCATCATCTGAAGTGGACAATGTAATTATTTATAAATACATACTGCAAATGGACAATTAATTTAAGTATGCTTTCTCCAGAAAGACAATTATATTTCAAAAGATCGACCTAGCCCTGTAAGATTATCCCTCCGAGAATATAAAGACTATACATAAAGCGACTGATATGCTGCAGTACGATGATAACAAAGTAAGCATATATTTAATCTAATTTATCCATGTAACTGGATAAACATTCACTTTTGAAGCAACATTCTTGGGCTTGGTTTGGTAGAGAGTGGTTCTCATGCAAGAAATGCACTAGAAAAGTTGAATATGAAGGTGATGATTCCTTCTGTAGCTAGTGGAATATAGATTTTAAAGAAGAAGTTCCATGGTAAATTTAAATTGCATATTTTGATTTAGGAGTAATACACTGAGATATATTTGTTGTGATGCGAAAGACGGCGTAAAAGATGATGAGGTGCACCGTTGATGAACATGTAAGGTACATGAACACTGCTGCGAGGTACGGGGTATTGGTATGAATCGTAATTCAAACCAACCAATGTAAGAACTTTATAGTAGTAAGGTTTTCTCTTCTAATTAAATTAAAACATAAGAATTGCTAAATACAATCTTCGAAACACATAAGATAGATTTGAGGAGCCCGGTTTGCATCCAATCTTTTGTTTAAGGCATGGACTGTTGATGAACTAACTATTTCTTTGGGACCTCCTGTACAATCTCTAACAATAGTGATAAATCACCAGGATTTGTTATTCTATTATTTTTGAACCTATTATATTTTGCAGGTTTTAGAATTTGACCAGGCTTATTAGGTAGTCCTAATAAATCATAGTATCTATGCTTATTTCCAGTAATTGACGAGGCTTAAATGAATGGACTTGGACGTGTAATTAGGAACTAAATAGTTCACATTGGTCGGTAAATCAGTGTTGATCTCAGATATTAATCTTGCCCTCCTTTTAATAGTTTTAAATCAGATGGCTATTTTTATATCTAGCGGTCCAAACCACATTATGCATGTTAGTCGGTGGAGAAAATCGCTTGGTATGATGCTCCTGTATCCTATATTTACATTATTTTTTATTGGTTATATTGTTTGATTTGATTCACTGGAGGCCTCTCTTTGTTGCATATTCATGTGACATTACTGATTGTATTTCACTGTAATTAGGATATTTAGTTTCAGTGTCACTACTTTACAATTTAGGTCCATTGGATGCAATATAATAAATGCTTAGGAATTTGTTGTCCATGTGTGTTCTAGAACCTTTCATGTACAATGTCTAATGATGGAATGAAAAACCATTTGGGGTTCAATGTACACAAGGTGGGCATTAGTTTGAAGGTTATAAGGTTAATGTGCTTCCACATAAATTGCAATTAATTTTTCAAAATAAGTAAACAAATGACAATTCTGTTTTTGTTGTTTAATTCGTTGAGTATCTTTTTGCAAGTACCAATTGGGTCATTATTGATATACCAATTTGTTTCGTTTAACTTTATACACGCGGTCTCTGAAACCATGGGATCTGAGACCACTGATAGACGATAAGAGTTACATTAAGCTTTAGATTTTTTTATTTAATAGACAGAATATTAATGATGTGATTTCTACGGTTCAACCTCTGGCATATTCTTTAAAGTTGCTCAATACTCGGTGTATTTAGTCATTATTTATTTACTACATTGTTCATAGCTCAGTTTGTGCGTCTTTTTTTCGGTCCTGAAAGTCACGTGAGTCATTACTTATGTTCCTTTGAGGTAGTGGCTCCTTGATTACCTCATGACGCATCAAATTTTCCATATTCTTGGCTTGGATATACAGTCCAACCTTGATAAACGAATGTTCGATAAATGAATAACTCCTCCAAATGAATAATTTTCAACGGTCCCGACTTGGGCCAAGGTGATAAATGAATAACCTCGCTTAATGCATTAATGAATAAAAAAAATAATCCTTAAAGGCCCTATGAAAATATATACGAATAATCACTATTATATAATAAGACAATATATATAAGAATAAATCAAAACACAAAATATATCTTACACAAAAATATATGCAGAAATAAACTGAAAAAAATCATTTATGGTTGACTGTTTTTTTCTTCCACCCAAACCAAAACGCCCCTCATCAATTTTGTAGCAAGTAACTTTTTAAAGTGATCATCGCTTGAAAGGCATCTCTAGATGACACATTTGATACGACACTACTACCATCTGGTTCAGGATCATTCTCATCATTCATTATTGACTCAATAATTTCTTCGTTTGTTGGAGATTCCATAACTGCATCATTCTCGTTATGATAGTTTAAAATATGTTCGACATTTAATCACATTTCTATAACATAAATTATAATGACACCAGTTAATCCTTGGATATATCTTCTTCTAATTGACCATTTTCTGGTTTGGAAACATCAATATCTTCAGACCAAATCTCAGAATGACGGAAATAATTTGCAATTGTTTTTACCGTCACATCAAATATCCAAGCCATAGTATCAAAATTAATAGCATTTAAAATATTAATCTTTTCAAGATTTGATGGATCAAATTCAAGGCTTTGCAAGATTCTAGAATAAAAATGACGTCGATAATGAACTTTGAATGCTCGAATAATCCCAGCATCACGTGGTTGAATTTTAGATGTTGTGTTAGGGGCAAGAATTTTGACCAATAACCCCTAGGTACATTTTTACATCTTCTGTTATACAATTTAACTTCTTAATTAAGAAAATGTTATCTAAATGAATAAGTATTCATTTTTCGATAAATGAATAAAATATTAATTTATCAATAAATAAATAACCCCGCTAGACGAATATTTTTTTCATGGTCCCGAGGGAATTCATTTATCGAGGTTAGACTGTAATGTTGTCTCTAGGTATCCCCACCACACACATGATTGACCGCCGGACATTCAGAATTCTTTGGTAGGTTTGTGTTGTAATTTCAGAGTAACATATTTAGAAAGTAATATGTAGCACCGAGCTAGCTTCGGTTGCTTTCCCCATATCATTTTGAAGTGAATTGGATGAGGTTGGCACACTTGCAGAGATCGGTTGTGTTCTCTGGTACACTTTCTCTCTGCTACCATTAGTTTTACAGACTCATAGTAATAAAAAATGTAGTTCTGATCACTTTTTTTTATTCCAGATAAAGCATCTTGAACACCTTTAAATGGACAAGAATCTGCAGTTGGTGTGAAACTAACCTTGAAGCACGTAGAAGGGTCGCATTTTTGCAAACTCTCGGGTCATAAAGATGCCACGTCTTCCATTAGTTTATAAAATGCTATCATTGAGGTGATATTTGTGTTACTGTTTGGACAAAACTAACCCCAGTCATGTTTCTGTCGTCATAATTTGTACTTAATTAGTTAGTCAATATTTTTTACCCGCTAATTCTCTGTTGTCGTCTTTTATGATATCCATTAGGGTAACATGGGAAATGTATCTGGTATAAGTAAAGTTTCTCAAAGTTGTTGATGCTTATCTCCTGATACGGGGTATCAATTATAATTGTAAGTACCCATATCTTCTCACTATGTTATTGATTGATTTCGGTTCCAGAAGTTACATCATTCCTTTTGCTCATCAGTGGAGCACTTTGGCTTAAACTTTCTCTTTATCTTTGTACTCCTATTTGCTTAGTATTTTTACCTAGCTATACTTGGGGGTGGAGGGATTGGGTTTGCAGTTGCGGTGGGGTTCCTTGAGGGTGGGTTTTTTTTGGGAACTTTTCCTTTATGTGTCCTGAGTTCATGCAGGTATTGTTTTTATTTTTATCCGTCAACACTGGATGGTGCTCTCACATTTGTTGATTTTTCTTTTATTTAAATAAATACAATATTTTTTGGGGTTTTGGCTACATCCGTCATTTCGTATGTTAGATCTATTATGCTCATCATTCTATAGTTGGCGAACCAATATATTAGTAAAATGAGTAAAACTATGACATTATGAGGCAAAATAAAACACCAATTTGTGCATCAACTTAGTTGAGTGAAATGGGAAAAACTACTTTGGTTTTGGAGAATTAATTTGGCGGGGTCTCATAGTTAAAGGGTTCCTTTTTGAAAGAATGTCAAGTTACAACTTTACTTAATCGGTATTGCTCATGTTTTTATGTTCCAAACATCCATGTTATCCGTTGCCTTCTTTCTATCCTACATTATTACCATTCTGACATATCTCTCACTACTTTCTCTACTTTTGTGAAGGTGATCATGAATATACTGATGTGGTCATTCACTACAATACTAGAGTATCTGAACGTTCCATCATTGATATTGACTTCCACAACCACTTCGAAATAGCTATAGAAGTTAAATCTTATGACAGATGTATTAGGGAAGTTTTTCTAGGGGTATTTTTTACATTGCACAACACTGTTGGCTACCTTTGTAAGATTTGACTACCGCAGTTGGGTAAGTTATCGAATGCTTTTTTTTTTTTTTTTAAATTCAGATATTTGTGTTTCGCTTTTTCTTTTTACAGTTCATGTTTATGGTTATAGAGCTGCTGAATTAGGTGATAACCTAAAATTAAGTACTGACATGGTTTTGATTTTTGGTGGCTTATTTAGAAGAAAGTTTGTGATTGCATCCAAAACTGTGTGTTTGATTTTGCTGGATTGGAAACTGTTGTGATTCATTTTAGAGATGTTTATGATATGGAATATATATCTTACTTCGGGCTAGGTTTTATCCACGAGCTTTACCTAAGCAATCAAATAAAGTGTCCAATAACATGACAAAAAGAAGAGAATAATAGAGAAAAGTGTTAGTTAAGTACAAGTCACAGTTTATCAATAAGAACACCCATGACTAGCATAATAGAGAAAAGTAACTCCTTATCTAGCATTGAAAAACTTAAAATAAGTAATTTGAGCTTTATCGTCGGTTTTGGACATATTATTAGGATATGGCCTGGTGTACGTAGCAAAGACTTCAGTTTGGGCCTTAATTGTTCAGAATTATGCCTTTATATGAGCATCGAGTACAAATACTTATATTAGAGGCTAAAATATACTTCGTAGAGCCCAACGTAGATGAGATTTTCTTAGGATTTTCTTGCTTCTCAAGCTTTTACATTTGGGTGCATAACTTCAGATTGCTGAATTTGTTTTTCTTTTACTGGGAGGGGTTCATTGTGCATTAAGGCGCGCGTTCAATATTCGAATATGTATGTGTGGATGCATAGCATAATGTGTGGGGTAATATGCTTATGAACATAGGTTTATCATGTATTAGTGTTTCTGTTCCTAATGTGTTCATTTTTCACGAGGCTGTCACATATTTTTTGTTGCGTATTGCAGCTTCCTCCTTGCTCATCTGGAGTACTTCCATGTACACTGTTGAGCCCATGTGACAACAAAAGTGATTAAAGATAACTCTGACTTTGTTCAAGCCTAAGTTTTTCCTTCGGTAAACTTAACTCAGTAAACTCTATAAGTCTTAACACATATTGTGCAATTATTGAGCTCCCATTTTGTTTCCCACTTAATTGGTGATGCTCAAAAGTAAGTTTGAGCCTACAACAGAGAAATATTATTAGTACACCTTAGGGGATGTTTTGGGTACTCAAATATACATGGTTTAATTATTGATATGGATGTCTAATGTGAATGGTGATCATGCTACAACTATTTTCAAAAAATTAAATTAACGAAACTATTAAACAACACATCTGTGTGTATTTGCAACTCCTCTATTTTTTGTCTTAGCTCAAATGGCAGAGTGCATGGTTTTCACCGATGTGGTTGTGGGTTCGACTCCCGCAGATGATATAGTTCATTCAGTAATCCAAAACCTTTTATGCTTTATATCCCATTACATAATGTGAAATTCAGTAAACCAAAACCTTTTATGCTTAAGATACCAATACATAGTGCGAACATAGGTGTAAATGTAGAAAACCTTTCATATTTTCATATTTTTTTGTATCAAAATCAAACAAATACCAATGAAGTGATTATTTTTTATTTTTTTTTATTCTTTTGATAATTACTGAACATAAATCAAAACTTTAATGGGTTAATGTAATTTTGAAGTACTAACCCTAAGTTGGACGAAAATTGACCAAGCATAAAACTTGTACAAAAAGTACCAAAAATCAATTAACCCAAATATTTTTCAAAACAACTTAATAAAGGAAATAGGTTCACTCGGGTATATTTTTCTTAAAAAAGAGTTTAACTCAGATTTCTGAGTTCCATCTTGTGTACTTTCCCATATATGATGTTTTTTTGTCCCCTTACGATGAGTTAGGTTGGCAACCATCTCATATGCAAGAAACAAACCAACTTATTCTTACATGGAGTCTCAAGATCAAGCCTCCATCAATATTTTTCACTGTAACTTAATGAAGGAAATAAGTTCACTCACATGTTTGAGTGTCATCTTAAATACTTACCGTTATATGATATTTTGTAGTTTCTTTATGGTGGGTTAGGTTGGGAACCAGAGATGAATCAATAAGATGTAGAAAATTTTACCATATTATGATTACCGAACATGAATTATTTTATAGTTTTTCTGTTTTTTCAATACTTAACAATAAAACCAAAAATTCTACTTTAATCTATGGTTTTCAAAAAATTTGGTATACATTGGGAATTAATTGAAAAATACCACCCATATAATATCTCATGCATAATCAAGAAATGTTATAAACGAATAATTGCATAAGTTGGTATAACATAAAAACGGTGAACATGAGTTGGAATTTTTATTTTAAAGGTTAATTGATAATCTATTACTTGCAATTGAAGATTTATTATGTGGTTCATTGTGTTGCTCATTTTATTTTTGTTGTTGCGATTGCCATGACCTTCAAAATGTAGGTTCTGGCTATGGAAGACGAGGTCGACACTTTGTTTCAAATCCTGATCCATTGATGTCCCTAGGTATAGTTTGAGATATATAAACATTTAATGGCAGTTATGTGTTTTAGTCATCACCTAGGTATCATTCTGGTGATTACTGCGAATCCCACCAAGTTGGTCAGAAATTAGAGAGAAACTTCTACGCTATCTATATTGTTTTGAGGGTTTTGATTTAATATTTGTGCTCTCGGGTTGAAAGGATATCATTCGATGAAATAAATATAGGAATGAAACGTATTTGGTAAAGTTTTTACATAGATTGAATTCCAAAAAGGTTAATTACTTCATGTATATTTATCTAATGTTTGAGTAAATCTGAAAAACTACAAACAGCCAAACAAGTTAACATATTTGCTTGTGCTAAATTTCTCGATGAGCAAATCAACCCAGTTCTCTTTCTAAATTGGGTTTGTTTTGTTGTGTGGATTATAGCAAGATATTAAGGTTGTAAATTTCACCAATTTTGACTATGATTTCTCATGAAAAAAAATCTTCTCTAAGGGATTCTTACACGACGAGATTTATACCTTGATCAGTTAGATTTTACTTGCAGATTGGACATAAAGTGGCTTGATTAGTTGTTGTAAGATGCATAGGTTTAACTTCAATGGTAGTATGAATTGGTAATTCTATTTAGTTTATAGTAATACACAATATCAAGCTCACCAGACATTTCAGTGTTATACTTCTGGAAGTTTATCCTCGGGTTCTCTTATTATTGGCTTTATTTATTGTTAGTAACCAAAAAATTTCATGAAAATCCTTGCAAGGTTATCTTCATATTAGCATGTGTAAGTCTAGATTTATTCTTAACATTCTATTTCTACCATAATCTAAGATATAAAAAGGATTTAGAAAGTTATAAAAAAATTCGGAGGAGACATTTTTGTTTTACTTCAACGAATTAATCTGTTGCAGATGTTTGAGAGTTTCGGTTTCCATGATTTAACAATCTCCCTTCAATGTTGCATCCGAATAACTAGCTGTAAGAGCATTAGACAATTAAGAAAGCTTAAAATCATGCATATGTGAGTTTTTCAATATGGCGTTCTTTGCAATCTAAACATCAAATTATGGGTAATGGATGACTAGATAAGGCATTGTGAACTGCAACTTCATCGTATTTGAATTTCATATTTTGGAAAATCATGTAATTAAAATTTTATAATTTTATTTCATAGATATAGAAACTCTCATTTTTGCATTACCGTGTTTGTCCGATCGAGTCAAACTAACTTGGTTAAGCATCGTCCAAGGCATGGAAAATGTTTCTCATTGACAACCAAAAACATATTACACACTGATTGTTGTTGAACATCTTGATCGTAAGTTTACTTGAATATAGTCAAGTTTTTTACTGAGCCCTATGTACTGAGTATTTACATATGAGTGAAGAAACTAGACTTTAAAATCAAGTTAACATCTGAAATAAGTTAAATTAAAAACCCTTATATTTGGTAACCATAAACATATAACCAAATACCAAAACCAGAGGTTGAGAATGTAACAAGTAATAACATATTGAATTTTCTCTTCCAAATTAAATAGGCTTATTGCGGAGTAAACTATTGTTGAAAGTGTAAATGTGAACTTGGCATTATTCATAATTTAATTGACAAAGCTTATATTGAATAACCCTGGATAAATAAAATATACAATGATGAAATATTGAGCCAAGGACATAGGCAAGGTGCTTCCCAGAGACATAAGAAAAGGAAATCTTTGCTTGAAAACAAGGTAATTAAACTCTGTAAAGGATCAAGAGCTCTGACAGTGATGTTGGAAAAGAACAAGAACGCATTAGACATAAAAATAAAGAACAATCAATTCTTGAGGGATTCTTATGGATTCTTAATCAAGAGCTAAAATATTATAATAGCGAAGAAAAACTGGAGAACTTCTCGAAGTATCAACATCAACAAAACATTATTGATTTAAACCTTTTGAGTCATTAGAATCTAAAAAACAAATGTTCGAACATGAATTTGAAATAAAAAAAATGAATGGAAGATTATGCAAAAATAAAATAAAACAAGAGTATAATTAAACAATATAAAAATTGAAAAAAGTTTAGAATGGTATTACATTTTTTATGTTTTTGATGTTGCGTGAGTTTGACGAGGTTAAGAGCAACGAGAAGTATCACCGCAAAATTGGCATCTTATTATAACATGACAACAAGATACCTGAGGCTTATTCGAAGAATGAATATCACATTGAATATGGGGAAGATAACCCAAATTTGACAAGAACATTATTACATTTTTATGAGGTCGGGTCATATAAACGGTGTTTAAACAACGAGCATGCATCGGTCTTTTTCTACAAGGTGGGTTTGAACAAATAGTTTACAAATACATGATCCATGAAAATATGGATAAGTTAAAATCAAAACAGAAACACGGGCTACATCGATTCAAAACAATGTCTAGAAAGGATATACAATTCACGGTGTAGAAAAATTTGGACTCAAAAAAGAATACAACTATACAAGAATAATGAAATGCCCAAAGAGAGAATCTTGGAGTTCAAGGATGGGTCAAAAACATATTCATTCACTTTTTGGAGTAGTTTTTAATGGATCTAAATTCTTTTACTATTTTAGCCAATTACATTCTTGACTAGGTGTGTTATAACTCCTGTTTATATTCGTAACTGTATCATATTCATGGGGCCCCATGTTTTCGGCCATGTCAAAGACATTAACAACTGCTTAAACAACTTCAATAGCTTTTGCATTATTCACCTAATTATTTACCTTATTATTGTTGTGATAATTTAAATTCTTATCCATATCATACTGTTTTCTCTTCAGAAAATATCTTCTGGAATGCTTTATAAAAATTTATAATTTTTGCTTTAAAATTCTTAAAAATAAAATTTGTTTATGAATAATTTATTAAAGCAAATAATGGAATTGTTAATTTGTTCGTTTCAAGTAAATAATTCAATTTTTTTTCAAACCACGGTTCAGCTTAATTTTGTTAGATAAAAACGCTCAACACCATCAAATTCAAGTCACATGATACTTTCACTTCCATATTTGACAGGTGAAGTTCACGTTTAATCAATGACCACCATTTAGTTATCCTGGAAACAATGAACCGACAATACGAAGGAATTTGTTTTAGGAAATCATCAACGATGATACCTAGATGACATAAACTAGACAATATCAATGGAAACACCTGGATAACCATCATACTATTGATATTTTGAAATATTTTTACGACACTTATTAAGCTAAAATTCATGAGTCCAATACCGAAAACTACGTGACGCTTGACACTAATCAGAGATTGAGCCGGGGACGTAAAGCCCCGGTGATACCTAGTAACCAAATAAATATATAGACCAATTATCATAATTTAAATATATAAGTAAGTAAATATTGTTGTAATTATATAAGATTTACTATTTTTAGTTTCGGCTAACGTCAATTTAAATTAATTAACAAAGTGAAGAATTGTTTTATTGGACTTTGCATATTTGACAACAAATAAATACAAACTTTACTAATACAATCCTGGCTAACCGTCAATGTCCTGGATATGTGGGAGACAGCAACGCCTACATACCTACTGACTGCATTGGTCAAGACTCGTCCGGCGCAAATCACCCCAGGAATGTTCAATCTCAGGCCTGCCATCTCCTTTCCAGTCATGTGGGGGACAAGAAAAAACATTACCGTTTACAAGTCTATCCAAAAATATCTAGGAGCCGCATGCTCAACGCCTGGCTAAATCATGCATGTGGGGAGCAGCATGCTTCAATCAATAATATTTTAAGACACCTCAAACAGTTTGTTCGAAATTATCCAAACAAAAAACATTACAATACCCAAAACCACATAACTTATCTCGCCATCCCAAACCACCCAACACACAACCCCATAGAATATCTCGCCCTCCCAAATCACCCATCACACAACACATTTGTTTTTGACACCAAAAATTTAGTGACCAGTACACCACACATAGTTCAAATCATCACTACCACTAATATAGCCTCAACTGCCACTACCAAAACACATGCGCATGTTATTAACATTGTTTACAAGATTTCAACCCACGTGCAACACTTAACAAACAGTACTAAGTGCTCCCTCCTTACGAAACATGCCATCCACTACGTTTCCGCATGCTACAGTACCGGATGCTACAGTACTACTTGCTACAGTACTGAGTGCTACAGTACTACGTTACGAAACTATGAATATCCTAAAACTTGTTCTCCTGTGTCAACTTGTGTCGGGATACCTACTTTACTCGTGATAGTACCGTTAATCATGTAAACATTCCGGGTAAATTGACTTCTCCCCATACTGATATATATATTGATTTCCAAAGCGCGGCCAAGGTAAGCCTAAACCACAATTTTTATATTATAAATCCTAGTAAAATGCTAAAAAGGGGAACTAGTAAAATGGAGGCAAATCAGGTTTTTCTTCTATATCTTAAATTTATTATGCAATATCCTGGGCCTTTTTTGAAGTTCTTTGACAGACCTAACAATTTCATATATTTGGTTTATCCAAATGTTTCTTATTTTTGGCAATTTGTTAAAATTATGGCATGGAACTGTCAAGGTCTAGGACCACCTCATACTAGACAACAATTAAGAAAACTTATCAAGTCACATGAACCCAACATATTATTTCTATCTGAAACCAAGCAAATGCACGAATTTGTAGCCAATACTTTACATTCGTCTATGTTCTATAACCATGTTTGTCAAAACCCTATTGGTAGTGCAGGGGGTTTAGTGGTCGCTTGGGATAAAACTGTTAAGCTTACTGTGCTTCATAGGGATGATAATCAGATAAATTGTAGTGTATGGGATGAAAAATCCAAGTCTGAATGGTTATTAACTTGTATGTATGGTAGTCCTTATAAGGATAGTAGAAAGGATGACTCTTGGAGGTTGGTACACCAAATGGGTCAAACTATGAATAAACCTTGGCTTGTCTTAGGTGATTACAATGTTATGCTTAATGAGAATGAAAAAAGAGGAGGTAATCCTGTTAATAGTTCTGTTATAAGAAAATATTCCTCTCTGCTGAGTAATGCTGGTCTCATAGACATAGGTTTTCTTGGTTTCCCATTTACCTGGTCTAACCACCGGGAGGGAAATAACCATATCGAGGAGACACTAGATAGGGGAATGGCCAATAGTCTTTGGATAGCTCTATTCCCCAATGCTAGCCTTAGACACCTAAATCATTTAGGGTCTGACCACTCCTCCATTATTTTAAACACAATCATACCTAGTCAGGGTGGCTATAAACCCTTTAAATTTTTTGGTCTCTTCCAGGAGGAACAGAAGTGTAGAGACATTATCAAATCCTCCTGGGAAGCTAGCTTTCAGGGCTCTAGAGCTTTTGTTCTGGTCAATAGATTAGCTGTGGTTAAAAGAGAAGTGAGTAGGTGGAACAGGAATGACTTTGGTATAATAAAAAATAATCTCAATAAAATGAATAAACAATTAGAACAAATTATGGCAAACCCTAATGTGAGATTAAATGATCAACATCTTCTAGACACCAAGAATGAAATACAAAAACTCAATGACTATGAAGAACAACTTTGGAAAATAAAAGGTAGAGAAAATACTATTCTCTTAGGTGATAGAAACACTCACTATTTTCATCAAAATGCCATCATAAGACAAAGGAGAAACAACATAGGAGGTCTTTATGATAGAAATAATATTTGGGTTGAAGATAGGAATGAGATCGCTAACTGTCTTAATAATTATTTTGAGTCTCTCCTTACTACTACTAGCCCAACCATTAATTATGAAATTGTCAATTTTATACCCCCTTCGATCTCCCCTTTGGAAAATGTGCATCTGATGCTCACTCCTTCTGAAGAGGAAATCCATTCGGCTCTGTTTGGTCTGTTACCAAATTCGAGCCCAGGACCAAATGGTTTCCCCGCCTGTTTTTTCCAAAAGAACTGGTCTGTGGTCAAAACTGATGTCATAGAAACTGTCCAAGCTTTTTTTGCTAGTGGACATATGCTAACGAAACTGAATCACACTCATATCTCCCTCATCCCTAAAGTGCAGCGCCCTACTGGTCCCGGGGACTATAGACCAATTAGTTTGTGTAACATTGTTTATAAAATTATATCTAAGGTCATTACTAATAGAATGAAACCGTTCCTGGACAAACTGATATCCCCTTATCAGTCGGCCTTTGTTAAACATCGTCTTATTTCAGACAACATTCTTGTTGCTCATGAAATAATTCACGCTATGAGAAAGAAAAGAAAGAAAAGAAAATCTCACTTCATGGGCCTTAAAATTGACATGTCAAAGGCTTTTGATCGTGTTGAATGGAAATTTTTGATCGCTATTCTTAAAAGAATGGGATTCGGTGATGCTTGGTGCAATCTAATACTTCAATGTATAAGCACCAGCCAATCTGCAATCCTTGTCAATGGGGTGCCTTGTAAGCCTTTTAAACCCTCGAGAGGTTTACGTCAAGGGGACCCTCTATCTCCTTACCTCTTCATTTTATGCATGGAGTCCTTTTCAAGGACCTTATCCAACGCTGAACAGTCTGGTCTCATATCTGGTTTTAAACTCAATAAACATTGCCCACCTATCAGTAATCTGTTGTTTGCATATGACTGTTTGATTTTTACTAAGGCAAATACTTGTCAAAGTAGAAACCTGTTGAATATCCTGGAGGACTATGGTAGTTCCTCGGGACAAATGATAATTTTTTTTAAATCTGGCATTTTCTTTACCCCTCATATGCCTAATAGTCTAGGAAGAGATATAATCAACATTCTACAGGTAAAAAAAATAAGACTTGATGATAAGTACCTAGGGGGCCTCTGTTTACCCACAAGTCTAAGATAAAGTGTTTTGAGAACCTAGCGGATAACATGGGAGGTAGATTAAAGGGTTGGAAAAGCGAATCTATGTCCCCACCAGGGAGAGGAATTATGGCAAAGGCTGTCCTAGAATCCTTACTTGTTTATACTATGTCAACTTTTATATTACCTAAAGCTATCATTAAAAGACTAACTAATACCATTAGAGACTTCTGGTAGGGTAAACTAGGTCCTAAGAAAGGGTTTTATATTAAAGACTGGGGGGTCTTTGCAAGAGTAAGGAAAAAGGAGGTAACGGTCTAAAGAAACTAGAACTGATGAATCTCTCCCTAATAGCTAAGAATGGTTGGAGACTTTTTCACCAACCTGACTCTATCTTCTCTAAAACCATGAAAGGGAGGTATTTCCCTAACACTAATCCTTTTCATTCAACTTGTAATGAGGGATCGTCCTGGGCGTTGAAGGGTGTCCACAAGGGCATTATGATTATTAAAAAATTCAGTATTTGGGAAATTGGAAATGGGAAAACTGTTCACATTTGGAAGGACAACTGCATACCTGATTAGAATGGTAACCCTATTTGCCTTGCTGAAGTAGGGGATGTTTATAACTATAATATGGTGAGTGATTTGATGATTGATTCTAGATGGAATCTCGAGGTGCTTAATCTGTTATTTGACTGGCAAACAATAACGAAAATTCTCACTATTAAACCTAACCCTCAGATTGGAGATACCCTTAGATGCAATGATAACCCCCAAGGAAACTTTACCAGTAAATCCTTGTATGATCTCCTTGATAGGAAAAATTTGCATCCAAAAGATAGCCTGGCTTGCAAGATCGGGAATTTAAAGGTACTCCCGAGAATCCAATTCTTCATTTGGAAAATGAAAAATAACATCCTGCCTTTTAGTGCCTATCTTGCTAGATATATCAGTTATATTGACCCTGTTTGTACCTTATGTAAGAGGTCTCCAGAAACTGGAGAACACTCTCTCATGCATTGTAACTTTACTAGGGAAGTTTGGTCTTTCTGCTCCTTAAACCTGGATAACTCTTGTAATGGTTATAATAATCTGACTGACTGGTGTAAAAGTTGGTTCCATAGGGGAAATTCTAATACCCCGTGGGGCTCTTGGGCTAGCCTCTGTGGAACTATATGCTGGTTTATCTGGAAAGCCAGATGTGATATGGTTTTTAGAAATGTGAAACCTTGCCCTAGAAGAACTAGTAAGCTGATAATCGAGCATCTGAATACTTCTATGAGGATCGAGGATATTAACAGAACTAGATCTATAGGGACTAGGATAGAAGCACCTCATGCTTCTGTCCCTATGAAGGTTTCCTTTGTTTTCCACTCGACAAATGATAATGTAACTGGTCTAACAAGCATTGTTGTTTTCATTGTAGGCCCAACGGGAGAGACTTTTGGAAGAAGCACAAGAACTACCAGAACACATGGAAGAGAAGAAGGAGACTGCATCGCAGCCAAGGATGCTCTGGAATGGGCTGCCAATCTTCAATGCAAAAAGCTAAATCTTTTGGGGTGCAATCAGAAACTAATGAAATCTCTAGAGGGAAAACAAAGAAGAACTAGCTGGAAAACAAATGATATAATAGATACTTTAATCATCACATTAAAATCTTTTGAAAAAGTACTGTATAAGACCATCAAATATGGGGATTTCCCTGATCTCCACAGGATTGTTAGAGCTGGAGAAATATCCCAAAGTCCTCAAATATGGGAGGCACCCACACTGCTTGATATTTGTCAGTAACTTTTTTCTTTATTTATAAAAAAAAAAAAAAAAAAAAAAATCCTAAAGACAATGACTAAATGAAACCCAGACAATGACTAAATACAACCCTCTTAATCTGTGGTGAACCTTGATTAGGTGGGTAGACAAAAATTTCCTTCATCCTTCGTCGTCTTCCCCATCCTATAACATGAACATCATCGTACATTCATAAATCGGAGATTACAATGTTATTTTTACTAAGATTGAATGAAAAAATTATTGCAATATCTTTATATCATACTATTTCAAAAATCATATATGATAAAAATAGTTTAGAAAAAATCCCTAAACGGAAGTCACAAATTTTGATGTTTATTGTTCATTTAATTTAAGATGGGTATGAAGCAAGAATTGGTGATTTTAGATCAGACAAAATAACTGCATATACTATTCAAGATTTACAAAAACGGACCCTAAATTTGTGTCCAATGAATTCAATGCCTTAAGAAAATCATGCATTGTTTTATCTATTCGGTGATAAAACCAATTGATTTCCTATTTCTTTAGTGTTTTCTTCGCTGGAGTAAACTTTTATTCCAATAACATATTTATTTTGGCTTGATCTGCGGTACTTCCTTTTTCCCCTTTGAACTCCAACGAAGATGATGAGTGTGTTTCGTTTACCTACATGATTAAGGTTCACAACATTTAAGAAGGGTTGTAATTAATATTAATGTTGGTTGTATTTAGTCACTTCCATCCTAAATTATCTTGTACTTACCCAAAACTCAAGAGGATAAATAGCTCGACCATGAGAGAGGGAGAGGTCAAAGAGATTCGAGTGTATGCGAGGCAGCGAGAGAAAATGCGGCTATTAGAAGAGGACAGCCTCGTAAATCGTATAGAAGACAAAGCCACGAAAGATAACTTATGTACTTAATTACCTACTCTTTTATAGAGAATTTCTAAAGGGAAAAATACGGTTTAGTCCAAAATCCCATCCAAATATACTAGTTAGTCCACACCCATTCAACTAGGTACAAATTAGTCATTTATTAATTTGAAATATAGAAAGTACATTAATAACCCTTAATATTTACAATTTAGACCAAACATTTTCAGTCTAGTCCATGGTGATTTATGATGATATCATTAATTTAAAATAATATTGAAATAATTTTAAAATGATTTATCTTTCGAACCGCTCATCCAAAATTCACAAACTTTGTATATTCGGAAAGCTCTTTCCGGGAGATACAAAAATAGTACCCATATGACTATATAATTTTCCTTTAAAAAAATCTTAGTTTACATTGGTGTACAAATACAAGCACTACAAAAATCCAAAAAAAACAAAGACAAGACAAGGCGTACCAGTTTGTACACCACATACATTTTTCCACCTAAGCACCACTAAGGAACATGCTATTAAAATCTAACACATAGCAAGTTCCTAAACACATGGTAAGTATATATGATATTCAAATCCAGAAAAGCGTCCATCTACAGAACTGTCCATTGTTCTTCTCTACTTTCTTAAGCTCCCTCGAAAAGACAATAACTTAGGGTTTCATCAAGAATTAGTTTTTTTATTTTTTATTTTTGAGAGAGCATAATGATGTACAATTATGTACAAACCTACAAAACTCTAACATTCATACCCACAAAACAGACCATATATTACAATAATGTGGAGCTATGTACGCACATAAAAAAAAATTCAACTAATCCAACATCCATACACACAAAACTGGTCATATATAATATTGAGATTGTACAATGGTGTACACACCTACAAAAAATCAAAAAATCCAACATACATACCCACAAAAAAAGGCCATAAAATCATGAGAGAGCAGAATGATGTACAAAAATATACATGCATACAAAAATCCATCATCTATACTCACAAAACATGCATATAGTATTGAGATAGCACAGTGGTGTATAACTATGTGCACACCTATAAAAAATTTAAAACAAACAAACATCCATACCCACAAACAACTCATATATATTGTTGAGATTGTACATGGTGTACAACAATGTACACACCTACAAAAACCAAAAAAAAATAGCATACACACCAAAAAAATCCATAAAATAATGGGAGAGTATAATGGTGTAAAACTATGTACACACCTACAAAAATTCTAACACCTGTACACATTAGTGCTTTATCTAATATTTGGTTTGTATACATAAAATATAAGTGCACTCTATGTACACACCAATAAGCCCTTTGATGCTTATAAGTCACTAAATTTTACTATCTAACTAAGACTTGGTGTGATGATACCCGACATTGGAAGAATTCTATGTTTTTTGTGTATAGAAAAGTATAAATGAAAGTACTAGTTTATTAGATTTCAGGTTCATAATTAATGCAGAAATGAAGTGCACAACTTACAAGTATGTCTGATAAAACTAGTGCACTAAAAAGTACACTGCGCATAACTGGTGTACAAACAAGTGCACCTTGTATAGCGGGTATAATAAATAAAATGCACATAAAGATTCTACCAATCTTTAACCTTTCAAAAAAATATCTTCACAGATTTCACAAGGAATAAATGGTTGGATGTGAACCTCAAGGATATAATATCCTCATTTTTTAATATCATGTAATTCACATTCACAGTATGAAAATCAAATGATACAAATATCAAAAGCATGAGACCTACCATCAAGTATCCTGTAATAGACCATCATACATAATGCTAGCATTTTCAGTCATAGTTGTATCATGTGAACTTGACGCATGTGCACCTCCTTTTTCTTCTGCAGCCCTTGCAGCAGCATCCTGTCTTTCCCTCTCTTCCTCCATCGAAGCTCTAAGAGCAAGATCAAGGTGTACAAACATATACACCTGGTATACCAAGCACAAAAAGAAGAAGTGCACTTTTGTATGCACCCATCTAACTAGTGTACAAGAAAATACAATGGTTAATTCTTACGTACAATTATGTACACTATTATATGCTCATTCATGTTGTGCCTTATAATGGGAACTTAAGATTTAGTAATTCTTAGCTAAAAATTGAAAGAAGAAAATTTGTATCAAACTGAGTGAGCATGGTTTACCTTCATCTGGGTCCTTCTGTTTTGAAACCAGAATTAATTTAGCAAGGTTCGAGACCTAAATCCCTACTTAAGTGCGTCCTTTGTTTCTCATCTGGATGAGGACAATCCTTTAAAATACTATTGTTGATGGTGGTTTGTAACTTAGGGGTACAATCATAAAACCCTAGTCAGACAGTGACGTAATGGGACTTAAATGCATTTATTAAACCCTATAATATGTCTGCAAGAATATTACCAGGGTACTTTTTTTAATTAATTGCTAATTAGGGTTTCGATTGGCCAAAACCCTAATTCCCACGCCACATGTGCCAATGGAAAAAAGTGCCAGCCACACCTACCGCGCCAAGGCATGCCAACCATGCTAGTCGCACCCCTATGCCAATGGCAAACCATGCCAGCCACACATATCACGCCAAGGCATGCCAACCATGCTTGACGTACCCCTGTGCCAATGGAAAACCGTGCCATCCAGACCTACCGCGCCAAGGCATGCCAACCATGCTATCCGCACCCCTATGCCAATGGAAAACCATGCCAGCCACACCTACCGCTCCAAGGTATGCCAACCATGCTAGCCGCACCCCTGTGCCATTGGAAAATTGTGCCAGCCACACCTACCGCGCCAAGGCATGCCAACCATGCTAGCCGCACCCATGTGCCAATGGCAAACCGTGCCAGCCACACCTACCGCGCCAAGGCATGCCAACCATGCTAGATGCACCACTGTGCCAATGGCAAACCATGCCATCCACATCTCTTCGCTAAAGCATGCCAACCATGCTTGCCGTCCTGACATACCATGTACAACGCTGGCTACCAAAACGAAGACGTGCGACAATCAACGGTACCCCTTCAATCACAAGAGAAAATCCTAGGCGTCCAAGGTTACCAGACAGCACATGGTAACCTTTGAGCCAAAACCCTATCTTGGTCATGATCCTGGCTTGGTCATGCCAAACCCTTGGCCCCACCATGCCAAGTCGAACCGTACCTTTCCTTGGACCTAGCCATGCTATCTGTACCATGCGCCAATCCCTTGGCCCCACCATGCCAAGCCGAACCGCACCTTTCCTTGGACCTCGCAATGCTAGCCACACCATGCGCCCAAGGAATACCAAACCCTACCATGCCAAGCCAAACAACACCTTGCCTTGGACCTAGCAATGCTAGCCACACCATGCGCCCATGGAATACCAAACCCTTGGCCCCACCATGCCAAACCAAACCGCACCTTGCCTTGGCCCTAGCCATGCTATCCGCACCATGCACCTATGGCATACCAAACCCTTGGCCCCACCATGCCAAGCCAATCGCACCTTTCCATGGCCCCATGACAACCTAGCCGCTCCACCATGCTGGCATTCCCTATGCGGCTACCAAAAACGAAGGCATGAGACAATCGACGGTCCCCCTTAAATCATAGGAGCAAATCCTAGCCGTCCAATGTTACCAGACAACACATGGTAACCTTTGACCCAAAATCTTAGTTTGGCCACGCCAAACCGCGCCAATGGTATGCCAACCTAACCGTGCCACCATGATGGCCTTCCCTATGCGGCTACCAAAAACGAAGGTGTGCGACAATCAACGGCCCCCCTTCAATCCTAGGAGCAAATCTTAGCCATCCAAGGTTACCAGACAACACATGGTAACCTTTGGCCCGAAACCCTAATTTGGCCACACCAAAGGCATTCCAACCTAGCCGCGCCACCATACTGGCCTTCCCTATATGGCTACCAAAACGGAGGCGTGCGACAATCAACAGTCGTCGTTCAATCCTAGGAGCAAATCCTAGCCGTCCAAGTTTACCAGACAATGCATGGTAAACTTTGACCTAAAAACCTAATTTGGCGTTGCCAAGGCATGACTTGCCAATGGCATGCCAAACTTGCCGCGCCACCATGCTGGCCTTCCCTATGCGGCCACCAAAAGCGAAAGCGTGCGATGATCAACGACTACCTTTCCTCTTAATATGCAAAATATCGACCGACGATGGTCACCAAGCTAGTAAGTCTACCTGGCACGACTTTCCAGGCCACAACAAACAGCTACATGTTTTCCACAAAAACATTCGAGACACCAACACATATCACAAACTGGGGGATCCTATTTGGGTATTGGTTTGGCAGTTTACAGCATGCAGCGTACACTACACGCGTCATAAGGAAGTGTCATAAGGGTGGGGCGGTTATTAAATACAGTGAGTTAAGGGTGAAACGCTCTTCTTATGGAACATCAATTACATGCATTAACGGTTTTATGGAACATCAATTCCATGCGTTAACGGTTTTATGGAACATCAATTCCATGTGTTAACAATTTTATGGAACATCAATTCCATGCGTTAACGGTTACCACCTCCTCCCATTTACTTACCCATTTTTCCATTCCTTAATGAGACCTGAGTACGTTTCACTTCGATTTGTATAAATAGGTCTTACCAATTTCCACCGAACAACAAGTTCAGTCAACTGAATACAACACTCAGAAAATATTTTCTAGCTTTCCCTTTTTCTAGATTCCCACTTTCTGATACAAGTTGTAACACAACTACTCTTCCAGAATCAACTATTCTGGTCTCATCACTTTCCTTGCTTCCCTCCCCAAAACCAACCCATTCTCCTCCACTTTGTGCCCGAAGCAAGTATGAAATAGCCATTTCTTTGTTTAGGCCGGACTTGTAAAGATTGATCTCTCGAATCTAAAGTACTCCCTTGCAGTACATTGTTTAGGGTTTGAATTCGTTCCTCACCCACACACCCGAAATTATCGAAATCAGCAGAAACCATTTTCACCCACAAACAATTGGCGACCACAGTTGGAGATTGATCTATCGGTCCCAATATCAGTTTCAGAATACGTTTTTCTAACTCAGAAGGATGGTTGGTTTTAGGAATGAATCTGTTCCCTCAAGATCCACTTAGGCGAACGAGAACGTTTCCTTCCCCTACACAACGCCCAACAACACAACCGACGAAGGAATTACAAGGCTGGCTGACTTGGTGCGGACTCAGAAGATCCATACCAAAACATGGGTCTTATGAAAGATGTGATTAATGCCATACTGGACTTCCTCATAAACCTAACGACAGAATTGAACAGTTCACCTGTCCCAGAGACTCCATAACTGGGACTAATGTTCTGAACGATCAATCTCAAGTCAACAGCTTCACTACTAATCAGAAACCTGTAGGCCAAGAAGCGTCCTCACTGGTGGAAAACTTATGTGAACTATTACATCTTTCAAAGGATCAACGGATGTAGACGTTCACCGCCATCCATCAAATAGCGTTAGGCGCATCCTTGGTACCTTCACGATTGGTAACATCAAGAACGCCAGATTCGTCCATCAACAATATCACGTATACCGACGACGACATGATGGCAGAGGAAGGCCATAATCGTTCCCTACACGTCACAGCCCGTATCAAAGGCGTGGAATCCAAAAGGGATCTATTAGACACGGGAGCATCCTCCAACGTTGTTACCCTCAAAACGCTCAGGACGGCCAAAGTGCGACCAAACGAAATTGTAAGACAAGCCACTACAATGACCGATTTCGAAGGCAACCAAACCAGCACATATGGGTACATCAATTTGAATCTATCATTAGGACCTGTCCAGTCAAAAGTAAGGTTCGAGGTAATCGAAAAAGAGCCAGATTATCACATGATACTGGGAAGGCCATGGCTCCACGACAACCGAATTATTCCTTCGACGTATCACTAGTGCTAGAAAACCATGTTAAATTGAGAAGTCATTCGCATCACTGCATCATTATCTCCCTATGCGCCGCTATGTGGCATGAAGATTTTTGAGCCAAGACAGGGCATGCAGGTCACAACCAATAAGGCTCACCACACTCCACTGCCAAAATGGACGTCCATTGAAGAAAATGATGGTCTCGCACAACTTCTTGGAGAAATCCGGTCTCACATCACCTCTTCGAAAAGGAGACTCGCTCGCCTCCATCCGCAGAACCAGAATACGGCTCACACCAAGCGAGGACGGGTTTTTATCACGGGTCACGATAAAAAAGGGAAAACCGTATATCAGCGCCGCTGTTAGAAATTAACAGGAGAGGCTCCCACACATCCTCTCCGCCTAATGGAACGCAAACGTAGTAACAAACTGCAGGAGGAGGTACCTGATGCACCACAACATCTACTAGATGGGACCAACTCTACCATGGATGAACTTGAAGTTGTTAATATCGGGATTGAAGAATCTCCACGACCCATCTCCATAATCTCAACTCTCTGCACAGACGAGCGTGTAATGTTGGTAGACCTTGATCGCTGTCGTATGCGTCAAAAATAAATTACACTTTCTTACTACTCAAAATATATAATATAGCAAGGGCAAGAAAGGATCGTTCCCACAGAGAGGACTAGGTTGTCAATGTGTTTCGGTTTCTTATGCAAATAATAGGGGGATTTCTGATTTTTAATAAAGTATAATAAACTAAAAGCAAACAAAACAATAAAGCACGCAAATCAAGGATGGGAAAATATTGGATAAAGGTTTCATCTTCATTAGAAAACAAGTTTTGAATGTATGATTAGAATTCATATTTAATCTCGCTATCATCAAAAGCCCTAGAATACCTTATTGCAAGAATACTCCGTAAATTTCCTAAATTTATCAACACACACATTAGAGCTGCGTATGTGAATTCTACCTAAAGAATAACCTAACGCCTTGCGCTAATTAAGTTCAATTCCTAGGAGCATTAAGTTTCAGAAATAGGATAATCAATGCAATTGTAATACATTGCGCAAATAATTCGAACAAAGGTCAATTTGTACATATGATTACAAGAGTGTATCACTACAAACCGTAATCATATCATGCTACTCTTATTCAAGGTTATCGCTCGATGATGAACCCTAAAATAGCTATAGATATGGATGCATGTTCAATCAATTCTAGACTCAACTAAACAAACATTCAATCATATTGCAATACATCAATCATGCAATTATTATAACCAGTAGAAATCAAACGATAATATTGAGAGAAAACTAATTCATAAAATCCATAATTTGTTTTCAAAATCCAACTACATCTTTAACCAATAACAAAATCAACTACTTGTGTTATTGGAAATCATCATCATAATAATCAAAGAAGAAACTATCATGAAACCCTAGAACAAAAGTAGAAGTCTCCATAATGGATATATATCTAGGTTTAGAGAAAGAGTTTTCTATTTATATGCTTCTCCAATTCACAAAAGGATACTCTCTTCTCAAAACCCATCTCCAATTAGTCCACCAAGCCCATGTGTGGAAATACCCGTGTGGAAATATCTGTTCAAAATTGTTAGCCGGACTCGCTGACGTCATCGCCGGAATACGGTCGCCGAAAACCTATCTCCAGCCACCTGAGTTATCTGAAATTGTCACCAGGAAGTGCGTACTTCCAGCAGCTCAACTCTACTTCTCTGCAGTTCAAACATTCACAAGAATCATCCAAAGCAATTACTTATCTCTTGCGAAAACGTTCCTAAAAGCGTGCCATGTAGCTCATATATCCGTCCTCCAACTCTTGCATTAGAATCATACCCCCTTCATGATTCACTGAAACATTACGATCCACATTCTCACCCCTGAACTCCGGCATTCCGGGATAGGCTCACCGGCTCGCCATTCTTGATGCGTTTTGCACAGTTTTTGCATTTTTGTTCAGGCACTGTCCACAACTCAACTAGCTCATGCACCACCAGTGCATCACAAGCCAACCCACAACACACAACTTTTCTGCAAAATCACACCATCATTGGAACACAACAACCAAACTTCAACCACAACTTCATAATCTATTGATAGCCCCATATTCTCTATATCATACACAGCACCCTTCACGCCTGTCACTGCAATTTCTTCCATATTCATCTTCTCTAATTCAAGCCCTTGGAATGCCATCACCTACAATGCATTGAAAATACTCCAGCTCATTCATCCCTGTAATTCACACAATCCACTTCATCTCCTTGTTGAAATGAATAGCACCCTCAAGCACACTGCCTCAAGGCCACAACTTCAGTCAAACTAACAGCTGCACTGCATATTCTTTACTTCTGTTCCATTCTCCAATCTGCATCATTAGGTTAAACACAGATTGCCAACTCCATCACTTCCTTGTGATTTCTATAATACACAATTCAACACACAAACCAAACCCATCGTACGAACCATTCATTTCCATATTCTGCAGCTTCAATCCACGGTAACCTCAACTCCAGTGCCTCAGTTCATTTGCATGTGTAAGATTAACCTCCAGAACTTGCTCCTCTTCTAATCAGCTTTGTAAGCCATTCCACCACTGCATTGCCACCAGAAAAATCATTAGTTCTTCCTTGTCCTGCATCTGTAGCTACACCAGTTATACTTTCTTTCTACAACCCGTATCCTTCAACAACTCTATTCATCCAAGCATCCACAGCTCACATTGCTGCTCAATCTCAAGCCATTCACTGCAATACTATAATAACACCATCTGCTCATGCAACCATTCTTCTCCCTGTGATTGCTTACCCAGTTGCATAATTCCATTGTTGTTCAGCTCCTGTGGTTCACACCTATCCTAACATTCATCCAATTCAACACTTAAGCAACATCAACTCCACTTGACCCATGAAAATCTTCTAATTTCTCTGCAATTGAAGGCCACCAGCCAACATGAACTATAGATTCCTACCATTAAACCCAGTCAATCTCAAGACCCATTAATCCATTCTCATCTCTCAGTTCAAATCCAATTCAAACCCTAAATTTCAGTGTTATTCTTCTCAGATCAACATCAATAGTCTCCTAACCAGTTCCATCAAAACCCATTCTCAGATCACCTCCAACTCAGTATCTCAGACAAATAAGAACCCATATTATACTTCCTTTCAAATCAACAGCTCCATCTGAATATCAAACCATCTTCAAGAGCACAACCAGCGCCACCACCATCTGCATCTGAATTTCAACCATATACCCATTACATCGACCACCATTTCCTACCTATTTCAATCCACCAAAACCCAAAGTTGCACTGTCTCTTCTTGATTCGAAATAGCACATCACAGAACCCCTTTAAATCTGTACCTTACTCACTCAATTCGACCCAAATTTCCACTCATCTCAATATGAGCCATGACAGTTCTTAGAATCAACAGTAGCTGCTACTAATTACTAAACTTGGATTCAATTTCAGAGTTACTCTATGGCTGCGCCTCCATTTTTTTCCTTTCTTTCTCTCTTTCCTCAATTTCAGATGTAGAAATGATTGAGATGAATGTGAGAAAATTCCTCTCGATTTGGGGTAAGGTTGGCTCTGGGTGCTAATAGCACACCCATCTTCTGGATAAGGGCCACCTCATTGAAATCCCCTTAATCCTCAGCTCGCCTGTCTTTAGTGCTCTTCCAAATAGGGTTGTCCCTTAACCTTGGCTCGACTCCCAATATTGTTGGCGTATGAAATGACCATTTTGAGCTTTTTTGCTCAATTTACGATGATTTCTTCTTCTTTTCCTCTGTATGACTCCAAAGTAGCTATAAAACTCAAAACACACGTAAAATACATAATTTACTAGAAAAATAGCAAAGAAAGCATAACAAATAAATAGTAAAGCAAGGTGTATTCTACACATATCAAATTCCCCCACACTTATACTTTGCTAGTCCTCGAGCAAATCAAACAAAATAATTCTAAAGCATACAAACAACTCCGTCTCGTCGAGGCTACGGTCACTTTTAGCATAAATAACAAGCCTTTGAACCCCTAGGTGTCCCTAGTGGACGAGTTTTTGTCTCGTGAAGGTTTACAAGAGTCCTACCTACAAAACCTATATTTCCAACTCCAGCTACCTGTGACAAATCTATGAACGAATACAAAATGGCTATTGGAGGAGGTACCCTGATGCGAATCCAAATTAATATATATATATATATATATGCAAATTAAGCTCTACTCAGAAAGTTGAACAAACCACTGTATGCGTGTCGTAGGTGCACTCAAATTAAATTACTTATTTCCACACAATTAACTGGTAATATAATGGAAGTAAGGATCGTTCCCACGAAGAGCAGGGAGTTTTAGTTTTCAAAAATGTCACAATGGGGGGTTTTGTTTTAGATTGTAGAACAAAGTAAATAAAGCAATTGAAAATAATAAAGTTGAAAGCAATGGAGAGAAATATGATCATGGAATCCTTCTTCGTTACTAAACCGTCATCAAGTTATTATATTCATCCATTAATACCATTAATCACAAATTAATACCAACCGTGGAATAACAACTAGCTCAGTGCTATCCCCTAAATTCCTTATATCACTGGGTACGAAAGCTCTTCAATACCAGATTCTATTCGTCTAAACCACCTATTAGTAGCTCACTCAAGGTGTAATTTCTCCAAATTCTTTATCTTTTGTGAATTATAGATTGATCCTAGTAGTTAGACTCTTAGCTCAAGGTCCACTTTCTAGTGTTGTTTAAACACACAATCGATATACAAAATCCCTCTGCAAGGTCTTGTGTTCTCTACTTTTGTATGAATTATTTGACTATTACTTATCTCCTAATTCAATACTAGAATTTGATTGAATCAACAAATTAGTTCAGTTGGCCACCTAAACAATCTATCAATTAATCATAAAAATTCTAATTAGTAAAAACAATCAATAATTATGTGAAAAACTTCAAAATAGATTTATATAATAACTCAAATCATGTCTAGAACTTAGAATTCATCCCCAATCACTAAGAAGTTTAGCTACTCATGGTACTAATAAAACCCATGAGTTCCATAAGATAAAATGGTAAAGAAATAGTTACGGTGATGAAGAATGCTCCAAAACCCTAGCTTTTCTCCCTTGTTTCCTCTCTCCAAAACTTGATTAAAAATTATATGATTCTCTTAGAAATTATAGAAACATCTCTTTTATAGGTGTCCCAATTGTAGTTGTGCCCGTGCGTCGAATCCCGTGCAAATGGTTGCCAAAACTCGTCAAAATCACCAAATATGCTCACGCCCAAGTCTTGGTCGTGCATAAAATGGATACAGCCCATTGGGCTTGAGCTAAAGTGTAGCAGATCCAGCCCAACTTCCTTTGCTTCAACTGTCATTGGTTGTCAGTTTCTTGGAACTGACATGCATACTTTTCAGCTCTTCTTAATTTTCCACGGACGGACGAACCTCCGTGAGCGAAAATTTCTGCTGGAATTTTCGTTTACTTCGTCAGACTCTCGGATACACAAGCCACCGAGAGGGATAATTTCTGCTGGATTTTTACTCCGGCAAATAACTTCCACGGACAGTCTGGTTTCCGTGAAGAATAATTTCACCTGGTTTTCAACTCCTGCTAAAAAGTTCACATATACCAGGCTCTCCGTGAAAACCTAAGTTTCTGAAATTCTACTTTGTCGGCCATTCACTGCTACTTCAAAACCATTTCAACTCCATCATTCCCAGTTCAAGCATCAACCTCCATCAATGAATATCACAGTTGCGTCCACCATTCCATGCAACTGCCGAACTCCAGCAAATACCTCTCCATTCTCGGCTTCTCATTCCTGCATCGTGAAAAACTCAAACATCTGAGTTTGCACTCATTCCTCTGTCCATTAACAACTATCTCCATCAGTCACCATTACGACAGCATCAATCAATTCTCATTAAACACCACTGCCAAGCTCGAGCAACCCATCACCGGCAGTATACCACCATCGTGATCAACAACATCTTACAGTTTATCTTCACGTCACTGCACAAACTCGAGCTTCAAACCATCTCTGCTAAACTTGTTTCATCATCTCTGCAGTTCAAAACAACAATTCGTCTTCTCATTCCGGAATGCCACAGCTCAAGTTCATCTCCTTCCTGCCATTCGAATCCCATTCATTCTTACATGTTGCTGCCAGTACCTTCTATTCATCGTTGTTACAATTATCAATGCTGCTATCTCGAACTGGCAATAACTAAAGTTAGTTTCATCTTCTCACTGTCAAGCAAGATCTCAGAACTAGCCATAGTGTGTACAGCTAGACCATTCTATCGATCTCAACATTACCTTGCTGGTCTAACTTATTGTTCTCCTCAAACTCAGTCCGCAACTCCATTGTTTTACCATCGCTGCCAAATTATTCCCCATAAATACCACTGCCTTCGATCTGCTAATGTAAGCAGCGAGAGTCCACTGCCGAATTCGAATCTCATAAGCAGCATCTCCTGATGACCATCATTTGATCTTCCATCATCAGCTATTACCAAACTCGAGTCTCATCATGGACAACAGCAACCACAACTTCTCCATCATTTTCTAACACTGATTACCACCACCATACTCTATTCATCCTTGACTCGAGTACCACTGTCAACTGCCACTGCTAATGTCCGAGACTCCCATTAGTGAAAGCAATTCCATCTCGATCACCAGTTCATGGCAGCAAGCCAAACCCGATACCAACTCTCTCCATTCCTTCCACGTATTCCATCAAGAATGGCAGCAACCATACAAACTCACAGCAACACTCCATGACCACCACTACAGGCTCCGTCCATCTCCAGTAATCATCAACCATACATGCATGTTTACGTACTTTGGTAAAGAGGAAGAAGGTGACAGCCCGTAGTATATTACCCGGGTGCCTTTAGTATTTTTTGAATCTTGGCTGCCCCTTAACAGATTGGCTACCCCTTATAAATTCTGTGCGCTCAACTTTGCTTGCTTCAAATGCCTATAAAATCTTCATGCGACGTCGGAACGACTCTATTCTTTCGCCGTTGGCTTCGTATTTTCGTCCTCTTTGACATGATAGCATGCACTCCTAAGTTCGAACGAGTTCCACTTGGTCTTTGGCCTTTCTCCGCTTTTAGATAACTTCTTTTATTTCAAAATTAAGTGCCAACTCGCTTCTTTTGGATGATTCACCTCCTAAAACACAAATAGAGAAAAACAAACGTAATATACAATAATTCACAAGAAAATATAGCAAATACTAGCATGGATTCGACACTAAATATGTGCAAAATATGCACTTAACAAATTCCCCCACACTTGTCTTTTGCTAGTCCTCGAGCAAACTATGTAAAATACAACAACTCCATGTCGCCGAGAATACGGTTACTCTTAGCATGAATAACAGGCCTTTAAACCCCTAGGCGTCCCTAGTGGACAAGTTATAGTCTCGTAAGGGCTTACTAGAGATATACCCACAAAACCTACTCCAACTTTAAAGAGTTCCAGCTTCCCAAGCATCCAAAGAGCTATGAGGACATAGAATTTCTGCATGCTAGTAAAAAGAAGTTAGAAATACCAAAGAACATATTCATTCTTTAATTTTGAGTGAGAAATAACCACACCATAATGAAAGAAACACGTGTTTGAGAACAATCAATAAGCATTTCGCCTCGACTTCTGCCTCACTTAAAAGGATTTTATGATAATTGTACTCAATAAGACGACTTTTTTATGGGTCTCACATGTGTGCAGGTAGGAATGAAGAGAGAATCCTACACACGTTGAATGGTGGGAAGGAAACCTTCCGAAATAATTTCTGGAGACTCCACAAAATCGTGGAAAACAAAAAATATTTTTCTGATAATCTCTAAGAAAGGAAATCAACCACTTTATCAAGGATGAGAGTACTTACCACCTTCACATCTGATTGCAATGATGAAAGCACCACTCTCACAGCATCCAATAAAAACGTCTTCCTTCCTTCGGCGCGTCTTCTTCATCTTCTTGGTCTTCGGTCTTCAACTGTTGATGATAAACTCTTGAACTTCGACAATTTGTACTCTTTTCCTCAATTCCTTGTTGCTTGAAACTTCGTTATATATTTTTCTTCTACATTGCCTTATTGAAAAAATAACAACCTAAATGCAAATCTCTTTGTATTTTTTTTTTTTTTTTTTTTATTTTTTGTATATATATATATATATATATATTTTATTTTATTTGTATTTTTTTGTTTTGAAGAGATTGCAACTAAAACAATAATTATGAAATAAAATTAACATGGCCATGAAATAAGTACGTTACCACTTTGATCTTCACAACTTGTAATGTCTTCGTATCATAAACTTCAATAAATCTCATCTTTTGATTTTCTTAACTTTTGTAAATAAGTCTTCATACTTTGATATAAAATTCCGCTCCTTATATGTAAGTCTTCAACATGTATATAAAAATATGCTAATTGTATGTTGCTTTACTTGGATATGAAATTTCGCTCTTCCTTGAATTGTTGCTTGTAAACCTCAAACGTCTTCAACTTCCTTGTAGATTTTGATGTCGCTCCATTGTTGATGATGATGTGTTTCTATGGATCTTTTGTTGGCGAGAGAGAGAGAATGGTGCCTTCAAATCAATCTACAAGAAGGTGGTTTTCGTCTATAGACGTCACCCTCATGATTGACAAAATTAGCACTCAAGAGATCAAAAATAGTGCTTCTATTGGTGGGAGGTTGGGTCGCTCACCATTCTACCCGGAATTAACGTACGGTGACACACACTCAAAAGAAAGCTCTTTAGTCAGCTACAAAGAAAATTTGGTCTGGTGCCTTGGTTGATATAAAAATAGGTAGTCTCCACTAATGATTGATCAGTAACTCTAATAATGCATTTCTCCCTGCTCCTAAATTGCATCACCGGCATGATTAAATCCATTATTTAACACTCCAATTCGTAAGAATATTCGAATGTAGTTCTCTAACACTTCCAAATTCAGTTATGTCGGTCAGAATCTCTATGTAAACATACCTAGAAGTATGCTAGTGACTATAAAATCTCTACAAGTTGAAGGTTTTTTTATGCAAATATATATATAAAGAAATTGAAAAATCTATATGCAAAATACTCCCTCACACTTAAACTTCACATTGTCCTCAATGTGTAAAACCGAAAGTTCTGAATTCTGACGTAACAGCAGATAAAACGCAAAAACTGTGCAAATTGGTAAGGAATTTAGAAAAAATCCATTCCACAAAAGTTGTTCATATACGTGTTTTCTACAAAGTGTAAAAAGGGAACCATGTTTCGATAAACGGTCTGACAGTTATGGTCTCTAAACTGAACTACGCGCAGTCTGAATTTTTCTGACGAAAAAGTTTCGGATTCAATGAAATTAAACATGGGGATGCAAATATGATATGGAAACAATAAAAACAAAAAATAAAAGAGTTTAAGATACAAAACCTATGGGTTGCCTCCCATTTAACGCTTGGTTTAAATTCGTCAGCCCGACTTGGCATTGTCCTTATTACTCCTCCAGAGGGAGCAAATCTTGAAGCTCTATCTCCTCCACATTCACATAAGCGATGTTTTCATAGTATGGCTTCAATCTATGGCCGTTGACCTTAGAAGTAGTCCCATCTCTAAGACTATTGATATCAACTGCACCATGAGAATAAATATTAGTAACAACATATGGTCCAATCCATCTGGACCTTAGCTTACCAATAAATAACTTAAGATGAGAATGAAATAAAAGAACTTTCTGTCCCACAACAAAATTCTTCCGAGAAATCATCTTGTCATGGAAAAGCTTAGTATTTTCCTTATAAATACGAGAACTTTCATAAGCATCATTACGTATCTCCTCTAGCTCATTGATTTGTAGTTGCCTATGTTTCCCTGCTTTGTCATACTCCATGTTGCACATCTTTACCGCCCAATAAGCCTTATGTTCAAGTTCAACTGGGAGATGACAAGATTTTCCATAAACCAACCGATATGGAGACATACCAATCGGTGTCTTATATGTTGTTCTATACGCCAAAAGTGCATCGTTGAGCCTATAACTTCAATCCTTCCGTGTAGTATTAACGGTTTTCTCAAGGATGGACTTAATCTCACGATTTGAAATTTCAGCTTTCCCACTAGTTTGTGGGTGATATGGCGTACCAATATTGTGCGTAATATTGTACTTCTTGATAAGAGCATGGAAGGATTTCTTGAAGTGCGAGCCTCCATCACTGATAACCACTCTTGGTGTACCATGTCTAGAGAAAATATATTCCTTCACAAACTCACAAACAACTTGAGAATCATTAGTAGGGGTGGCTTTAGCTTCCACCCATTTTGAAACATAATCCTCAGCAAGAAGTATATAAAATTTTCCATTCGAATTAACAAAAGGACCCATAAAATCAATGCCCCACACATCAAAAATCTTGACAGTGAGAATAGGATTGAGTGGCATTTGATTTTGAGCACCTAGATTGCCCGTTCGTTGACATCTATCACAAGATTTGCAAAAAGCATATGCATCCTCAAATAGGGTTGGCCAATAAAATCCACTCTCAAGAACTTTGAGAGCGGTACGTTTAGAACCGAAGTGACCACCACATGCATAAGAATGACAAAAAGATAGAATTGATTGAAATTCAGAATTAGGTACGCACATGCGGATAATCTGATCAGCGCCATATTTCCACAAGTATGGCTCATCCCACACATACTGTTTGGATACTTTCTTAAGCTTTAGATTTTGAAAATTAGACATAGTACTAGGTACTTGCCTTGTAACCAAATAGTTCACTATATCAGTGTACCAAGGTGTTGATTCTTCAATTGAGAAAAGTTGTTCGTCTGGAAAACGATCCTGTAATGGGAGTTCTTCTTCGGAGACAACAAGTCCACTAAGATGATCAGCAACTGTATTCTCAACACCTTTCTTATCTCTAATTTCTATATTGAATTCTTGTAGAAAAAGAATCCAACGAATGAGTCTTGGCTTAGCCTCCTTCTTTTTCAATAGGTACCGTAGTGCTGTATGATCAGAATATACAATCACATTAGCACCCACCAAATAAGCTCTAAATTTTTCTAATGCAAATACTATAGCCAACAGCTCTTTTTCAGTAGTAGAATAGTTGATTTGAGCATCATTTAGGGTCCTTGATGCATAATAAATCACATGCGACCTCTTGTCTACTTTTTGACCCAAAACAGCTCCAACTGCATAATCACTTGCATCACACATTAACTCGAACGGAAAACTCCAGTCAGGTGACTTAATAATTGGTGCAGTAGTCAACAATTTTTTCAATTTATTAAAGGCATCCTTGCACTCCTCGTCGAAGTTAAAGGCAACCTCCTTTTAAAATAATTTGCACATCGGCATTGAGATTTTGGAGAAATCTTTGATAAACCTCCTATAAAAACCTGCATGACCAAGAAACGAGCGAATTTCCCTCACCGAAGTGGGGTATTGTAAGTTCCTAATCACGTCTATCTTTTCCTTGTCCACTTCGATCCCTTGAGAGGAAACGATGTGGCCAAGTACAATTCCATGGTCTACCATAAAGTGACATTTCTCCCAGTTTGAAACCAAATTAGTGTCTATGCATCTTTTAAGCACAAGTTAAAGATTATTTAAACAAATATCAAATGAATCGCCATAAACACTAAAGTCGTCCATAAATACCCCAATGATGTTCTCCACGTAATCAGAAAATATACTAACCATACATCTCTGAAAAGTGGCAGGTGCATTGCAAAGACCAAATGACATTCTTCTATATGCAAATGTACTGAAAGGACAAGTAAAAGTTGTCTTCTCTTGATCCTCTGGTGCAATAACAATTTGATTGTAGCCCGAATAACCATCCAAAAAGAAATAAAACAAATGTCCTGCTAACCTCTCTAACATCTGTTCAATGAAAGGCAAAGGAAAGTGATCCTTGCGGGTAGCCGAATTGAGATTTCTGTAGTCTATGCACACTCGCCATCCTGTTTGAACTTTTGTAGAAACGAGTTATTCATCTTGATTTATAACAATAGTGACACCTGATTTCTTAGGCACCACTTGCACCGGACTAACCCATTTGCTGTCAAAAATTGGGTAAATCACCCCCACACTTAGTAATTTGAATATCTCTTTCTTCACAACCTCCATCATTTGGGGGTTAATCCTACGATGAGCATCATGTACTGTCTTTACATCATCTTCCATAAGGATTCTATGCATGCATGTGGATGTACTAATGCCTTTAATATCAGCAATTGTCCAACCAATAGCCGTTTTGTGCTCTTTCAGAACCCGAAGAAGGAGTTCTTCCTGTATTGCTGTGAGATTCTTTGAAATAATGACTAGAAGTTCTTCCCCATCACCCAAGAAAGCATACTTTAAGTGATCAGGTAGAGGTTTCAGCTCTAATTTAGGTGCCTGCACAACATAAGGTAAAGGAACTTCATCAATAATAGGTAAAGAGATATGTGAAATATTACATGTTTTAAATTCTTGTGATGCCGTTAAAGCACCACATGTCTCAACAAACTCCTTTGGAATATCAACGTCCAATTTAGGCATGCCATGGACGTCCAAATTAATGCTATTTTGTAGAACAGATTCTAGTTCATCTTCTTTGTTCAAATCAAACATCTGTTATGCCAACGAACCAATAACATCAACAGAAAATGCAGAGTGCACATCACTAGGATAACGCATCGCCTTAAAAATATTGAAGCATATAACCTCTTTGTCAAACTCCATAGTGAGTGTACCATTGTCCACATAAATCTTCATCTTTGCAGTTTTCATAAACGGTCTCCCAAGAAGTAACGAAGTAGATGAACAATTATCTCCATTATGCATATCCACAATGTAAAAATCAACCGGAAAGATTAACTGATTCACTTGAACTAACACGTCCTCCACGACTCCCTTAGGATATATATTGGACTTGTTTGCCAATTGAATAGTAATCTTCGCCTCTTTCAAAGGTCCAAGATTCAAAGAATCATAAACATCGGCTGACATAACACTTATGGATTCTCCCAAATCAAGAAAAGCACGCTCAAACCTCTTGGTACCAATAGTGATTGGCACGGTGAAACCCCCAGGATCTTCACACTTTGCAGGTATCTTCTTCAATAGCATAGCTATGGCACTTTCGCCCACCTGAGTAATATCATTAGCAATCAACTTATCCTTCCTTGTGCACAAATCCTTCAAAACCTTAGCATACTTGGGTACGGTTATGATGGCCTCAATAAATGGGATGTTAATTTGTATCTTGCTGAAAATGTCCATGATCTCCTTATCTTGATCTTGCTTCTTTGATTTGGCAAAACGACTAGGGAAAGGAGGTGGTGTGGTAAAGGTGGGAACCGTATCCTTAGGTTGGCCAGTTGAGGTTGGCTTTTCCTTTGGGACGGTTTCTTCCTCTACTTCCTTTTCAATGTCGTTACTAACCTCTTTTTGTTGTTGTGGCTCTTCAGTTTGCTTCCCACTTCTTAGAGTTACAACATTTACGTTTGCTCTTGGATTCACAAAAGGTTGTGATGGAAACTTCACCGAATTCTGTGCTTTCATTTCATTCATGTCTGTATCCAGCTGTCCCATTTGAAGTTGCAAGTCCTTTATAGCCATATCTTGTTTCTGCAGGATTGCATCTTGACGCTGAGCATTTGCATCTTGCTTTTTCATCATCATTCTCATCATCTCCTCTAAACTAGAACTCTGATTCTGCTGTTGAGGCTGAGGTGGAGGTTGTTGTCGGAACTGTGGTTGTTGAAAACCACTTTGTCTCTCATAAGGATTAGGAGCTGCAGCTTGTTGATTTGCATAACTGAAATTTGGGTGATCTTTCCAACCAGGATTATAAGTATTAGAGTAAGGATCATACCTTGGCCTCTGATTAGGTAACACATCATTCACCTGTTCAGACTCTTCTTCATAAGAAGGAATAATCACTGCTGCCATTCATTGTACCACCTTCTCTATGTTGTTCATCTGTTGCTCTGATTGTGCAGATTCCCCCATCTCGCTAACTCTTCTGATATTAGAGTCGTTTCTGGTGTAGAATTGTTGAGCATTAGCAGCCATACTCTCAATCAAACTGGTTGCCTCCGAAATCGTCTTCTTAGTAAGTGAACCACCGGCAGCTGCATCAATCAAATTCCTCTATTCTGGAAGTAATCCTTCGTAGAAGTATTGAATGATAAGTGTTGAGGATATATTATGGTGTGGTCATCTTTCCAACAATCTCTTATATCTCTCCCAATACTCACATAGAGACTCCCCAGACATCTGTAGAATGCCACTAATCTCCTTGCGAACAGATGCCGCTTTGGAAGCAGGAAAATATTTCTCCAGAAATAGCTTTTTCATTTGATTCCATGTTGTAACACTCCCTAAAGGAATACAATACAACCATTCTTCTGCTAAGTCTGTCAATGAGAAAGGAAAGGCTTGTAGCATAGCCATATCTCTGTCTGCGGTTGCATGCCTCAGACTTGTCATTGTGTTCTGGAACTTTTGAAGGTGTCGATTTGGATTTTCACCTGGATATCCCTTGAACTTTGGTAGATGATGAAGTAGATTCGACTTCAGCTCCACTGGTTCAGTAATTGTAATGCACAGTGGTTGCGAATCTAAGCATGGAGATGTCAACTCTCCTAACTTTCTCTCCGGCGGTGGAGGTGGTGGATTATTGTTACCTCCTACCATTGTTGATGTAGAAGGTTCTTCTTGCAACTTTGGACGTTCTTGTAGTACCGTTCCTTTGCGAGTTTCAATTCCACACATCTGGTAATTACAATCCTTCGATGCCAGAGATTAAGTACCTGAAATAAAATTCTCAAAAGCTAAATCAAAAACTAAAAATAAGACTAAAAACAAAAAGAAAACAAAAAAAAATAACAACTAAAGCTATCGACTGCTCCTCGGCAGCGGCGCCAAAATTTGTATGCGTGTCGTAGGTGCACTCAAATTAAATTACTTATTTCCACACAATTAACTGGTAATATAATGGAAGTAAGGATCGTTCCCACGAAGAGCAGGGAGTTTTAGTTGTCAAAAATGTCACAATGGGGGGTTTTGTTTTAGATTGTAGAACAAAGTAAATAAAGCAATTGAAAATAATAAAGTTGAAAGAAATGGAGAGAAATATGATCAGGGAATCCTTCTTCGTTACTAAACCGTCATCAAGTTATTATATTCATCCATTAATACCATTAATCACAAATTATTACCAACCGTGGAATAACAACTAGCTCAGTGCTATCCCCTAAATTCCTTATATCACTGGGTACGAAAGCTCTTCAATACCAGATTCTATTCGTCTAAACCACCTAGTAGTAGCTCACTCAAGGTGTAATTTCTCCGAATGCTTTATATTTTGTGAATTATAGATTGATCCTAGTAGTTAGACTCTTAGCTCAAGGTCCACTTTCTAGTGTTGTTTAAACACACAATCGTTATACAAAATCCCTCTGCAAGGTCTTGTGTTCTTTACTTTTGTATGAATTATTTGACTATTACTTATCTCCTAATTCAATACTAGAATTTGATTGAATCAACAAATTAGTTCAGTTGGCCACCTAAACAATCTATCAATTAATCATAAAAATTCTAATTAGTAAAAACAATCAATAATTATGTGAAAAACTTCAAACTAGATTTATATAATAACTCAAATCATGTATAGAACTTAGAATTCATCCCCAATCACTAAGAAGTTTAGCTACTCATGGTACTAATAAAACCCATGAGTTCCATAAGAATGCTCCAAAACCCTAGCTTTTCTCCCTTGTTTCTTCTCTCCAAAACTTGATTAAAAATTATATTATTCTCTTAGAAATTATAGAAACATCTCTTTTATAGGTGTCCCAATTGTAGTTGTGCCCGTGCGTTGAATCCCGTGCAAATGGTTGCCAAAACTCGTCAAAATCACCAAATATGCTCACGCCCAAGTCTTGGTCGTGCATAAAATGGATACAGCCCATTGGGCTTGTGCTAAAGTGTTGCAGATCCAGCCCAACTTCCTTTGCTTCAACTGTCATTGGCCTGTCAGTTTCTCAGAACTGACAGGCATACTTTTCAGCTATTCTTAATTTTCCACGGACGGACGAACCGTGAGCGAAAATTTCTGCTGGAATTTTCATTTACTTCATTAGACTCTCGGATACACAAGCCACCATGGGCGATAATTTCTGCTGGATTTTTACTCCGGCAAATAACTTCCACTGACAGTCTGGTTGCTGTGAAGAATAATTTCACCTGGGTTTTCAACTCCTGCTAAAAAGTTCACATATACCAGGCTCTCCGTGAAAACCTAAGTTTCTGAAATTTTACTTTGCTGGCCATTCACTGATACTTCCAAACCACAGCTAATTTCTTCCCAATTTCAACTCCATCATTCCCATTTTAAGCATCAACCTCCATCAATGAATATCACAGTAACGTTCACCATTCCATGCAACTGCCGAACTCCATCAAATACCTCTCCATTCTCGGCTTCTCATTCCTTCATCGTGAAAAACTCAAACATCTGAGTTTGCACTCATTCCTATGTCCATTAACAAATATCTCCATCAGTCACCATTAAGACAGCATCAATCAATTCTCATTAAACACCACTGCCAATCTCGAGCAACCCATCACCGGCAGTATACCACCATCGTGATCAACAACATCTTACAGTTTATCTTCACGTCACTGCACAAACTCGAGCTTCAAACCATCTCTGCTAAACTTGTTTCATCATCTCTGCAGTTCAAAACAACAATTCGTCTTCTCATTCCGGAATGCCACAGCTCAAGTTCATCTCCTTCCTGCCATTCGAATCCCATTCATTCTTACATGTTGCCGTAGAAATAACCAAAAATATGATTCATTCCCAATAATTTGACCGAAACTGAAACTAATACAAATAATTGACCAAAACTATGTGTGTATTTTAATAATGACTAAGATACCCTTTATACTATGGGTGTCGAGACACCAGTGTTTGTTTTAGTTTCACTGATTAGTAATTAGAAATCAGCACCTACTGTATTATAATACAACACCTTTCTACTGATTTGAAAAATAGTTCTCTTTCTCTTTCTCTTTCTCTTTCTCTCTCTCGAAACTGGGCGAGAACCTAACCCAGAGATTTCTCACTCTCTAAATCAAACATAACTTATTCATCTTCATTGTTTTGTTTATCAGAATCTCATTTTGCTGTTTCTTCTTCAAATCAAGGATTATTCTAGGTCAGTACAAGCTATTTTGAAGCTTTCTTAAGAGAAGCACACCTGATTTAGGTCTGTTGAAAAACAAGTCGAAGTAGTTTTTTTTAATCTCTGTTTCACTTTTTTAGATGGGTTTTTGATTAAATACATTGTTCTTCTTTCAATTTCAAAAATCACATTCTTCAATAGCTTGGATTTTTTGGATTTGAATGAACTTTAGGGTTCATGGAATTTTTGGGTTTTCAGCAAGAATAAGTTTTGTGATATTTCAAGTTAAATTTTTGATTTTTAAGATGAGTTATTCATTGTTTTTTTTTTTTTTGAAGCGTTCTAAAAGACCGGTGGTGCTGCTGATATTTTTGGAACGCATTGAGATTCTCTTAAAGGTAATTAGTTAAATTAAGATTTTTGTGTAATTGTTGATTTGAACAAAATCCTGATCTTTTTATTGATTGTTGGGGGATTTTAATTTTTAAGCTATACTAGAAGGTTTTCATTCAATTGGTGTGTATCAGTCTATGAAGAAGTTATTGAAGCATGAGAGTGTCTTTGTATTTTATAAGTAAATCATAATGTGCTACATTGCTTTATGAATTCTTTTGTGATTTCTTTAAATTGGTTTTTGCTGAAAAGAAAAGTTTTTAATTCAAAGGATTCTTTGTTTGTGGTCTAAATCAGAGGAAACGGTGCTAGTCTTCTTCGGATAGTTGTATTCAACATTACATTGAATGACATAGGAGAAATATCGATGTTGGATCTTGAATAACCGTCCTGCAATGGGTACAGGTCCTTTTGTTGATCTTTTAGCGGGTTCTGTAACCGGTGGAGTTGCCATTTTGTTTACTTACTGTTAGATTTAGCTCGAACCATAACTGGTTCTGGATAACAGTTGTGAATTGCTTCCAAGTAGTTACTGGTGCTTCACTGCTAAGGGCCAAACCTGAAATATATGCTTCCCACCAGATTAGGGGTGTCTTCAAACCCCACGCGTTGTTCTGGTGGTACCTTATGAGGATGTTGCAGGGTGTCTTCAAACCCTTCTAACAACTGTTGCAGATCGTTCTTTTCGGTTTTAGTGCACTAGCAAGATTTTGCACAAACCAATTCACTAGGTTCTTTGATAACTTGTCGAACTGTGAGTAGGCTAAATTTCTGATTAGCATTTACCAAGTGTTTGGTTTGCTGTGCAGACAGATGTTGTAGTTTCTTCTTCTGTTTAGAAGCCAGAATGTTTGTCTATTTCTAGATGGTTCATGGTTGTTTATTTTCAAATGTTTGTTTATGATGAATTAGATTATTGAGTTAGGATCAATAGATAATTGTTTCGAAGATTTATATCGAGTAGGAGAGATCTGGTAAGATTTTTGTTGTGGATATTTCCTGCACAGGTTTTAGGGACCATAATAAGTTGTAGATATTTCCTGCACAACATATTATTCTTGTTGTGGATAATAGCTGCACACTAAAAGAACACTGTGGATAATAACTGCACACAAATGGAACATATTATTTTGGAAATAGCTTTGTTACAAGCATCTTCAATTTCAATTACTGAAAATAACGAAGTTCTGTGCGTATAGCAAAAGGCAAACCTCCTTTATATTTCTCAATAGTCTCGGAATCTCTCATATTCATGTTTAATGTTGTAGCTTTCTTTCTAAATTCAGTATTTGTAGGTGTAATCAATGGGTTCTGGTAGACTTCCCAAGAAGAGTACCAAGAAGAGTATTATGAAGGCGATTAAATTGGAAGTGAGTGGAGGACCACCTTTATATTTTGAAGTTCCTAGTGCAGCTATGGACGACAGGTAAAAATAGGAACTTCTAGCAGAGGAGTATACTGCTTTCAGATAACGTTTTAGACCCTTCAACCAATTATTTGTAACTTATTCATTGTTTCTTTCAACTTTTTATTGTGTTTCGCAGTGGGTTTGTCTACCCTCTCAAAAACCGGGGATTCGCCTTTGGTATGAGCAATTACTTGAACTTGGGAACACTACAAGACTTGTGGACGGTGTTTTCTGAAGATGATAAAGACTTGTTCAGGACAACTGCGATCGGGCATTTAATGGAAATTCCCAAAAAACAAAGTTGGTCTACTGCAATATTTTGTTTTCTAATGAGTCGGCAGATCAAAGTCGAACCTGAAAGAAGGAAAAATGAAGAAATGTATTTTAGAGTTGCAGACAAAGAATTATGTTTCCGAAAGACGTACTTTTCTCTGATATCCGATCTTAGATTTCGAGATTCGAGGGTTAGAGCTCTTGACGTTGACTCTCAATCGGGGTCTCAATCGAGGGAGTCAAAAGACTCAAAACTCAGGCAAAAATATTTTTCCAAAAATAAAGCAATTGTGGGACAGGATTTGTATGAATTTCTATTTTGCAAAACAGTCTCACAGGATCGGGTAGAGAAGGTTGATAGAGAAACCAGTGATAGTAAAACAAGTGATGCCAGTGCAACCATATCTAAGAAAATGCATGACCGTCAGGCAGGATATAAAGACGTAAACCAATTCCATGTCCGGTTGAAGATAGGGTGAAGGTGGCATTAGTGTATTGGTCAACATGTTTTTGTTGGGGACACAATACATACATGGAATTGCTGACGATTTGTGGCACTTGGTGGACAATCTCTCAGAGTTCAACAATTATCCATGGGGCGAGAGGGTGTACAAGGAGACTCTGTTTTAAAGTGACTCTTCAATCATATCTCAAATGAAAAAAGAGACTGCAAGAAATATGATTTGTAAACCAACTGTCAAGCCAAAAGGAATGCCACAAGTGTTGGTAGTAAGAGTGATTGGACTGATATTTTCTGCATGTCTAGTATCTGGTAATTATTATTTTGATAGTTTTTGTTTTTACCGCAGGTTTGGTTCCTTTCATTGTTTCCGGATGTGCGTGAAGAATGGGGACAAAAGAATACAGTTGAAGGGTGGCGCCCTCTTATTCTTGACGTGTTGTGCACGAAAGTCGTTCGACATCTACAGCTATGTGAATCAGTCGCATGTTCAGAAACGAGGGTGGGTGAAGAAATTAAGTGTTATCACAAGGATTCAGAACTATTAGTAATTCTTGGGGTAGCTGAAGGACCCCTCAGTTATAAACAGTGGGAGGATCTCGAGGTTGAAGGTCTGTTACGGAAGTATGAAGGTCGTGTTCCGGGAAATACCCCTGATGGTATGGAGCATGAAGATGAGATCTTGGAAGATGGGAAGAATAAGAGTATGGATTTTGTTTTAGGTCAACTTCATAGCGACGTGAATGGCTTGATGACTCAAGTAGAGCATACTAACGTTCAGACTAGTGCAGTGATGCGGATACTGATGGAAGTGAGACTGGAAATGGCCGCGATAAAGGAAACTATTGTGATTAAATTTGCAAATTGTGGTTGTGTTATAAGTTAAAATCTCAGATAAGTCTTGTTAGTTTGTTATGCACATAAGTTAAAAGGAAAACTTGACTAGTGATGAATCCAGATAATAAGGGTTGAAAACGATTTCCAGATGTCGTGTTTTTTTTTCTTTTCGTATTGGTCGGTGGCTTCATGTTAATTTGACTTTGTTTTGATATAACATGGTAGGGTTGTCCTTCATAAACGGATATAACACCCTTGAACGAAATACCTCAAGATTTTGCGGTGTACTTGAGACGAATGGAATCTTCTAAACTTGAGGCTGGTATTGAATCTAAAGACGATAACCAGATAGATAACCAGAACATTTTTAATGAAGGAAGTTGCCGATCTGATTCCTGTGGCTTTGATCAACACAATAAGTAACTAACTACTCTTTTCCTGACATTTGTGTTTTATTTCTAATTTATCTAGGGATTTTGGTTGTTGCAAGTAATAGATAATGATATAATCTGATGCCAACTACATTTATGCATATAGTAGCACCTCATGCGACATTGGTGGAGGCCATAAGGAAGAATCAAGTAGAGCTAGTTCATATGACTCTCTATCTGGCGGCTCTAAAAAAATTGTAAGTATTTCGTGCATGTCTTCTTTGGTACAAATAAAAATTTATGTTTAAGATTAGGGTTGTTAGTTTGGGTGTATATTTCTCTTGCTGTTTAGATTATGGTTATTGATCTGGGTGTATCTTTCTTTTTCTTTTTAAGATTTTTGTTTGTTCTATAGTAGGTTTTGTTGATATGGGTGTATTTTTCTCCGACCTGTTTCTCCTTGATTGAAATTCCATTTCATTATCTCCGGCCCTCCGGATATGTAGGCTGATATGTTTCAGAAAATCACAAAACAGAAAAGAGAACAACATGATGAGGAACAATCATCATGTCAGGCCAATGAGAATTTACTCGAGGGTGTTATGAAAAAGAAGCCTGGGAAACCATTGAAGTCACCATATGCTACTCCTGGATTGACTACTCCTGGAATGACTACTGCTACAATTCCTAAGAAGACAATGAGTGTTGTTGCTGATGAGACGGCTCCCAAAAAGGTGAGGTTTTTGCGAGATGTAATCACCGATGTAAATAACAATGGGGACGAGAATGAAGTTGGTAAAAAGAGGAAGCGTGGTAAGAAAAAGAATAATTTCGTGGATGTCGAGAATAAGGGCGAGAAGAATTCTGGGATTTTAATTGATGATGGCTGCGCTGTTAGGGAGAATTTTTTTCGAAATTTCAAAGTTAATCGGCTGATAACGAAGCAGGACATAAATGGTGTGAATGACTTCATATACCAAGGGTGAGTGTCCCTGATATATCAGTTATTTTCTTCAGTGTACTTGTTTATTTAGAAAGTAACTCTTAGCTATCTTGTTGTTATTGTGAGGCATAGTGATGACAGTGCTAAAGGCGACTGGTTAAGCTGTCAAGATTTTAAAACATTACTCGACAAGGATGGGATTTTAGGGACGAATGTATGTTAAGTTGCATTAAACTACAACATTGATATCATATTTTTACTCTATGATGATAACAGTTTTAGTTTTTGTGTGGGTTCAACTTATTTCTTTTGGGTTTTCATACAGCATATCACATCATGCTGCGCCTCATGTGCGAATCAAATCTTGGCACCCGTGGAAGATGGACCACTATAGACACTCATTTTGAAGTATGTTACGTAAGACACTGAGATTATTTTTAATTGTTAGAGTAATGTATTGTTTTAACTAACCTTTGATTTTGTTCCGCAACCTTATGTGAATGGGAATCCTTCGCCGAACACCTCTAAATTGAAAGACTATGAAGACGGGATATTGCCACTTAGTGGGGCTAAACCATGGGAAAGAGTCTCTATGTTGTATGGTGTGGTGCATATCGTCAAAAAAAAAACACTAGGTGGCAGTACGTATCGACTTAAAACAACAAAACATTTATATATATGATTCCATGAGACCGTCACGTGATTCTAAAATCAGACGGAGTTTATCCTGAAATCACGCGTATAGCAAAGTATTTGGAGAACTACATTGAAACGGACTGGTATCCTGAGTTTTTTGAGGCTTGCCCAATGACTTGGATGAACTTCCATCACATAGGCAAAAACTGACTTATCCTTTTTGACTTCTGATATAGCCCTTCAATAACCATCCTCAGTGTACGCTTTCGCAGCTCTCATAAATGCCTCAGCAGCGGCGACATTATGGTACTTCCTTATAATATTCACTGCATTGTGAAAAAATGACAACTGAATATGCCCTCTATGTTATATGTAAACTACATCGACAAAATCCATACAACTATATTGTTTAAATCATCTTAATTGAATACTAATGAAATATTTATGTTCTCCGCATTGCAAAAAAAAATGACAGATAATCTTAAAGTGTATTTGTGGCTGTTTTGTGCTTCAAAGACTAAGGGTAAAGATAACTAGGAGTTGTCCCACGCTACAAAGCTTAAGGGTTAAACTTTAAAGGAGATGAGTCTCTAACAAATATAACACGACTATAAAGTGTTGTTGTTAGATACCTTTCAGATGGTATGTGCAGTACACATGGCATGCTGCAGGAAACACTTCCGCAATTGCTAATTCGAAGCTTTGCGATCTGTCTGAACACACAACTAGATCCTCGCTCATCGAATACTTGCGACCAAGCGCATCGAATAACTTTTGCATAAACCATAAACAGGAATCGCCGTTCTCAGAATCAACGATGGAAAACGCTATAGGGTACATTTTTTTATTGGCATCATACCCAATTGCCGAAAGTAGAGTTCCTTTGCGTTCCCACTTAGATGCGTACCATCCAAAGCAAATGCGGGTCTACAGAAAGTCTTGAATCCATGTAAGGATACTCCCAGCGCAAAAAATAATACAAGAAACCACCTTTTGCACCGGTTTCTATCGTCGTTTTCGTTCCGTGGTTGTGTTTTGCAAGCATGTAACTGTAAATGACCAGGTGCTGGTACGACTCGTCAGGAGAACCTCTAACCGCTTCAATTCCCCGTTTACAACCAGTGAGACCCTGCTTGTAGGTGATGATGATAATATGTTCTGTCTTCATGTCTTCACACAGTTGCCGTGGTGAATACACAACGTCACACCTGGAAAAGTTCTTGCGGAAGATTACGGCCATTGCACGAGCCATCGCTTTTTTCTTGAGGAGGGGGTTCATGTTGTTCCCAGTAAAACTGTGTGGAGCCGCGATTCTAGTAATTTCCCACTAGTCAAGAGAAGGCATCTTATTTGCATACATAGACCAACCGCACGCCCCTGTCGGATCTTTACATATGACACGTAAGAACGTTGGACTGGATGACTTACACAAGGTCTCAAAATAATCTAGTATTCTGACGATCCCAATAGCCTGTCTAAGTTGGTTCTTGTTTTTGAATCTTTGAGCATGACGCATCTCATACCACTTCACTTCCCTAGAGGGTGGGGAAGGTGGAGAATCCGGTGTATATTTAGGAGTTGAAGGAGCATCATGTAGGCGGGGTAACTCAATAGGAGATGGTGGGTCCTAAGATATTCCAAGACGTCTCTTAGCTTTAGGAACATAATCAGTCTCTGAAATAGATAAACATAATATAGAGTAGTGTGACTGTTGTGTAATGACAAAACTACAGCTGCGAAAAATAATGTCGAAATATAACATAACATAGTTACGAGGGTACTTTACAAGGAAAGTAAAGTAAGATCCACAGGCTGCGAAAAATATTGTCCATATATTCGGCACACAACTATTTGGAAACGATAACAGTAAAACAATTAGAGGGAGACAGATAAACTTATTACCAATGCCATCTCCGTTGTTGCTGCATCGTACACTGCTGGAGCTATCATTGACGAAGGAACCCATTCTGGGATTGCTGGGAGGGGTTAATAGTGAATTCCCTTTAAGACACACATTAATAATACAACTGGTAGTGGGATTTATTGGTGAGGAATAATCTATTGTTACATTTTCATTTTCATGTGCTATTAAGAAAACAACAGGAATTCCTGGCGCATCTTCAACATATGAATTCCAAGTTTCTTCTCCAGCAATCAATATCCGCCGTTTCATCCCTGTAACATCAACCATTACAAGACCATATATTTCGAAATCAGGTCCCTGAATGAAACTAGGTAGCCACATTGCTTTCTTCTTTAGTTCCTCGAAACTGCACTTTCCTGGGGAAAGCACATATTGTAAATGAATTCCGGTGTACGTATCGTTACCACGTTTGCGCACCCATCTTCAGTTGTAGTGAACAAAGATTTTTGTTCCATGCATCATACAGGAAGATGACAAAAACACCTGCAACTGAAACATAAAAAATATCATAACCGGTATGTAGGTATGCGTCCATTTGTGTAATTCCTAGATATGGGAAGTAATAAATCTCATTGTTTAAAGGTGACATAGTAATTCATCTGAATTTTACAGGATATAAAGGAGTTATACATGAAATTGAACTTGCAACCAAAGCAATCAAACATGAGGGCTCAAACATGTCAAGAACAACGTGAGGGATTCTAGAAGAAGATATGTGGGGTGTGTATTCTGTGGAAGAAGAAAAATGAGCTCTTTGGAGAGCTGGAGTTGAAGAAATAGAAGTGAAGAGTAAGATGAGAAATAGAAGATTTGAGTAACATCATATAGACATTGAGGCGGATTAATGTAAGGATTGTATAATTTTTTGAAAATCACAACAAATCCTAGAAAACTACCTAAGTTCACAAATCTATTGATCTCTAAAATCAATAAAACAAACACCATAAAATCAGTTTATATTTTCAGACCATAAAATAGAAATTAACACAAAACAATAGACCAAAAACATATCATACAAATAGAAATTAACACGAATCTATTAACCAAAATTATACCTTCTAAGTTCTTCAGAGTACCTCAAAGTTCTTCAAACCGTAAGATGAAATCAGAAAAAATAGATTCACAGATTAGATTAACAGATTTAACCAATGATTGAAGAATAAATCAATTAGATTAACAGATTGAAGACACAGATGATGATAAAAGACTAACATATTCACAGATTAACAAATCGTATTATAAAAAAAAAACTAAAATCGATTCACAGATGAAACCCTGAAAAACAAACGATGAAAAAAAACCTAAAATCGAAATTGATGATGATAAAAGACTTACGCAATCGATAAACTGATGATTGAAACCCTAAAATCTATTAATATCTTCTTTATCGATTCAGCTGATGGGAGAAAAAGAGAGAAGAAGACTGCAACTGCGAATGAAGAGACTGAGAAAAGAAATGGAAATGAAAACTCGAGTAGAGATGGGAGGAGATAAAGACCAAGGGGAGAAACATCCTCTAGTTCAGTTTGGTGTGGGGTGGAAGCATCTGTCACGCATGTGAATGGCACGCGCGGAAACATGTCCTTGTAAACAAGGTTATTCAGGTGAAGAGAAATGGCTGCATCAAAATATGTTGTTGGGTCCAAAACAACTGAACAACCCTTGTTTACAATTATTCATAGCATGCAGCTGTTATCCACGGTGATACAGAAAGGCCATAATAGCCTTATAGTTGTAGACATTCCCCGGTTTCTAGCTGCGGATATATCCTGCACAGGTTTGAGTGGATATTTCCTTACGGCCCATTCTGACAAAAGATAAAACTGTTATAGGGCCTGTGTCCCATGGGATGTGCGGTCCATTAGACGACTAGGTTTTCCCTTCCCTATATATTAGATAACCTTGTATTATGTAATGGATGATGCCTCTTTACCAATAAGAGGTTCTTCTCCTTCTCCATCTCTATCTATTGCTTTAAGCTAATCGATACTACAAAAAAAACCTCATTTTCTTCTTTCATAATTTCTGTAAATAAAAGACAAATCACATCACGTGGAGGTCAGTTACTTTGTGAAAAGGATTGATGATTAGGGTTTATATCCAATCCAGTGTGCAAAGAAGTTACTCACTTCAAGTGAGCTAGTTTTTGGACCCATTTGAAGACCCCAAGAAACAGATCATCAGAGGCTTGACTGTTTTATCAAGTCTTTAAATCTTGATGATGGTTGATTTTCTGCCCTACAATTACTGACTAAACACAAATTTATATGATTCAAACAAAAATGATAGTATTAATTTGACAAAGCACAATAAAATAAATAAAAATAGGATTTTCAAAGATTAGTGCAAGTTCAAAATAATTGAGAATGTTGAATTTAAATCAACAGATTAAATGAACATTTATTTTGCCCAGGAGGTGTTAGACTGTTATTATACAGACTAGCTTCAAAGTGTGAAGGCACTGAGTTGATCCATCATCCATATCCATAAGATTCGAATCACTCATTGGATTGACAACACTCAAGAATTAGGGTTCGAATATCTACAACAATACATTTTTTTTTCTAGAATAAACTTTTGGGCTAAGGAAAAAAAAAGGCCAAGGGGAGAAACATCCTCTAGTTCAGTTTGGTGTGGGGTGGAAACATCTGTAACACATGTGTATGGTACATGCGGAAACTGGCCTTGTAAACAAGGTTGTTCAGGTGAAGAGAAATGGTTGCATTGAAATATGTTGTTGGGGCCAAAACATTTGAACAACTCTTGTTTACAAATATTCTTAGCGTGCAGCTGTTATCTACGGTGAAACGGAAAGACCATAATGGCCTTATAGTTGTAGATATTCCCTGGTTTCTAGTTGTGGATATTTCCTTCACAGGTTTAAGTGGATATTAGCGAAACAACTTTCTGACTTGTTGTAATCTCAACAAGATTCAACGTTATCGTGTCGTCAAAAAGCATCCATAACAGTGGTATTCCATATATAAAAGGAGGCATAGATCGTGGATGCAGTAACAAACAAAAAAGAATTGTAGTGGAGCCGATCATGTAGAAAAATGGAGTATATATTTGTATTTCAGATTCTCTACATAGCGAATTGATTGTTTTCCTAGAAATACAGCCCCTGATCAGACTGAAAGTTAAAGATATCTAAACGAACCCTGACAGTGAAACTACAACCAGTCGAAACCAAGTTGTTCACAGTGAAACTACACAAGAACTACTATTTTTTCATACTTCAAACACACACGAGAAAATATCATATATACACTAGCTAATAACAATGAGACTATGTAGGACGAACCTTTTTGCACCATCTAGGTATGTGGTCTGGTGTGAATGCATCTTCATCTTAAGATTAATCTTCATCGGATGAGAACTCCCTATTTCCCAGTGCTCCATTTGATGATTCATGAGAGATATGTACAACCTCAGCAATGTCAAATTCTTCAACATCACCTATCTTTTCACTTGCATTGAGGTACTCATTTGTGTCTTTGCTGATTTTTTCTTTATGTACTAAACCAGTACCTGTTTCTTGTTCAGTTTCTTCATTCTCTTCTTTCTTATCTTCTCCCTCATCTTCTTTCTCATTTTTATCAGCGTTGATAAGACAACTTTGTTCTTCACTCTGAAGATCACATTGTTCTTTCTGCTTATATCTTCTTGGTAGTTTCCTTGTGAAGTCAAATATAGTTTTCAATGTTTGTATGTATACGTTACGCAAGACTGACTATGTCTTACCTTCATCCTTCATGTTTTGCAGATGACCTTCTTGTTCTTCAATGAAATTAACTAGCCGCGTATGCCTACTGAGCAATTCAACATAATCTTCCTGCCAGTGCTTTTTCAGCATTTCAGATTCGTACAGATCTTGTTTCAGTGTATCTGTGTCGTTGGCATTTATGTTCTCTGGGAATTCTTCCTGTATGAGTTTTTGCTCTTCATATAGGATAGGATTTGTCAATTTTGGTGACATATGCACATACATATACAACATAATAAAAAAACCTAAGTCAAACAAAAAATACATAACACCCGTACACTGTAAAAACACCTAAACCCTGTACCTTACTCATTGCTCTATCCACATTATTTTCAATTGTAGTACTAATTTCGGCAAGTTTTCACCTCATGAACCTTGGAATTCCAGAGTTCACTGGTTTCATACTAGGATTGTGTTCAGCAAACAGATACTGCATAAGAAACAGTAGAGAGTTAGAATTTTTCCGACTTTTTTTTTAAGTAACGAGTAAGGTTGGAAAAAGGTTGATCAAACTTACCAACAAATGGATCGAACATCCAGAAACTTTTTGCTTCAAAGGTTGCAGGATATGACCTCTTATTTTTTTCATAAGATGAGAGTGAATAAGATCTTCCCAACAAGTCCTATTCATTTTGTGCAATGATGTAAAGTACCCTTCAAATTTTATCCGACTCAAGCTCCCACATTTTCGGGTGAAGAATAATGTTACACACAAGTAAAGCGTAAATATTTTTACTAAATCCTCTACATCCTCTTCAGTTTGTTGATTTGCAGGGACTTTCATTATTGCTAGAATCGACTGCTCTATAGGCACTTTACTCAACCGATTCCTACGGTCAAGTGGAAGCAAACACTGCATCCTCTCTATTATTGGAACACCTTTTTCTTCAGAAGGCATTTTAATTTCTTCACCTGTATCAGATCCTGAGCACCATATTTTCTTCTTCTTCTTCAATCCAAAAAATACAGCTAACATTTCAGATGTGCTTTTTACAACCACAGGGTTGTTATTTGAATCGTAAAAACCAAAAGCATGTTCTTTTCCATGAGCAAGACTGTACTTTGACACCATTTTATCTACTGCATCATCAGTCCTCCACCAATCTCCTTGCTCAGTTTTTTCATAAATAAAAAACTGTAGTACATTCCAAAATGGACTATCCTTAAGCTTCTCTAACTGCGATTCGGTGAACCACACTAGCTCTAAATCCTTCTTTCTGGTTTCTTCATCCTCCTCAAAATTTAAATTGAAAAACTCCCATAATCCATTAAAACTGCATATAATACTGCATATGAGCGGTTGAATCTTTTCCATCTTCAGATTGTATTCGTCTATTATCATGTGATCCACAATCTGTCTTGACTATAAAAAACCAAAGAAAAATATGTTTCATATGTTTTGAGCGCACAAATTCGGACATCAAGCAATACAGAACTGGTAAAAAATTTACTTGTAATCATGTAAATAGTCATACTTTCTCTACACAGTAAAGATTAAATGGTAAGAGATTAACTTGTTCTGATGAAGTGTTTGACTTGAGATAAATCATGTAAATAGTTAGCATTTAACTTCAGATTTAACAACAACAGATTCACCACTGACAATCACAAGTTGTTTGAAGTTGGCATTGGAAATCAAAAACCAAATTGGTTAAATGCAAATTAAAATGTATGAAAAATCTCTTTCTTGACAAGATTCTCCAAAGAAGTATACTGAACACCTAAATCCAAAATTGTTCTTTGGACATGAACCCTAATTATCCCTCTATCTGCAATGATTCTTAGTGTCACCAAAATGAAAATTGATCGAAAACCAGATCAAAAACCAAACAAAGCAGAAGCAGATCTAAGAAATCAAACGAAATTGAAGCAGAAAGATCAAATTGAACTTTTTAGACATTGATTCACTCAAAATCATGGATGAAATCATACATGCATACCTATAAACAACCCTATTGCACAATAAGCATTTTCAAATCTAGTAAAAAAATTAGTTTCTAATCCATTAAATTGAAACAGAAACATGGAAATGGATAGTACCTTCCTTCACTGTAATGATAGATGAATCTTCAGGGTTTTTTGGTTTCTTCGAAGCTTCCTTTACTATAATTCTAGATGAATCTTCAGGGTTTTTTAATTTCTTCACAACTGGTCTTTTCGTTACTACTGATCCCCTTCTCATCGGTAATATCGACGACGGTTCTACCACTTGTTGTTGGTTCACCACTGTTTCTTCGTTCATATTCTACTGTTTTTTTTTTTTTGGTTTTGATCACTAGGTTTTTAGAAGATAACGATTTTTCATGTATGACCGTTGTTTAATTTATTTTTCAATCTCAAGAACCTGGATATTCTTCAAAATTTAAAACTTAAAAGACTGGTTTTTCTCTGGTTTCAAAAAGGATGTCTCTCTCTCTCTCCTCTGCTCTCCTCTCCTCACTCCTCCAATATATATATCAAATATTCTTAGTGTCCCGAGGAGAAAAAAAAAATTAAAACCGATCCTCACATCATTTCCAATAGTGTGCCCCTGCTAACCCCTCCAGACACAGAGCCCTCCCCTGCACAACTCCTGAGGGGCCCCACAATTTTTGATAAATATGTATGTCAAAAATTCTTGACATACCGTCAAGATAAACAATATATAAACCGTTTAGACACAACATACCCCTAAATGGGACCCCTTGTTGTCTTTTTGGGGTGGGGCCCACCTATTCCATATCTCTAGACGGTTTTTATCTTGTCTAAATAGGCGGTACGTATAGAAGATGTAGGGTCATTGACTCATTGCCTAAGGGATTGAAGTGTTTGACTTATGTATACTACGTACTCTTATCGGCGGTTCAAGAAGAATTTTTGCCAATTTAATTGTCTTGTCCAGTTTGGTAATTGACATGGTGGTAACGGTTTGCACTTGGACTCCAAGTCTTGGAGTGTTTAATTTATAATTATCCTTTTAAGTTCTACGGAAAGTCTAAGGAAGCTTGTGACTTCACTTATTCACGGAAAAGAATCTCAGTTTTAGGATTTTGAAATAGGTGCAAAAGTAACACAATAACACATCAACACTAGGCACATAAGTTAATCTCAGTTTTAGGATATTGAAATGTGTCAGCATATGAAAAACAAAATGCCAGCATAATGTTGTGGGTGAAAAGGAGATCACCCCATAAGTTAATCTTATAATCTATTTTTGACCAACCAAATTTTTACCGAAAAAATAAAAAGAGAATTACGAAATCAAAATAAATACTCATGATAATAAGTTCATCTTTTAACTAGTGGAGTTTCTCAGGGTTCAGGCTTTCTTCTGTACTAATCGCCTATCTTCTGCGGGGCCTTTTGTATGAAGGTCCTTTAGGAACCTTCAGTGGTGGTGGGTTCATAATGGTTCGTGTTTCCTGCCGCCATTCTGTCATGCTGGCCATTGGGTTAATAATACCGGCATAGGATGTACTGTACTTCTTGACAGTGTAACACTTGTCAACATATCTATAAAGAATAAAAACCGTGTTAGTAACTTAGTACCTAACTGGATTTTTCCAGCTTACTATTGTTATCGGTAAACCACTTTTCAAAGAAAAAAAAAGTAATCCAAAGATGACTTACCGTTTAAAGAGTGGTGGTTTGTTTTCCGTAAGAACAGACATAGCATGCACGCAAGGTATACCAGATATTTGACATTCCCCGCAACTGCACTGTCTCTTCCCCAGGTCTACCATTTGTCCTCTTTCAAGCTCGACTACATTACGGAAATGTTCTTTTAACTTTTCTTTTAACTTTTTACTTGCTCTTGGGACGATATCTTTATTTTTCCACAACCATCCATTCCTTCTCCTTGTTCTAAACAAGCGAATAAGCTTAGCTTCAAAACCTATAACCCGCTGGCATATGGGCAAACACTTTAAATCAGTAATCCACTTTTTAAAAGCCTTGCTTAAGATGTTCTTCATTTGCGGGCAACTGGCAGAAGGGTGATCCAAGTGCCTAACCCAATTTTCCCGTCCACCTGTTTCAATCCAGCGCCTTAGATAGTTATCCAACTTTTATAGAGCATCGTTGTGGTCATTCTCATTGTAAGCTTTTCCGGCCTTTAATGCTGCACTCTGAAGATTTCTATGAAAATGACCAATATGACGCAGCATCTGACGACCGCATAATCTTTGAAAACAAGTTACACCCTGGAAGTTATTTTCAACAGAGGATTGGATGCCTGTAACAACAACACTCAAGTACATTGGACAAATCCAAGACATATGCATAACTGATAAATATAATAATTCAATGTCTCACCATAGGTAAAATCGTGAATAAATGTAATTAGCCTGCTGGTTTTGGGGTCCATAAGGTATGGTGCGATAATCGCTAGAATTTTGTCCCATTCTTTCATGTAAACCGCAAGAGGATACATGCCATTGTCAGCATCAATTGAAGCAGCAGTCAAAACTGTTCCACCATACATACTGTCTAAAACGGACCCATCTAAAGCTATAATAGGTCTTCATCCATCCATGAACCCCTCAAGAGATGCCTTGTAGGCAATGCATAACCCTTGAAACTCTTTAGTCTTCGGGTGGCTGCTCCAAATTGCAATGCTCCCTGGATTATTTTCTTTATCTGTCGGCATAACTCAGGTACTAAACTGAGTTCAAGCAAACACAAAAATAATCACATTAACAACATATGCATGGCTAACTACAACAATTTAACAGACACAAAAATTGGGGAGGCAATAGAGTTACTTGAAGCTGTTTATATAGGAGCCATGGGTCTGTACAAGGCATCTATGCAGTGCTTGGCGCATATTCATGGTTGGTAACTTAACATTATCATCCTCCATCAAGATTTCCTTCCTAATAGTTTTGGCTTTACACCTTGTCCCATCTGCAATGTATCCCATGACTTTTTCCCTCAATATTTCTTCTGGCATGGGGATTTTTTCGTTATCAGTATCAGTATCACCACCAGACTACTCGTAATCTGGACTTGAAAAACCAGAGTGATAATCATCATCAGTGTCGCAGCGGTCAATGTCAAATACCCGGTCTTCTTTTTCAGAAGGGTACTCATCAAAATCACTACAGTAACCAAAGAGATACTCTTCTTCTGAGTCATGGTTGTCTATGTCTATACACCTTGTGGCCTTCACCTTCTTCTTGCCCTTTTTCCTCTTAGAAAAATCAGCAATGGGAAGGTTGTCATCACTAGTTTTGTGCACATCGGAATCTGGTGTGACCCTGCAAACAACAGAACACCTTTAGACCACAGGAACAACAAACGATCAAATCAAAACTTTATGGAGAGGGTAACATCTGTTGACTAAATAATAGGGGGCATTACAATCTTTGATGTCCTTCCATGATGTTGGGATCTAAGGAACAAAGAACAAAACAGATGTTGGGTTTAAGGTAGTATTATGCTAATATGTACTCATGATTGGTCTGGAAATTGCAAGACAAAAAACTAATTTTCTTGTGAAAGAATCCATTGAATAACCATGCTCACCCCCCCCACCACCCAAGTGTTACAGACAAGAATATTAAGGTGGTCCTTTATCTCTCTTGACTATTGTGTCACTGAAACAGATAACTTGCTAAATAAAGTAAAAGGTTCATCTTTATGGGGTTGAAGAGAAGACAAAAGTAGTAATATTCAAAATAAAAAAATGAACACAGGTGAGCAGATCCAACAAAATCCTCAATCAATCAATCAATCATTAATTTAATCATTCAACATGCTTCCCAAAAAAAAAAGAGAAATCAATCATTCATCTAGATCTGAATGTTCTACTTGTTTGTTACACACACACTGAGTGATAACTATAAATTGCAATAATAAAATCAGAAATACCAGCAGAAATTAATGTCCAACCAGCATTCTAAGCTCCAACAACAACCTAATACTACTAAAATACAAGAGTAAATAGATCCTGAAGTACTTACGTTTTTGTTTTTTTTGCTTCACCATTGATGAACTCAACAACTTCTTCAATTACAACAAAACAGATCTTCTGCCCAACAAAATCACTAAATTCTTTCTCTTCTTGTCTGAAATTAATGTAGAGTTAAATCCCAACCAAGATGAGTAACCAACACAGTGAACTGAGAGTCTTTTTTTTTTTACTAATAGGAGGTGTTGACTGATGGGAAGGGTTTGAAGAAGCTTACATGGGAAAGCAGCTTTAATTTGAAAATTGGAATCATATGATAGCTTTGTTCGAACTTTGTGCACTGCAATATTAGCTGTTTGAGGGAGCAGCAACAGGGGAGAGGGATGATAGAGACCTAGATGTTTGATAGCTTTGTTCCAAAACAGATAAAACAAAACAGAGAGAAAAGTTTTCACACCGCGGGACCCAAAGACGGACACATGTTAATTCGCGTACAGTTATACCGAAGAAACTATCATTGTAAACATGATTGTTCAGGTGAAGAAAAATGGCTGCATCGAAATATGATGTTGGGTCCATGACATCTGAAAAACCCATGTTTACAAATATTCTTAGCGTGCAGCTGTTATCCACGGTGCTTCGGAAAGACCATAATAGCCTTAAAGTTGTAGATATTCCCTGGTTTCTAGCTGCAGATATATCTTGCACCGATCTGAGTGGATATTTCCTTGTACGACCCTTTTGAGACATTTTCTAATTTCTGTTGCTCTGAAAAATAAATAAAAGACAAATCACATCACGTGCAGGGTCAGCAAACGAAGTTGCTTTGTGAAAAGGATTGATGAGAAGTGAGCTAGTTTTTGGACCCATAGAAGACCCCAAGAAAGAGATCATCAGAGGGTTGACTGTTTGATCAAATCTTGATGATGGTTGATTTTCTACTCTTTAAATATTTAAATCACGCTAAGTATTATTTCAGTTTTACTTTATTTTTAATCTCTTTTGTACTTAAAATAAATATTAATTATATTTTATTAATAAATATAATAATAATATTTTAAGGGAAAAAGAATTACAAAGGAGCAGTCGGTAGCCTAGCCACAAGCTGGGCACCGATACCTTTCTGAAAGAGGTTTATCAATCCATATTGTGTTGTTATTATTATTATTATTATTAATTAAGTAATAATTAAGTACTCCGTATGTTTTAATTTATTTTTGATACTTCTGTATTGAAAAAGGTCTATCAATAAGCGACAATAAGATAACAAGTTTTGAGCAATGCGACCAATTTACTCTTGAACGGACCCAGAATTTTTCTTAGGGTAGGGCTATAACTTAATTAGTTGTCAAATTTTTTTTGGAACGAGTTACATAATTAGGGGTCAATTGGAATTTTCCTATAAAATACTAGATAAATAAATAAGTATAAAATTAAAATCTGCAAATTTTAATTATGAAAAATGCTTAGAGAAAAAAATTCATGGTTTATATGAGAAAAATGGGAAAGCAAATGGATATGAGAAAGAAAGTTTCTATGTTTTGAATAATATTTTGTGCTAAAAATTATTTGTGCTATAACTATAAGGAATAATTATAGCACCAGTAGGGAATAAATAGAGGTGGGCTAAATAATAATTTTGAAAAAATTACCCGTAGTGTTAAGCTAAAACTAGGGACGGGCTATAGCCCGGGTTAGCCTCTTGCCAGGCCCGTCCCTATCTTGAACTACTGACTAAACACAAATCTATATGATTTGGTGTGGGGTGGAAGCATCTGTCACGCATGTGAATGGCACGCGCGAAAATCTGTCATTGTAAACAAGGTTGTTCAGGTGAAGAGAAAAGGCCGCATCAAAATATGATGTTGGGTCCACAACATCTGAACAACCCTTGTTTACAATTACTCTTAGCGTGAAGCTGTTATCCACGGTGCTTCGGAAAGACCATAATAGCCTTGTAGTTGTAGATATTCCCTGCACAGGTCTGAGTGGATATTTCCTGTACGGCCCCCTCTGACAAAAGATAAAACTTCATTTTCTTCTTTCATAATTTTCAGTAAATGAAAGACAAATCACATCACGTGGATGTCAGTTGCTTTGTGAAAAGGATTGATGATTAGGGTTTATATCCAATCCAGTGGGCAAAGAAGTGAGCTAGTTTTTGGACCCATTGAAGACCACAAGGCTTGACTGTTTGATCAAATCTATAAATCTTGATGATGGTTGATTTTCTACTCTTCAATTACTGACCAAACACAAATTTATATGATTCAAACAAAAATGATAGTATTAATTTGACAAAGCCCAATACATTCAAAAATAAAATAAAAATAGCATTTACAAAGATTAGTGCAAGTTCAAAAAGAGTGTTGAATTTAAATCAATTGATTAAATGACATAGGCAAAAAGAACATTTCTTTAATTACCTAGATTAGAAGAGGCTAAGTCCTAATTCTCATAAAGAACAAAAGACTCAGGTACCGTCTATGTATACCTATCCAGCATGACTGCTAAGGAAGATTACCCAAGAGCATATGTATTGTATTTCATCTCACAAGGTCCAAACAAAATCTGGAGCATCCCTTCGAGGTCCATCTAGGGATCTGTATACATACAACTTATCTACCTTCTGAATATCATCAAGTTTCTCCTGCTTTTCATTCATGATCTCCACATTAAGCTCCTGCATCGTATTTACCAGAGTTTTGCAGCCTCCCAGAGTAACATGGCAAGATGACATCCAAAGGTATCACATTGCTTCATATTTTCTCATTTTTTCGAGAAGCGCCATATTACCAAAACGTATATCCCTGATTTCCAAATTCTTAAGTTTCTTGCACCCATTCAACACATAAAGCATTCCCATATCACTTTCCCCAGCAAAGGCAATAGAAAGCATCTCTAACTGTTGCCCGTATTCACCGATGCACATAAAAGCCACGTTGGTCAAAAGACCAGAAAGTGACAATCGTCTGAGCCCCTTGCAAGACTTAACAATTTCTCAAAAGCCTTCATCTAGTGGCTTCATGGTGACATGGTCAGGTTTTTTAGGCTCCAGAATGCATAATCTGAAGCGAACAATATTGAGGCAGTTCTCAGCCACAGCTACGAGAGCAGCATTTGTCATCTGCTGACAGACGTACAACAATGAATTAAGCATTGGGCAACCCACAAGTTCCCTTACACATGCATTCTCTACGCCGTAAAGAAAGGATGGAAACACCCTCAACTCCTTCAGCTCTTTATAATTAAAAGCTACAACTTTTAACCCCTCGTCTCCAATACAATCCGATATCTGCGTATGAAATGAAAACTTTAATCATCAATATAATGAGGTGAAATCAAGTATAACATTAGAAAAAGTGTGTTAAGAGATCAAACCCATAGTCGTTGAAGTTTGTTGCAGCGAAGAACTATTGCGTTCAGGTCCATAACTCCGATTCCCAGTGAATTGCTCAAATTCAAGGAAGTCAGGTTTGAGAAAATAGAATACATAGCAGGTAACCAGGCAGGTGCAACCTCTAAAAACCCTGAAAAACTCCTAACATATTTACATTCAAAGATAGCCTTGGATAATTTCTCATAGGTCTCGCGCTTGAATTCGCCGATGAATGAACCAGTCCCCAAGTCAATGAGATGAGGTGCAAGAGTGAGGATTCTCTGGAGCATCTCAAGGGGAACTGAGCGGTTTACCTTCAGACTTATTAAGTTTGGGCATCTTTCCACAAGCCTCTCAAGAGCACCCAAATCAACTTCTCCTTTTAGACATGCAAAATTTAAAGAGACAAGAGAAGTGCATGTGTGCGGAAAAAAGCTCAGCAACTGGCCCCTTGGATCCTCAACTTCAGAATTTTGCAAGTCCAGCTCCCTAAGCTTCCTACATAAACAAAACATGGTACAGTTTTACCTAAAACCATGAGAATCAAGTTTTAACAGCGAAAGAACGTTTAGCATATTACACTTTAAAGGTAGAGCATATGAATTAGAAGTTGCTTTAAACAAATGTCGCTCATGAACAGGTGCATAGTGCGACTGCAATATCTACGACAAAACAGGTGCATTTTCTGTTTTCAGCATATGGTTGGGTCAGTATCATGTTTAGGTCCATGTGCCATATCAACGACAGAACAGGTGCATTTTCTGTTTTCAGCATATGGTTGGGTCAAGTTGAAAACAGAAAATGTAAAATTTAAAGAACCACCTTCATGATCATACCAAAGTAAGGAGAACCTTTAAAGAATGTAAAATTTAACCAAAATTTGACAACCATGTATCTATCCCTATGGTCGCCAAATGATGGATTTGGCATACTTATTCCTGAAGTTTCAAAATTCAATTGAAATGAATGCAACCATAGGCTCGAACTGATGCTGCATATGAATTTGTACTTTTAATGCAATTTCCCTAAGAGACAACATTCATGAAGACATACCCGCGCATTACTTTGGACATGAGCATTCAATCAAAATATGACAAGAACCAAAAAGATATTTCACCTTCAGTTAGCAGCTATAGCACCGACGCCATCCGCAGTAAACCCTTCACAAGAAACAAGTACGATCGACTTGAAATTGGGGAACGAACGAGATAACAACTCAAGGCTGTGATCAAAGACAACCATTCTATTCAACCGTAGCTCCTCAAGACCTGGATAATTATTAGCCATAACTTCAATCCAAGGACTTACAGAACCTCCCCAATCATGAGGAACCAAATTAAAATCAGCAAAATGAGGTTTCCCTTTCAACGTAAGAGCTTTAACTCTAGGAAACCTAGCAATCAATCTTTCAGGAGTAATGGAGTAACAATTTCCTATAAAAACTCTTTCCGTACTCCATCTCTCTTCTCTAAACCATGACTTACAAACAAGAGAAACAACATTCATGTCTTTGTGTGATGTAAATAAATGAAATACCAACTCCAAAACCTCCTCAGGAAAATCAGACATTTTTCCAAAACAATAAACAACAAACTAATCTGGGGTTTCACTTATAGAAGGCCATGAAGATAAATTCTATGACAACGCTATGCTTCACTAAATTCTTTCTCTTCTTGTCTGAATTTAATGCAGAGTTAAATCCCAACCAAGATGAGTAGCCAACACAGTGAAGTGGGATTTTTTTTTTACTAATAGGAGGTGTTGACTGATGGTAAGGGTTTGAAGAAGCTTACAGGGGAAAGCATCTTTAATTTGAAAATTGGAATCATAGGATAGCTCTGTTCGAACTTTGTGCACTGCAATATTAGCTGTTTGATGAAGCAGCAATAGGGGAGAGGGATGATGGGATGGATACCTAGATGTTTGATAGCTTTGTTCCAAAACAGATTAAAAAAAACAGAGAGAAAAGTTTTCACACCGCGGGACCCAAAGACGGACACCTGTTAATTCACGTACAGTTATACCGCGGAAACTATCATTGTAAACAGGATTGTTCAGGTGAAGAGAAATGGCCGCATCGAAATATTCTGTTGGGTCCACAACATATGAACAACCCTTGTTTACAATTATTCTTAGCGTGCGGCTATTATCCACGGTGATACGGAAAGACCATAATATCCTTATAGTTGTAGATATTCCCTGCACTAATAGATTATAAACCGATATTAGAATACGGGCATCCAACTCAAAACCAATTGGTAATGAGTGGAGAGGCCCTAATAGATTATAAACCGCAGGATCTTAAATAACCCAACCATGTGGGACTAATAATCTCAACACGCCCCCTCACGTGTAGCCTCGGCGGGTCTTACAAACACGTGGACAATTAAACCGGGTGACGCGAGTAAAGGTGCGGTTAACTGACTCGACACAAATAGACTGCTCTGATACCATATTAGAATACGGGAATCCAACTCAAAACCAATTGGCAATGAGTGGAGAGGCCCTAATAGATTATAAACCGCAGGATCTTAAATAACCCAACCATGTGGGACTAATAATCTCAACACAAGAAAGCAAAACGAGATATTTCTAGTAGAAATATAAAAGAGATGATTAGCAGAGGTGCTAAGTCTAATTAATCAGTAGTAGAAATATAAAAGAGATGAGTTATATATTTCTACTCTTTGTTTGTAAACCTGGCTATGATTAGCACATGTAGTATTTCTACTAAGTATTTCTAAAAGACAAATCATATCACGTGGAGGTCAGTTTCTTTGTGAAAATGATTGATGATTAGGGTTTATATCCAGTGGGAAAAGAAGTGAGCTAGTTTTTGGACCCATTTGAAGACCCCAAGAAAGAGATCATCAGAGGCTTGACTGTTTGATCAAATCTTTAAATCTTGATGATGGTTGATTTTTTACTCTTCAATTTACTCTTCAATTACTGACCAAACAAAAATTTATATGATTCTGATAGTATTAATTTGACAAAGCCAAATCCATTCAAAAATAAAATAAAAATAGCATTTACAAAGATTAATGCAAGTTCAAAAAAATTGAGAGTGTTGAATTTATATCAATTGATTAAATAACAAAAGCAAAAAGAACATTTCTATTAGCAGCAGCCAGTGCTAGTTCATTGGCTATGAGTAGCTTATCCTTCATCACTGTAGTAGCTTATCCTTCACCACTGTATTAGAGTTCTTAGATTTTGTTTCAATGGGTTGTCCATGTTGTAGATAATCTCCGTAGCCTAAGCGTGTTTTATGTAACTGATGTTTATTTTTTTTCTTTAAGCATTTTTTTTCCCCTCGTGAACCTACTACCTAGTTAGAATCTATCAATCTGACTTATCATGATATAGTTGTGTTAGATGAACATGGAGATATAGCTCATGATAATACAGTGTTATTTTTGTTTTCTTAAGCTTTTGTTGCAGCTGGTTTTTATGAACTGGATTTGTACATTTTGTAACTTTATTTTTCTTTTTCAATATATCCTTCCAATTCTAAGAAAATAAATAAAAATACAGTGGTGTAGGATAGCTCATATAAGGAAAGCCCATCAGTGACGCGTCCATTGGGTCAGAAAAAATTATTCCACTCCAAACAAAAAACGGTTCGTACACTTTCTTATAACGGTTGATATTTTGAAGTACCAAAAGGCGTGAAAATTCCAACTGGAGTTATCAACCGAATAGATTTTGAAATACCAAAAGGGATGAGATTGCCAACTGGTGTTTTGGGAGGGGACACATATTGCACCCATTGGATGTGTATATAAGGTTTACTCATGTCTACAATCTACAATAACAAAATCCTTAATGCTTGTAAAGAAAAATTGAAAATCTTTCATCAGTAGTAGTTATGGATAAGTTTCCGGATGAGTTAACGAATGACATACTAAACCGCCTCCTAAAAACAGAAACTGTTTTGGAAAGCAAACTCGTGTGCGAAGGATGGAAGACTTACCTTTCGGTAAAATTATTTGGTCTCCTTCTCGGTTTGACACCAAAAGCGGGGGAAGATAACGTTACCCGACTCTTCTACAAAGAAAACATTATCGAGGAAGATTTCAAAGAGATTTTAAAAGATAACAGTTATGGTTGGAATCGTCTCGGAGGTTATAAAACGACTTCACACCCAATTGTCGGATCTTGCAACGGTCTGATATGTGTTTATGTTTCACACCACCACATACAAGATCCTATTTATATTATGAATCCAACAACGGGTGAGCACCTCCATCTTCCAGAAATAGGCGATCCTAGACCAGCGCCACATATTGGTTGGAGTCCGCGGAACGTAATAGGGGGATTAAGCTATTGTCAACGTACCGGTCAATACAAGGTAGTTCGAATTCACGTGGATGGTGATGTGGAAGTACACACGCTAGGGGACAGAATGGGATGGAGGAACATCAGGAAAATTCCTTATACTTTTTGGGATTCATGTGTATATGAACATGGGTGTATTTTTTGGATAGATCAATGTCAGGGGAATTTTCACATTGTATATTTCAATTTGGACACTAAGGCGTTCCATTCAAATTCGCCGCCCCCGCATCAGATTACAGGTAGAAATTCTCGGTTAGGTTCTCAGGCGCCAACACTTGGGATGGTATTGTTTGGATCTCGCCTTTTATTTTACTACAATTATGAGGGGCGATGGTCTTGTCAAGATGATCCCTTGTTTGATTTCTGGGAACCCATTTCGGACGAGAATATTCGTGGCTGGGCTCCTGGCGGGGAATGGAATTGGAATCTTGAGAGGAGTATTCTCCTTCAAGGTCCTGTGGAACTATTTTGGTCTCCTTATACGCCGATAGCCTTTGGAAATAATGATGACATCCTATTCCAGAGCCACAGATATTTAACGCGTTACGATAAACACATAAGAACCTTGACAAAAATTGCGGGGATACCGTGGATGATAAATGTCAGAGTTATTCCTCACATGCCGAGCGCTGTCTTGTTAAAGAATTTCGAAGGACACTCGGAATTGTGTACTCGCGATGTCGATTCCACTAACACAATCCTTCGGTGAAACATGTAGTGTGTTTTTGTTTTGTTTTTTCATTAAACGTGTAATAGTAATATGATATTTTATAATTTATTCTTTTTATTTAAGGTTGGGAGTGTTTTAATGTAATCATAGTTTGTCCAATATTAGTTTGTCCAAAAATGGCGACTCTAGGCAAATAATTTCAATACCTTTACAGTCGTCATTTATTTATGTATAAACAATGACACCCTGTTTTGGAATATTTACTGAAAAGATAGTTGAACTAGTTTTATTGAATTGAAAAAAAAATACATCTACGAAGGAAAAAACATTAAATTGTTCAATACATTGCGATAGAAAATCTAATCTATACGAGATTAATTATATTGGGTGAATTGCCATTCAACTTCCTCCAAGAGAGTGTAGCAGTCCTCGTGCAAAAACTCATGGTCGTACCTTAATTCGTATTGGGTCCGACCCAAAGAACACTGGAAAAAATTTATTTTAATAAGTTTGCGTTGTTGAATAATCATAACCAAATAAATAATTTTTGATGAACGGTCTATTGATTCACAAACTTACTCTACTCATGCGGTCTTCGTTTGGCATAGCGTCCTTTCGAGCTTTCAATTCGTTTCTCAGCAATATGCATTCATTGTATAAATAAGCGTACCTTTCCCTTATCTGCGGGAGCGTCCTCCGATAATGATTTATGTTTAGTGCTTTAAAAACCTTAAACACACGTTTCCACCAAGTATTGGTGGTTTGATCATGCCCAAGGTAAGGCCCTCTTGTTAGGTATTCGTTACTGGTCACCCATTGCGCTTCCTCAACGAAGTGCTTTGTGAGAGTGGTGTGTGCTCTAACAATAGCAACATCTTATAGATGACTGAACTGAGTTGGAGCCATCTTTAGGGTTTGAAAGTGATGGATGACTGATTTAGGATGATTGAAAGTGATAGGTGAGTAAGTTTGGAAGAGATAGGTGTCTATTTATAGCCAAAATGTACCCAACGGCTAGTTTTGTTTTTGGAATAAAAAACGGTTACTTCTGCAATAACTTCTCTTACTAGTCAAAGTTACCGTTGATTTTCAAACACTCGAACCCAATTTGGTGGTATGGTTATATAAGTGAAAATAATTACCCTACGTCAGTCAGTGTCCAAGTGGATTGCTTAGAGTTTTCCTATTTTCCTCGAGATTGGTATTTATTATTTTCTTTAAGCATATGCCATGCCTCGTGAACCAAAGTTTTCAGCTTTCAATCCAGAGAAAAAAATAATCAAAAGAAATGGTAAGAAAGTTATTTACACGGTTATAACGTGCGTGATAACGGGAAAACAGTTCTAAAAAACGCACGTTAAAATGTTATTTAGAAGAAAAAAACATTCAAACTAATTTTAGAAAAACAACGTGTATGAAAACTAAAAAACTGTAGTTTTTTCCTATTTGTCGGCATAATAAAGGCACGGGGTTCGGGGACCCTCACGGCCACCGTATATGGGTGTGACCGTTTTAACGGTTTGTTTTTTCGGTAAAAAGGACGTTTTTAAAACCTTGTTTGACACCAGGTTGCCATATCTCTAGTGATTGTGTTAGACCTAGCTATATTTTTTAGAGGAAAATTAATAATGGTAGAAATTAGACATTGGCTTCTCATACAGTACACACATGAATCGCAATTTCATTTACTGCACCCTTGGGCAAGGGTGTCGGGACATGCTTCACATACATGTCCCGACATCGACTACGGAAACCATAGTATGTTACTTGACTATCCATAATTATTTACCCAAACGATAATGAATTTAAGTCTAATATATTGATGGTATATTCTTCTTATAAGACTCTACATTCCTACAAAAAATGATCACAATTCGAGATGTATAAAACCACCATCCATCCCTTTGAATATCAGCCGTTCAAAATTAACGGTTGAAATTAATATCGGTAGATGGTCAGGTTTTCTATCTCGAATGACATTCATTTTTGGTAGGAATGTAAACTCTTATAATAGGAACATATCGATAAAATATCATACTTAAATTCATTGTCGTTTGAGTTTGCCGAAGAAAATGGCGCAAATATTGTCCGACCATGTCCATCTAAGAGTGTCCATGGATCCCCCCTCTTTATAATGTTAATAATAATGCAAGTATTAAAAACTGCCCAAAATTATTAAGAGGATTTTAAATAGGAAATATAAAAGGATAATCCAAAAATAAAAAGGTAAACTGGTAAATAAATAAGAATACACGTCTTATTGTTTTGTTTTTTTAGAATCTTTGGGCCAGGGTGTCGGGACATTCTTCATGAACATGTCCCGGCATCCTTTATAATTTCGTAAAAATTGAGAGTGTTAAAGTTAAATCAACATATTAAATGACAAAGGCAAAAGGAAAGGAAATGAAAACTAGAGTAGGGATGGGAGATAAAGACCAAGGGGAGAAACATCCACTAGTTCAGTTTGGTGTGGGGTGGAAGCATCTTGCCACGCGCGGAAACCTGTCATTGTAAACAAGGCTGTTCAGGTGAAGAGAAATGAATAACCTCGCTTAATGCATTAATGAATAAAAAAAATTGAATTCTTAAAGGCCCTATAGAAATATAAACGAATAATCACTGAATTATATATAAAAATAAATCAAAATACATAATCAGAATTTTTTTTTACATAAAATATATGTAGGAATGAACAAAAAAAATTCACCTATATATGGTTGATTTTCTTTTTCTTCCACCCAAACCAAAACGCACTGTATCCTTAATTTTATGCAATGCTTGGACAATATTTTGGAATATTTTGCTCATCTTGTAGCAAGTAATTTTTTAAAGTGACCATCGCTTGAAAAAATCTTTAGATGACATATTTGGTACGACGTTACTATCATCTGGTTCATGATCATTCTCATTATTCATTACTGACTCAATAATTTCTTCTTCTGTTGGAGACTCCACAAATGTATCATTCTCGTTAGGATAGTTCAAAAGTTGTTCGACGTCCATCACATAAATTAGAAATGACACCAGTTAATTCAAAATAAAATGAATGTTATTTGAATTATGAATTTTGACCAATATTTCCTAGGTATACTAATACATTTTCTCCTATACAATTTAACTTTGTAATTAAGAAAATATTGTCTAAATGAATAAATATTCGTTTATCGATAAATAAATAAAATATTCATTTATCGATAAATAAATAACCCCGCTAAACGAATATTTTTTCTTGGTCCCGAGAGCATTCATTTATCGAGGTTCGACTGTATATTTATTTACCTACTTATAATTTTAATAAAAATGCATGCATTAAAAACTGCACAAAATTGTTAAGAGGATTGTAAATAGAAAATAAAAAAGGAAAATAAAAAATAAAAAAGATAAACAGGTAAATAAATAAGAATACACGTCTTATTGTGGTGTTTTTGCTATAATCTTTGGGAAAGGGTGTCGGGACATGTTTCATAAACATGTCCCGACATCTTTTATAATTTCATAAAAATTACTCCTTTTTTTTTAATTATTAATAAAATATGTGTTTATTTATTTAAGTCACGCATGTGCATGGCACGCGCGGAAACCTGTCCTTTTTTTTGTAGCCAACAAGATTATTTATTGGAAGGAATTAGATAAGAACATGATTTTTATCTTCGAGCAATTGATCTAAAATCTTCACAGGTGAAGAAACAGACCAAGAGGAAGAAATAGCGTTTTGTCTAGCCAACTTAGAAAGAATGTATGCTACCTTGTTTCCTTCTTTTGGAATATAAGAACATTTCCAAAATCTATAACTACTCATCAAAATTTGAATATCTTTAATCATATTTAGAAGCCTCCAATCGGTTGAGGCATTGTTGTTTACTGCTTCCACCACTATCTTTGCGTCAAGTTCAAAGTTGACTCTAACCAGCTTTAATCTTTGCAAACAAGGTTTATATCCGGAAACCTGTCCTTGTAAACAAGGTTTTTCAGGTCAAGAGAAATGGCCGCATCGAAATATGTTATTTGGTCCACGACATCTTAACAACCCTTGTTTACAATTATTCATAGCGTGCAGCTGTTATCCATGGTGATACGGAAAGACCATAATAGCCTTATTGTTGTAGATATTACCTGCACAGGGTTTGAGTGGATATTTTTTGTACGACCCCTTCTGACAAAAGATAAAACTTTATTTTTCTTCTTTCATAATATCTGTCCATAAATTTTTTTACTCGTCCATTTGAACCGTGTTTTAAATTTTTTTGGACAAATTTTCCGATAAAAATAGCATTTACAAAGATTAGTGCAAGTTCAAAAAAATTGAGAGTGTTGAATTTATATCAACTGATTAAATGACAAAGGAAAAAAGAACATTTCTATTAGCAACAGCCAGTGCTAGTTCATTGGCTGAGCGCATGCTTATATAAGCGTAAGGTGAGGTGTTCGAATCTTGTGTCACTCATAATTTTTTTTTATTCCCCTAGAATCTTGGGCAAGGGTGTCAGGACATTCTTCACATACATGTCCCGACATCGACAAGGAAACCATAGTATGTTACTTGACTATCCATAATTATTTACCCAAACGATAATGAATTTAAGTCTAATATATTGATGGTATATTCTTCTTATAAAACTCTACATTCCTACAAAAAATGAGCACAATTCGAGATGTATAAAACCACCATCCATCCCTTTGAATATCAGCCGTTCAAAATTAACGGTTGAAATTAATATCGGTAGATGGTCAGGTTTTCTATCTCGAATGGCATTCATTTTTGGTAGGAATGTAAATTCTTATAATAGGAACATATCGATAAAATATCATACTTAAATTCATTGTCGTTTGAGTTTGCCGAAGAAAATGGCGCAAATCTTGTCCGACCATGTCCATCTAAGAGTGTCCATGGATCCTTCCTCTTTATAATGTTAATAAAAATGCAAGTATTAAAAACTTCCCAAAATTGTTAAGAGGATTGTAAATAGGAAATATAAAAGGATAATCCAAAAATAAAAAGGTAAACTGGTAAATAAATAAGAATACACGTCTTATTGTTTTGTTTTTTTAGAATCTTTGGGCAAGGGTGTCGGGACATTCTTCATGAACATGTCCCGATATGGCGACATCCTTTATAATTTCATAAAAATTACTATTTTTTTTAAAAATTATTAAAAACTATTTATTTTAGTTACTTTTATATTGATGTTGCAAGTATCCGTCCCCTTATAGTGACTGTGACAAATCTGATGAAACCAAAGAAGGTAAAAAGTATTCGTCCCCTAGGCGAACATGCTTTTTACCTCCTGGGCATCAAAAGTAGGTAAAAAGGATGCAGATTTGACTTGTCGAAATAATGTCGCTGAAGAAAGGATAACTCTATAACTTGGGCAACTATCAAAGCCATATAGGCACGTACAAACTGGGGAAAGATGCAAACTAATCTAACACCTGCATTGGCTCTTCTGCTAAATCAAATCAAAGTAGTAACGCGTATTACGAACTGATATGTCACTTCAGTGTAAACCTGCAAAGTTTAATTGATACCTAGGCGAACATGCTTTTTACCTCCTAGGCATCCAAAGTAGATAAAAAGGGTGCAGATTTGACTTATCGAAATAATGTCGTTAAGAAAACTAGGCTTAGTTCTCTATATATAAAGAAAACTAGGATTAATTGAGCCGTAAGTTTTTTTCCAGTTTTGTCCTTATCATAATTAAATGTTTGTTCTTTGTAGTAAAAATGATTGAGGGAATTATGATAATTTAGCAATAATATTTATCTGTTATACGACTACATATGTAGCATATGTGCTTTGTTACATCAAGCGGAATGCTTGAATGCCTTCCTTCACAGTGGCCTTTCTTCCCGCCGAAAAATTCCACAGTTCCTTCATTTCATCGTCCATCTTTACTCCAATGCCATTTGGCAGCATTGAACTGTTGTCTTTTTCCAGTTTCTAGAATGAAATAAAATAATTAGTCTTTGTTAACAAAAGTAAATACATCAATTTGCCAAGTTACAGGTCTATAATAGAAAGGATAAGAAAATATAGACTGCTCACTTTGATTAGATATTCTAGAAGTTCCAGTAGCTTCATATCTTTTTCCATAATCTTATCGGTGAGAGTATGTGCCTGTTAACTGTAAATTTAATTCACATGCCACTTCGTCTTATTTAATTCACATGTATCTAAGAGAAAAAGCTTTGTATCTTCTTGGCATCTTGAAGGGGGTAAAAGGGTGGAGATTTGACTTGTTGCATTCACAATAGTATTGCTGAAGAAATGGGCTGGTAACTGTAAATTATTGGTGAAAATAAAACAAGTACACCCTCTTTTTCCTCTTAATAGCCTAATTTCCTCTTAATAGCCTAATAGTTGTAGATATTCCCTGGTTTCTAGCTGCGGATATATCCTGCACAGGTTTGAGTGGATATAAAGACCAAGGGGAGAAACATCCTCTAGTTCAGTTTGGTGTGGGGTGGAAGCATCTTGGCACACGCGGAAACCTGTCATTGTAAACAAGGTTGTTCAGGTGAAGAGAAATGGCTGCATCGAAATATGTTGTTGGGTCCACGACATCTGAAAAACCCTTGTTTATAATTATTCTTAGCGTGCAGATGATATCCACGGTGATACGGAAAGACCATAATAGCCTTATAGTTGTAGATATTCCCTGCACAGGTTTGAATGGATATTTCCTGTACAACCCCTTCTGACAAAAGATAAAGGGTTTATATCCATTCCAGTGGGCAAATAAGTGAGCTTGTTTTTGGACCCATTGAAGACCCCAAGAAAGAGATCATCAGAGGCTTGACTGTTTGAACAAATCTTTAAAACTTGGTGATGATTAATTTTCTATTCTTCAGTTAAATGATAGTATTAATTTGACAAAGCACACAATCCCCTTCAAAAATAAAATAAAAATAGCATTTTGAAAGATTAGTGCTAAGTTAAGAGTGTTGAATTTAAATCAACTGATTAAATGACATAGGCAAAAAGATCTGTTTCTTTAATTACCTAGACTAGACTAGAAGAGATTATGCCTCGAGTCGATTCCAATTGTAGAAGGTGGTACTGGAAATATTATAGGAGGAAGAGGAAAAATGTGGAAAGGTTGTACCGGCTCGTTGATTATAGTCTTGGGGAATCTGATACTGATGTTGATTCAGAAAATTTTGTTCGTGACCTTATGGATATGCTGGGCATGGAAAATTTGAATTGGAACGACGAAATGAAATGGAAATCTGAGGTGGATATGCTTTCTTCATTTGAAGAGAATCATGTTCGGATCATGTTCTATTATACTTATAACTACATGAAATTACTTTGTTTGTAGTCACAAGACATTCGCCTGTTCAATGTTGCAAGATTCATATACTATCTAGGTTTAGTGTTAATCTAATGCATGCACTCTTTGCAAGAGGCTACCTACAACTGACATCCATGGAGATCAAACTGCGAAGTGTTGTTGTTGTGTAATTCTCTTTTAGTTTTTGCACTATATATTTCCATCTTCTATTAACCACCTCTAATTTTGGACGCATATGAAATATACCAAATGGTACATTGATGTGTGTTGACTCAAACCAGCTTGTTATAGAACAATCGTATTGCTGAGTAGGGTAAACATTACTGTTTAAGCCTATTTAGCCTCACGCAATCCATCAAAAAGTAAGAACTAGTTGTTTTCTATTTTTCTGAACTTTACACTACCAGCATTAAACTCCACAATAGTTTGTGTCGAATTGATAAGTGTTCGTACAGTGCAAAAAGCTTGCTGAAGATCCTCAATATTTATATTTCCTTTTTTTTCCTTCCTGACATGAAAATAGATCAGCTAAGTGGTAAATTGTGAGCAATGGAGCCATTGGTTTGCAAAAATACCTAGCCAGACAAACATGGAAGGGCTTATAATATGAAGCAGCATTCTTCTGTTTACCAAATAAATCTATTTTTAAATCCAAATTTTGTATTTCTTAAATAATAAACTTATAATTGATAAATCAAGAAGCTAATTATTGAAATATAATTAACTGCAGGGTTGCTTCAGAGACCACCATAATGAATTACAAGCCATAAGTTGCAATTAACAACTTAAATTAGTCTAAAATTTTGACATACAAAATCTTGTATTTCAGATTTCGCATAGAAACATTAATTAATAAAATGAAAAATGAAAAACATCAACTTTGAAAATAAAAATCCATAGCATATAAATAATTTCAGGTGAAGGAAGAGATGTAATAAATCACCGTGTGAGGAACAATGCCGGAAAAAAAGACAAGGAGGAACCACCAATTGATGGGATCGTCTAGAAGAGGCAGAAGATGGTGGGAAAAAACAACCAAAGTTTCTTGAGAGTACAAATCATTGTGAGGGAAAGAGGTTGTTCACTTGGCTGATGTTTATGTTTCCATTGATGGAACATGAATTAGAATAAATACATGAAGAGATCTATTTGTTTTTGATACTCAGGGTTCAGATTTGGAGGAGGAATGAAATGGAGGAGAAACGTTCCTTCTTATAAGGTTTGGAGATCTAGATCTGGTCCCTTAATTTTAGGGTTACATTGTGATCGTTAGATCTGTTATTTTTATTACTCATTAGTAATTCATTTGAGACCAAGGTTTGAAAAATGGGTCACGACTCAGGACACGGATACCAGGCGTGACCGTTATAATGTTTTTTCACAGGTGTGAGCACGTGTTGGGAAAAAAACACGTTATATAGTAAAAAACGCGTTTTTTTGACGTTTTTTTTAAAATAACGGGGGTTGTAACGGTTACATAGTAAATAAAAAAAAATTATGATCTGAATTTCCTATGTAACGGTTATAACGTGCGTGAAAACGTTTTAACGAGTCTAAAAAACGTTGTTACATGGTATTTTATTTTTTTAATACTCCCTACGTCCCTAAATATATGACCTATTAATTTTTAAATTTTGCCCAACTAATAGATGACCTGTATCATTAAGAAATTATAATACGATAATGATGGTTATTATTATGATGATACTTATGCAAACGAAGATAGCCTGTACCCCGACAACGATGACTATGATGTGGAAAGGAACCGTCAGAAAATAAAGAATACTTGAAAAAATGTGGTGGTCGTAGTTGGTTCGTGTAGCTTTTTAAATGATGAATACTAGTTTAACAATCCTATGTTTTTTTAAATATGAAATATTAAATCCTGTAGTTAGTTTCCTAGTATCATTTAAAAAAAATTAATTCGAAGTTTTCAGCTTTCAGTCCAGAGAAAAAAATAATCAAAATAAATGGTAAGAGAGTTATTTACACGGTTATAACGTGCGTGATAATGGGAAAACAGTTCTAAAAAACGCACGTTAAAATGTTATTTAGAAGAAAAAAATATTCAAACTAATTTTAGAAAAACAACGTGTATGAAAACTAAAAAAACGGTACTAAAAAACTGTAGTTTTTTCCTATTTGTCGGAATAATAAAGGCACGGGGTTTGGGGACCCTCACGGCCACAGTATATGGGTGTGACCGTTTTAACGGTTCGTTTTTAGGTAAAAAGGACGTTTTTAAAACCTTGTTTGACACCAGGTTGCCATACTCTAGTGATTGAGTTAGACCTAGATAAATTTTTGAGAGGAAAATAAATAATGGTAGAAATTAGACATTGGATTCTCATACAGTACCCACATGAATCGCAATTGCGTTTACTGCACCCTTGGGCAAGGGTGTCGGGACATGCTTCACATACATGTCCCGACATCGACTAAGGAAACCATAGTATGTTACTTGACTATCCATAATTATTTACCCAAACGATAATGAATTTAAGTCTAATATATTGATGATATATTCTTCTTATAAGACTCTACATTCCTACAAAAAATGAGCACAATTCGAGATGTATAAAACCACCATCCATCCCTTTGAATATCAGCCGTTCAAAATTAACGGTTGAAATTAATATCGGTAGATGGTCAGGTTTGCTATCTCGAATGGCATTCATTTTTGGTAGGAGTGTAAACTCTTATAATAGGAACATATCGATAAAATATCATACTTAAATTCATTGTCGTTTGAGTTTGCCGAAGAAAATGGCGCAAATCTTGTCCGACCATGTCCATCTAAGAGTGTCCATGGATCCTCCCTCTTTATAATGTTAATAAAAATGCAAGTATTAAAAACTGCCCAAAATTGTTAAGAGGATTGTAAATAGGAAATATAAAAGGATAATCCAAAAATAAAAAGGTAAACTGGTAAATAAATAAGAATACATGTCTTATTGTTTTGTTTTTTTAGAATCTTTGGGCCAGGGTGTCGGGACATTCTTCATGAACATGTCCCGACATCCATTATAATTTCGTAAAAATTTAGAGTGTTAAAGTTAAATCAACATATTAAATGACAAAGGCAAAAGGAAAGGAAATGAAAACTAGAGTAGGGATGGGAGATAAAGACCAAGGGGAGAAACATCCACTAGTTCAGTTTGGTGTGGGGTGGAAGCATCTTGCCACGCGCGGAAACCTGTCATTGTAAACAAGGTTGTTCAGGTGAAGAGAAATGAATAACCTCGCTTAATGCATTAATGAATAAAAAAAATTGAATTCTTAAAGGCCCTATAGAAATATAAACGAATAATCACTGAATTATATATAAAAATAAATCAAAATACATAATCAGAATTTTTTTTACATAAAATATATGTAGGAATGAACAAAAAAAAATTCACCTATATATGGTTGATTTTATTTTTCTTCCACCCAAACCAAAACGCACCGTATCCTTAATTTTATGCAATGCTTGGACAATTTTTTGGAATATTTTGCTCATCTTGTAGCAAGTAATTTTTTAAAGTAACCATCGCTTGAAAAAATCTTTAGATGACATATTTGGTACGACGTTACTATCATCTGGTTCATGATTATTCTCATTATTCATAACTGACTCAATAATTTCTTCTTCTGTTGGAGACTCCACAAATGTATCATTCTCGTTAGGATAGTTCGAAAGTTGTTCGACGTCCATCACATAAATTAGAAATGACACCAGTTAATTCAAAATAAAATGAATGTTATTTGAATTATGAATTTTGACCAATATTTCCTAGGTATACTAATACATTTTCTCCTATACAATTTAACTTTTTAATTAAGAAAATATTGTCTAAATGAATAAATATTCGTTTATCGATAAATAAATAAAATATTCATCTATCGATAAATAAATAACCCCGCTAAACGAATATTTTTTCTTGGTCCCAAGAGCATTCATTTATCGAGGTTCGACTGTATATTTATTTACCTATTTATAATTTTAATAAAAATGCATGCATTAAAAACTGTACAAAATTGTTAAGAGGATTGTAAATAGGAAATATAAAAGGAAAATAAAAAATAAAAAAGATAAACAGGTAAATAAATAAGAATTCACGTCTTATTGTTTTGTTTTTGTTATAATCTTTGGGAAAGGGTGTCGGGACATGTTTCATAAACATGTCCCGACATCTTTTATAATTTCATAAAAATTACTCCTTTTTTTTTTAATTATTAATAAAATATGTGTTTATTTATTTTAGTCACGTATGTGCATGGCACGCGCGGAAACCTGTCCTTTTTTTTTTGACGTCAACAAGATTATTTATTGGAAGGAATTATATAAGAACATGATTTTTATCTTCGAGCAATTGATCTAAAATCTCCACAGGTGAAGAAACAGACCAAGAGAAAGAAATAGCGTTTTGTCTAGCCAACTTAGAAAGAATATCTGCTACCTTGTTTCCTTCTTTTGGAATATAAGAACATTTCCAAAAGCTATAACTACTCATCAAAATTTGAATATCTTTAATCATATTTAGAAGCCTCCAATCGGTTGAGGCATTGTTGTTTACTGCTTCCACCACTATCTTTACGTCAAGTTCAAAGTTGACTCTAACCCGCTTTAATCTTTGCAAACAAGGTTTATATCCGGAAACCTGTCCTTGTAAACAAGGTTTTTCAGGTGAAGAGAAATGGCCGCATAGAAAAATATGTTGTTTGGTCCACGACATCTTAACAACCCTTGTTTACAATTATTCATAGCGTGCAGCTATTATCCATGGTGATACGGAAAGACCATAATAGCCTTATTTGTTAATTTGATGTTTGATTCGTGTTTTGAGAGTATAGGGTTTGGTTTGGCTTATGGGTTTTGCTCGATTTGTGTTTAATACTTTGATGATTATGTTAGATAATTGTGTAAATTCATTGGCTGCAAAATTAACCTTTGTATGGGAACTGAGAAGAAAGATACAATTGGGGGTGGGGGTATTGGTGTTGGAAATTTTACCTTGGATTCTCTTATTTCGTCTAGCAGCAGCTGCGAATCGCCTATTTATGCACACACATATTTAACACTATCAGTCTCTAATTTGCTAGACTAGAGAAATTAGAGACCATGAAGCAAGTGAACTTGGTAGTAACTACTGAGATAAAGAAGCTAGGAAGTCCTAAATTACGCTATCCTTTCGTGCGGTAACTTTTTTTTTTTTTGAATAAAATAGAAGACCAATCGAACGAGCCCGTTAGAATCCTGCTCAATTTTCGTTCTATTATGCTTGAATTCTGGTGCAATAGTTCATATCCTTTGGTTGTTGATAACATGACTACAACTGTTTTAAAGAAGTGACAGCAAAATTAATTTTGTGTTTGGTTTTGTTTCATTCGGAGAACATGCAGTCATGGAGAAGATTAAAGAAGCACACAGTAGAGTGATGGTGGCTAACCTTTCTGACCAGGGTCGGAGCATTTATCTTGATAAAAAGGTCAATGGGTCTAAGGTAATTTTGATGGATAAGGTATGACTGATTTTTTGAGCTAGAAGTCAGAGAACAAGTCAAGCTGGTGTTGTATAAAATGAGAAGAATAATCAGCCAATAAGGGAACGATTGAATATGAGCCATGACAATCTCTATTTTTCTTTCTTGAGTTTTTTAAGCTTGGGTTTGCTATTACAATTAACAGATGCTTGTGATGTTGGTGGGCGTACTCAAGTACAAGATCCAAATCATGTTCCCAGACCTAGTAATGGATTGTCTGGAGAAATTTCTCTTAAAATTCTTAAAAAGGTGTGGGTTTGTTTTTCTGAATCCTATGATTTTGGTCATGTAGTTGCAGAATAACCTACAACTACACCCTCAATAGAATTAGTAAAAACTCAAGAAGTTCTTGATGATGAATGACAATTTTCTTATTAATGTTCTCAATTGATTACAAAGAAGTATCTAAATGGAATTAGAATAGTTACAACTTTCTCTATTCTCTTTCCTAAGATATTTTCTAACACTCACTAAAAGAACCTCCCTAATTTTACATTTGAACTCCTATTTATAGTAAAATTTATACAGCTGTATATGAATTGCGAAGTATCGCAACTCATACTCGCAACATTATTCCATCCTCGCAAAACTTCATATTTCTCCGCGCTACTTCTATCATCGTATCATTTTATAACTCTTTTCTCCTTTATTTATTACGATACTCGTGAACTATTATCCTGCGATATTCAGTACCTACATCTTGCCTCTTCTCATGTCAATTCTACGAAGAAGAAATGATCGTGAGAACATAACCGTTACTTAGTCTTTTTAAACTTGGAAACGTCTTTTGTAACCGTTCTTTTCTAGTTATTCCCTTATATAACTCCTTTATATTATCTTCCTTTTCTTCTTCTTATTTCCGCAATTCTATCTTCTACTCATACTCTCTATTACTGTTTTCTCTGCAATTTTTTTCTTCTACTATATCTTCATGAGTTCTCCAAGGTAATTTCCTTCTATCTCTGCGTATTTCATTTGTTCTCCTCTTTAATTTCTGTATAATTTGTTATCTAATTTTGGTTTATTTCAGCAAAATAACTCCTCAAATGAAATCTCAACTAAAAAATCCAAGCCCTAATCCACGAAGAAGAAAATCTGAGAATCAAAAGGTAGTTAAAATACTTTGTCTTCTTTCCTGAACAATATATTGTTGCCTCAGTTTTTAATCTACATTTTGATTCGCAGGTTGGCGAAAAACCAAACCCTGGTAAGAGATCTCGAATAACTAAACCCACACCATTAATTCCGATTGATGATTTCCTTCCTGAAGTTGATAAAGAATTTTCTTCTCCTCCTCGTGAAAATGCTTCTTCATACACTCCTGCCTCTACTCCATTACCTACCTTTTAATCTCCCCTCAGTGTCAATTTATCAACACTTCTTCAAGATCAACCCTCACAAAATATTTCTTCAACTTCTTCTCTTGAACAACAACCCTCGCAAAATATTTCTTCAACTTCTTCTCTTAAAAAACCTATCTTGTCCCCAAATCCTTTGAGTGCTATTTCTCCAGATAATTTGCAGCTTTCTCTTATTCCTTCAAATTCTTCTCCTCTTCCTCAGGAAATTCGAGATGGTATTTATTCAACTTTCCGAATGTTATCTGAGATTTTGACCAATACTGCGAAGTCTACTAATGTTCGTTCGCAATATGAGTTTTGCGAAGTTCTAAATAATTTCGTCAATCCAGACATTTCTTCTTCTCGTCCATCCTTGGAAAAAGAAATTGAATTGCTTCGCCAGTCTTTGAAATCTTCTCAAGCAGAATGCGAGGATCTTCGTAAAGAGAATTATCATCTTCAAAATGATTCTCTCGACTGTGCGATTCTTCGCAAAAGAAATGATGAACTGAAAGGTATGATTGCTTATCTTCATATTTTCCCTTTTATTTACTTATATTCTTCATATGCTTGAAACATCCATTAAAACCCATTCCCCTTTATAGAATCCATCCAGAAATGTAGAAGATTGGTACTTCACCATGAATCAGATGCAACAGAATATCGAACCAAGCATGAAAGCCTCTCAAACCAATTCTCCCATTTATCTAATCTTTACTCGTGTGCTCTTGATAACTCTGATGCTCTTTTTCAAGAGAATACTCAACTAATATATGATCGAAAATTCTTGAATGATGATATATCTCAACTTTTTTCTTCCTTAACTAAAGCTAATTTGAGAATAGAAACCTTATTAGAAGAGAACAAAACCTTATCAGAAGAGAAATGTTCGTTTTTGAATACAATGATTGTTTCTTCGCAAGAATTAAAGACTCTTCATAATAAATGTTGCGATCAAGAAAATCTTCTTTCTTTGTTGAAAGGTGAACTTGAGGAATTAAAGAAGTCTTCAGATGCTGAAAGAAATTCTTTTGTTATTGAGAAGAATTCTCTTATTAATAAGAATATAGTCTTGAGTGCTAAGAAGAATCAACTTGAAGAAGATTATTCGTCATTAAAAAATCTTAATGCCAAACTTGCGAAGGATAAAAATTTTCTCCTTTCTAAAGATCAAAAGCTTCAATCTCGACTTAAAGGATTAGTTGGTGATGGTTTTGATAATGCGATGAATCAGATGAAGAACTGTTGTCTATCTTTAGCTCAATCTCTTATTTCGCAAAGAGAAGGTAGTCATTAAAATTTGACTGCCTCTGGTATATCTTTTAGATTTCGTTATACTCGCAAAATTTATCCTTTGAATTTTGTTTTATTTGCAGAATCTTAGAACCACCTTCGTGATGCGAAAGCTGGATTAGAAGCCTCTTGTTCCGAGCTTCGTAAGAAAAATGCTTTGCTTTCTACCCGCTTAATCAACTCTCGTGACCGTGCTACTCGGAGATTCAACTATCTTGCTTATTCTAAAGATATCGAAGATACCAACCATCAAAAAGCTATACTTCGTGAAAGCCATCTGAAAGCTCAAGTCTTTACGAATAATATTCTCTTATCAAGAGCCTTGCCTCCTGTGAAAATTACTCCTCTGAAAATATCTGACGATGAAGTTGCTCGTGAGCCTGATAGTGATTTCGACTATGAGAGTGATGATGAAGATCTTGATGACGAGAAAGAATCTATTCCTCAAGGAGATGTTCCTGTTGCATATTCTTCAAAGAATGATATCTCGCAAAAGTCGAAGGCTGCTAATGACCCTATTCATCTTAAAGATCCAGCACAGAGTGTTGATGAAGCATGATAACATTCTTTTTCAGTTATCATCATTGACTCTCTGTCTTCCTTTCTTTTGAATTCCTTCCCTTAGTTACTGTTGGTTTTCTTTTTTGCGAACAATTCTATTTTTTAAGAAGTACATCTGATATTTTGCGAAGATGATTTATCCTTTCTTAAGAAGTATATCTGATATTTTGCGAAGATAATTTAACCTTTCTTTAATTAAATTTGCCCCACTTGATCATATGAAGAGAAATAATATATAACTCACAAATAAAGCTTAGTATCTCCTTTTCCCCCTATTATTTCTCTTTAAATGATTAAACATTGTTTGAAGTATTAGAATATCTGCCTCGATTTATCTTACGAAGTTTCAACTTGTTACGATTGTAAATAAGAAATCCTCCCTTTTAAGTATAAGAAATAAAATATATGAAATATCCTTTATAAATATACTACATATACAATACCTTTGAAGAAGTATTAGAAGTACTAAATCCGTCAAATGAAGAGATATAAGAAGTATTAGAAGTACTCGATCCACCAAATGAAGAGATATAAGAAGTATTAGAAGTACTCAATTCACCAAATGAAGAAATATAAGAAGTATTCAATCTGTGAATAATTACGTAACATATGACGAAGTATAATGATTATTTAACCTTTACCAAATGAAATATCCGTTGAAGAAGTATAATAAATATGAGATATTCTTGAAGAATTATAAGAAGTATTCAACATTTGGAGAAATATTCAATATATGGAGAAGTATAAGAAGTATTTAATTCTCGTAACATTTTACGAGTATGAACTTATCTGTATTTGATTACTATCAAAATCGCATCTTTTGTTAAGTCTTCGTGAAAAATCTTCAATGATGTTATCTTCTTTGATAGGACTTCTTGTAAAAATTCTTCAATGATATTGACGAAGCTGTATTCTCTTCAAAACTTTATGATGTATATTCTTGTATAATTTCTTTAATGGTTTTGATGTAATGAGTTTCATGAATTTATGTGGTCTTATCATGCCTTCCTAAGTAAAGGTCTTATTTTGCCACCTCTTTTGTAGCGACAAAATCGCAGGACGTTCTTACACTTTCATGCAAAAACCCATTGATCTTGCCTTATCTTTTTTGTATAGTATTTTAGCCTCTTCAGGAATTGTTTCGACAATATGACAGGCCTAAATATTCTTGCGAACGTAAAGCCCCATGACATTGCCATCTTGCGATGAAATCGCAGGACGTCTCTACACTTTCATGTAGTGACCCATTGATCTCATCTTAACTTCTTTGTTTCATTCTGCGAGTTCTTTTTGTATGCTTTCCTTCTTTTTTTCTTTTTTTTTTTTTAGAATGCTCACAGAACATCATTTGTTGCACAAATATGACAAGCCTTTATGTTTTCGCAAACAAGAAGCCTCGTGACATTTGTGTCTTATAACACGTATCAGCTCCCTAATGGAGGGTGCTGCCCTTTATCTTCCCCCTGGTTGCCCCTTCAAGGAAGCGTACATCGACCATACAAGGTTAGCTCTTCCCATCCGGTTATGCCAACAACCAGCTTTTGATCGTAACCTTTTATCCTTTTTTCCTATAGGGCTTATAGTTACGAGGTTGCACCCTATGGGGTATCTTTGGGCCAAGTGCATCATTTGCCAAGACTTGTCAAAAATGGCAGATGTGGTTCAACCTCACCCGGCACTCTTGACTCAACCGTGTACCTCGACGCCTTGATCATTTTCTGCACTTCTTGGGAAAGACAGTATGCCTTAGTCGCCCAACCTAAATCCTCTTACACCGCATTTTATATTGCGTAATGTCGCTAGATTAGGTGAGAATCCAAGGTGTCTAACCCGGATAGGTACCCCATTATTTGGTTGTACCCCTAAATTTTTACCATGTACTAAGGGCCCTTGGTGGTGTTCCTTACCCTTTAGCCACGTTATAGGTACCCCCCCTTAAATGACGTACTTTAAGACTTTGCCTCTTACGAAATATAGCTTCGCGAACTAGGGTGTACGCCACAAAGGTTTGCCTGTATAAAATTTTCTGCGGCTCTCTTTCTTTTTTGGAGGATGATCACAGATTGCGGTATTTTATTCGCAAATTAATGAAATTTTAATCAATATAAATTTTGAAACTCGTAACTTTTCCCAATTTCATGGGAGCAAACAATATTCGTAAAAAAATTCATGAGTTTTATGGATAATACCTTTTCAAATATAGTCTGTTCCAAGGTTTACCAAGCCTTAAACCCATGTCTCTCCCTTCTGGATCCATCAGCCGATAAGCTCCGCTTCCTACAACTTCTTTAATAACATATGGTCCATCCCATTTTGATGCTAATTTTCCTCCATTTTCTTTTTGATATGGAGGTGTTTCTCGCATGACCAAATCACCTGGTTTATATTCACGTTCAATGACTCTCTTGTTGTATTCTCGAGCTAATTGTTCCTGATAAATCTTCATATGGTGCAACACCTTTTCTCTTTTTTCTTCCAAATCATCCAATTCACTTAATATTACTCCCGCACTTAAATTTCTTTCCCAAGCTTCTTTCTTTGTTGTCGGAATTACAACCTCGTGGGTAATATCGCTTCTTCTACTCCATATGTTAGACAATAAGGAGACATTCCAGTTGCTTCTCTTCTAGTTGTATTGTATGCCCAAACTGCGCTAGGTACTTGCTCGCACCACCCTTTGAGATGTCCTTCTAATTTCTTTTTGATTGTATCTGCGATTGTTTTATTTGTTGCTTCTGCTTGTCCATTAGCTTGTGGATATAACGGGGTTGACTTCCCACATTTTATCCTAAAAGCACTGAGTAACATCTCTATATTCTTCCCCTCAAATTGTTTTCCATTATCATATACTAGTTGTGCTGGAACCCCGTACCTGCAAATGAGGTTCTCAAATATGAATGTAAAAACATCTTTATCACGAATATGTTGTACTGCTTTTACTTCTGCGATCTTCGTGAAATAATCTGTTGCAACTATCAAGTATCGCCTTTGTCCAGATCCAGGTATAAATGGTCCAACAATATCCAACCCCATTTACCAAAAGGCCAGCAGCTTGTTGAAGAAGTTAATGTGGCCCCTGGTGCATGAATTCTTTTACCATGTCGTTGACATTCCTTGCATCTTCGTACGAACAATTTTGCATCTGTATGCATATAAGGCCAGTAATATCCTTGTATCTTTGCTCTATATGCTAGAGATCTTCCCCCACTATGATTGCCAGCTTCTCCTCCATGTAACATCTTCAATATCTTTTCTCCTTCTTCGCGAGTTAAGCATCTGAGAGGTGGTCCATTGAAAGATTTTCTATATAAAATTCCTTCTCGCAACTCATAGTTTGTTGCACGACTCTTTAATTTATGTGCTTCTAGTATGTTCCTGGATATTTCTCCTATTGCGAGATATGCATGAATTTCTTTTCTCCAATCTGCGATGTTGTTTGATAACTCTCTTTCTACTTCCATCGCAACAACTTCCTCAATTTCTTTCTCTTTGTCCACTGATGGGTGTTGAATTATCTGTATTTGGATATTTCTTGTATTTGGATTTGTCATCATGCTTGGAATAAATTCAAAAGCATCTGCGAGACGGTTATATTTTCTGGATATATGTCTCCATTTTAATTTTGGTATCTTCGCAGATAATTCTTCAACGAGTTTCTTGTATTTTTTCAAAGAAGATTCATTTGTGGTATATTCCCCTTTAATTTGACAAATCACTAACTGTGAATCACTTGTTATCCTTATACTTTCGAGATTCTTTTCTATTGCGATCTTTAATGCATGCACTACAGCTTCGTACTCTGTTTCATTGTTCGTGGATGCAAATTCTAGTCTGAATGAGAATGTTGTTCTTTCTCCTTCTGGTGAAATCAACACGACTCCAATTCCATTTCCCTCACTATTGGATGATCCGTCCACTAGAATTTCCCATCTATTCGGTTCTGTTAACAAGTCTTTTGGATTTCCAAATTCTTCTTCAACATCCATCATTTCCTCTACTGCTTCATCTTCTTCCAAAGGAAATTCTGCCAAAAAATCTGCGACGACTTGTGATTTTTGCGATGACAATACTTCGTATTTTATCTTGTAATGATTTACTTGTGCATTCCATCTTTCTATTCTTCCTGACCTTTTTGTGTTCTTCATGATTGATTCAATTGGGACTTTGGTTACCACTTTTATCACATGTGCTTGAAAGTATATTCGTAACTTGAATGATGCATAAACCAGGGCTAAGATTAACTTCTCCATTTTAGAATAATTCTTCTCTGCTGTATTAAAGGTTTTACTAATATAGTAAATGGGCCTTTCTACTCCTGCATCTGCTCGCAACAGAACTGCACTTAGAGCATATGGAGTTGTTGCGAGGTATACCAATAATTCTTCCCCTCTCTATGGTTTATGTAGTATAGATGTATTTTCGAGGTATTCTTTGATTCCTTGAAAAGCTTTTTCACATTCATCAGTCCACTTGAATTTTTCTCCCTTTTTAAGTATGTTGAAAAAATGTTTGCATTTATCTGACATTCGCGAAATAAACCTTCCAAGTGAAGCCAAGAGTCCATTTAGATTTTGTACTTCTTTTACCGTTGCAGGTGTTGGCATGTCACGAACTGCTTGGACCTTTTCTGGATCAACTTTTATTCCCTCCTTTGATACTATGTATCCCAAGAACTTTCCATATGAAACCCCAATTATACATTTCTCAGGATTCAATTTGATGTTGAATTTTCTCATCTGCTCAAATATTTCCTTCAAATCTTGCACATGGTCTTTAGCTTCCTTACTTTTTATCAACATATCATCTACATATACCTCCAAAGTTTTATGTATCCACTTCGCGAACACTTTTTCAACCATACGTTGATATGTAGCACCCGCATTCCGCAAACCAAATGGCATCTTCACATAACAATACAAACCCCTTGGAGAAAAAAAGGCAGTATGTTCTTGATCTTCTTCTGCGAGTGATATTTTATTATACCCTTTGTATCCATCAAGTGAAGTGACTCTATCATGACCTGCAGCTGATTCCACCATTTGTGGTATATCTGGTAGTGGAAAACTGTCTTTGGGACATGCCTTGTTTAGATCAGTGAAATCTATGCAAATTCTTATTCCTTTATTCTTTTTCGGAACAATGACCATATTCGCAATCCATTCTGGATATTTTGCTTCCCTTATGATCCCTGCATCCAACATCTTTTGTAATTCTTCTTCTATCTGTACATGATAATTTTGTGATATCTTCCTTATTCTTTGTTTGAATGGTCTTACATTTTTATCTATGTTCAATCTATGACACGCCACTGATGGATCAATTCCTGGTATCTCATCTACACTTCCTGCGAAGATATCTTTATATTCTCGCAAAAGATCAATAGTTCTTTTTTCTTCTTCTTCATCCATCTTAGTTCCAATTCGCAAGAATAAAGGCTCCTATTTACTTCCAATATTTATTTCTTTAGTTGGTTCAGCTGCAACATAGCTTGGACTTTTCTCCCCCATAGGTGTTGGTTCTTTGATTATTTTTGCTGGTTCCCCTTCTTTTTCTGGAATTTCATTTGGTATACCTCTCCCTTCCTTTGCTCTTATTGTATATACTCATAATTCTTCTTCCTTTTTTTGTTCCCTTCGCAAGTTTCCTACGAAGCTGTTTCTTTCTTGCTTTTCCTCCGCATTGCGTTACTTTAATTTGATAACAAAATTTTGCACTATCAAGATCTCCTTTTATTTCTTGTATTCCATTTGTGTAGGAAATTTGATTTTTTGATGTAATGTTGAAGCAACAGCTTTGATCGCATGAATCCACGGCCTTCCTATCAGCATGTTATATGGAGATTCCATATCTATCACACACAAGATTACATGTGTTTCGATTTCTCCCAGTAATATTCGCAGCACGATTTCCCCTTTAGATTTTGTTGTAGATTTTCCTAATCCATGAATAAGACATTTTGAATTTGTGATTTCTTCATCTTTAATTCCCATCCCCTTAAGTGCATGATAGAATATGATATTAACAGAACTCCCTGTATCAACCAAATTCGGTTTAATTTCCATTTTTCTACAGCTTTCTTATCTTCTAGCATGATCGGCATTGTGATTACCAATGGTGAAGTGTGGTTCAAGTCTTCATTTGGAATTTCTGCTACTGAAAATGTGATTTTCTGCTTTTCCCATTCTTCTAAAGTTGTTACCTTTTCTTCCTCCATAATCTTTCTTCCTCTACAATCTCGCTTGTATATTTTTCCCTTCATATTACTATGAAATTCATCAATCATTGTCTTTGTGATCATATTACATTCTTTCTTTTTTTTTGCAATCTCCATCTACTGACTTCATCTGATTCTTCAAATTTTCCACAATTCCCTCAAATTTAGGCTACCACAATTCTCAAGTCCCTGTTTCTAGCGCCAATTATGTAGTTGCAGAATAACCTACAACTACACCCTCAATAGAATTAGTAAAAACTCAAGAAGTTCTTGATGATGAATGACAATTTTCTTATTAATGTTCTCAATTGATTACAAAGAAGTATCTAAATGGAATTAGAATAGTTACAACTTTCTCTATTCTCTTTCCTAAGATATTTTCTAACACTCACTAAAAGAACCTCCCTAATTTTACATTTGAACTCCTATTTATAGTAAAATTTATACAGCTGTATATGAATTGCGAAGTATCGCAACTCATACTCGCAACATTATTCCATCCTCGCAAAACTTCATATTTCTCCGCGCTACTTCTATCATCATATCATTTTATAACTCTTTTCTCCTTTATTTATTACGATACTCGTGAACTATTATCCTGCGATATTCACTACCTACAGGTCAGCATTTGGTGATTTTAGTGAGTTGCAACTTGTTTCGGAAGGGTTGGATGTCTATAGCACAAGTCTTCTAAATCTATCCAGTTATTATCGTATCTTGATTACTAATATGAACCATGTTTCGGGAAGTTATATCCATAAGGGTATTGGTTAATGAGGGTTCAAGGCAGGTTATCGAGGTGGAGCAAGCATCCATGTGGAAGTTTCTTCGGTGGTCGGGAATCATAGCTGTCCATGTTATGGTTGATAAAAACAGAGATGTTCGCTTGGTAAGTGAAATCTACTGTCATATGCATAAAAAAATTGTTTGAATACGTATACGAGAAGCATCTTGATTGTTGTTATGTTTGAAGTTCCATTTTGATGGGCTGTTATAATTAAATATTTCCTAGCTTGTATTACTTAGTCTTATTCTTGTTTTTTTTCTATGGCTTTGTAGACGTATACGAGAAGCATCTTGATTGTTGTTAACCCATTCACAAAGATTCCTCATCTATATAATGCACCCATGATGGAGCATTATATAGTATATCCTTTTGGAGAGCTAAATCCTCACGTGTTTGCAGTAGCTGATGCATCGTACAGGTGAAATTCTTAGGGTTGGGTTTGATTCTCTGCAGACGAAGCCATATTTAATTAGGGGTTGATTTGAATCGTTGTAAACAAATTATAAACCTTCTCATCAATATGTAAAATTCTTAGGGTTGTAAACATATTCTCTTAGTGTTAAGTTTATGTCTCTTGAATAACTATACATGATAGGTAGGGTTCATTGCATAAATAAGTTTAATTTTTTTTGTGTAACTCATATTTAAGTGTATGAATCAAGTATCAATCTTTTTTTGCACATGTATTCATAAATCCAGTCAGTTGCACTGATATGATAGTATAGGAGTTTAGTTATATTTGTTTTGATGGTAGTATGCCAAATATGTGTGATGTCAAGAGTTGTTGCTAATATCATTGTTTGGCTTTACAGATGCCAAGATTTTGATTGGTAGGAGATTCAGTAACACCACTGCCTAGGGTGATATGAAGCACTGTCCATTCAAGGTTCTATCCGGTCCAGCTGACAAGCCCATGATTGTATCCAAGTATTATGTCACACAAGCAGTTTGAAGGGTGGGAAAGTTTTGATGAGCTTCGTAGATTAAAGCATCAGAAGAAACTGGATTTCAGAGTTGGAAGGTATGGTGTGTTTGATGAATGCATTTCATCAAACATTAAAAAGGTACTCGATCTCTCAAGTTGCATATTGAAAAATTATATGAATGCAGTTCCATATACATTTCAGATGATCAATCAAAGATAACTTATATGTTGAATGGTTTTTCATAGTAGTTCTTTTTTATTCTTACTTTTGTAATTACAATATGCTTTTATGGAAATTTTTTTAAAGGTATTGTAATCTTCCAATGTATGCTTTGTCCGGGTTTCAGTCTTCAAATGTTTGCTTTCTCTGCGTAGTTTGGATAAACATGCCAGTTGTTTCTCCTTCATATTCTTAGTATTTTCTTCTCATAATATTTAGAAATGAATTTTCTTGTCATCAGGGTGTTCCTTTAAGAATTTAAATTGGATCTCGCGATGTTATGTGAGTCATGTTTGTGTAGATTTGTAGGTTACAAGTCCTAAAGAGAGTATATGTCATGGTTTGTGTAATTTACATTCTCAACATATCTTGCATCTATCTTATGGGTTTGTAGCTGGGTTGTTTGGTCAGACATTTACATACCATCTAAATGTTGTTTGGAGGCGGATGCAGGTACCTCTTGGTTTTTATGTGTCGGTATATTCTATCTTAAGTATTCTTAAAGGCGGATGCAAGTACCTCTTGGTTTTTCTGTGTCCGCATATTCTATCTTAAGTATTCGTAAAGGCATTCAGTTTAAACTTGATTTCTTTATTACTCAACTTAAACTTGCTTTCTTTTGTATTTTTTCTGTTCACATTGTTCCTTCAATAGCTATTGTATTCAAGTCGTACGACATGATGAAGTCTTGGCTACGAGTTTCTTTACTAAATTTCTACTGTGTTTTGTATCAGCAAAGGATATGTGATCAAACAACAAGAAGCACAAAGAAATCTTATACGAAATCGCCTAGAAGAGAAATCTGTATTAGTAAGTTACAAACAACTCAAAGTCTTTGATTTTAAAATTCAAATTGCTAATTATTTTCCTGGCATGTTGATCTTAAAAACTGTCGTAAAATATATTTTTTTTTCTTTCAATGTGCAGGTTGGCATACATATTTCTGGATAGCTTTAGTTGCCCTCTTTGTAAGCTTGGTAATTCCTCGAGCTCTTTATACATGTTTTCATGATTTCCTATTCCACCATTCTTTGATTTTTGATTATGTTATCCTTTTTTTATTGTCCCATGCTTGATGTTATGTGCTATCTCTAACCAAATAAATTTGGTTTACACTCTTGCATTTGCCTAATTTTCTTGTCTAACAACATCGATGTTAAACCGTTGTTAACAGTGCTTTGTGTCTACATGTGAAGTGCTGCGTAGCTGCTTCTTTCTTGGTAGAGATCTCCTATAAAAGCAATGGACAATGGATTGAAGATGCATCTTTGCCAATCCTGCTTCAGATGCAGTAGTCTGCGACATGAGAAGGCTTTTATGTGAGTCGTTTTTCTGTTTTTGTTAGCCTGTGACATGGGAAAACTTAGATATAAGTTAGGAACTTAGAAAGTTTTTAAGTTTCTATGAACTGAACTTTGGAACTTAGTAAATTTCTATCTATGTATTCTCTCAGAATTTGATACTTAACAAAAAAAAAATTGGTACTTAGAAAAATTTGTGTTTTTTTATATGAATGTATAGATATATGAATTGATCTAAGTATGGTATGAATTGATTGAAACTATTGTTAGATATGGATAATCGGTAGAATGAAATGTGTATGTAGGTAGTTATTTGGAAATCCGGCATATTCCGGCCGTTAATGATCTGTCGGTCAACCTTCACCCGGTCAAAATTGGTCATTGCTGACTGATTTTGACCAGGTCAAGGTTGACCAGCAGTAATTTTTTTACGTTACAAAAAAATTCGTAACGGCTAGAACTTGTTACAACGTTGTGTTACTAAATAAATTCGTAACGGCTCGAGCATGTTACGACAGTGCCACGTAGTAACGGCTCCAAACTGTTACAAGGGCCGTTACGAAAAAAAATCGTAACGGCTAGTGGGCCGTCGCGAAAAAATTGTAGCACCCCTTTTCGTAACGGTCAGGAACCGTTACAACCCCGATTCGTAACACTCAAAAACCGTTTCGAATCGGAAAAATGGTGTAGTGTATATCTATATATAAAGAAAACTAGGCTTAGTTGAGACGTAAGTTTTTTTCCAGTTTTGTCCTTATCATAATTAAATATTTGTTATGAGTAGTAAAAATGATTGAGGGCATTATGATAATTTAGCAATAATATTTCTCTTTTATATGACTACATATGTAGCATATGTGCTTTGTTACATCATACGGAATGCTTGAATGTCTTCCTTCACAGTGGCCTTTCTTCCCGCCGAAAAATTCCATAGTTCCTTCGGTCCATCATCCATCTTTACTCCAATGCCATTTGGCAGCATTGAACGGTTGTCTTTTTAATTTTCCAAGTTTCTGGAATCATGAAATGAAATAATTAGTCTTTGTTAACAAAAGTAAATACATCAATTTTCCAAGTTACAGGTCTATAATAGAAAGGAGAAGAAAATATAGACTGCTCACTTTGATTAGATATTCTAGAAGTTCTAGTAGCTCCATATCTTTTTTGCATAATCTTATCGGCGAGAGTACGTGCCTGTAACATAAGCAATGTAATATATAATTTAAAAATATCTTCTCATAAATCAAAAAATGATGAATGGAGAGGTAAAAATCCTGAACTATCACAGTTGCTGGGAAATCATATTAATGACACCGATAAATCAGTATGTTCCAATGATATAATCATATTATTAATGATAAGGAATACTTTTCAGTATAAACTTGTAAATTTACTAATACCTTCTTTTCAGTATATACTAATTTAATTAATTAATAATTGTAATCCCAATGTTTTATTTTCCTCCCAAAGCAAAATAAACCCTAATTCTTAATTTACTCTAAAATAAAAAAAATTCTTGTATATTCTAATTGTGCGTTGCTTATATTTAAACCGACAGCCTAATTGTCAATGCATGAATAATAATGTCATTAAGAAGATAAACAGAATAACTTGTTCACCAATAACTTCTAATTATGCTAGCAGATTTTTTTTAAATCCACCTCAGAGATTTTTTTGTTTCGAACAAACAGTGAAGGAATAAGATTGCTTGAAATTTTTTGGGAGAAAAAACTCGTAAGATTGCTTGAAAATTTTAGCCAAGGAATAAGATTGATGCTTTATAAGTAGATTGAAAAGTGAAATTCCTCAACAGTCATGACTCCTCGTTTATGCAACTCAAATTACGTTCATTGAATGTGACTTTTGACATAATTTCCATAATTTGACTACTTTGAAAATTGGCCCCAGGGTAAAGGAATCTGGAAAACCCTCGACAACCCAAAGACTTCAAAAAACCGTAATTAATAACATGCAATGTATCGGGTGTATCTACAAATCGTAATTAACCTAATCCAACTACAATATTTAACCTACTACCATAAATTTGCAATTTGATTCTTACCTTTTTTTTCTTACTGAATTTTTAATCCAACCATACAAGTTAAAGGTAAACAAAAGAGTCAAATAATGCGCGTCAGGTCCTACACCGTATTTTTTTCGCAACCTATCTGTGAATCGACGAGATAAGTCACATCGACATAGTCAAAGCTAAAGTTAAGTTGACCAGACTCAAAAGGGTTGTGTACACTCCCAAACAAGGCTTGGACACAGGCCGCTGCGGGTGAATCAAGGCTTGGACACACGGCTTTTGCAGAGGAAGAAAAATGACTGTCGTCTGGGCTTGAACTGGGGAATCCTCAATCGTTCGTTAGTGGACCGCATCATTCGTTGGATTAGACACCCTAGATAAGACTATAAGTACCAACAACTTACCAGCAGAAACCTTACTATTTTTGGCTTCTCCCTTCTCGCGGAATCTCCTTCCATCCTTTTCTCTCTCTGCAAACATAATCATTTCCTTCTATTTGCAAGAATCTATTGCTTTAATCAAAATCACTTGATCTCAGATTAGAAGGTGAGATTGTTGGTTTTTGATTGTTTTGTTTTTGAGAATCTTCATTCATTTCTGCTTAGGGTTTTTAGTTTATTGATTTTTTTCAATTTCTGGTGCTGGTATTGTGTTACTTTGGAGTTTAATCTTAATAGAGCAAGGTAATGATATGTTAAATTTTTTTTTCCTTTCTTAAATCGGATTTAATATGATGATTCCATGGATTGAATTCTGATTCTAAATCACACTGACCCTAACTTCAATTGTAGATAATAGAAACATTAGGCTTATTTAGATTTTAAATCTTAATTGGTCATTTTGATTGTTATGTTTTTGGGATTAATTTCTGCTTAGGGTTTTAAGTTTTGTGAATATTCATTCAATTGTAGATAATAGAAACATTAGGCTTATTTAGAGAATAAATCTCAATTGGTCATTTTGATTGTTATGTTTTTTGGATTCATTTCTGCTTAGGGTTTTAGGTTTTGTGATATAATTGATAATTGATGATTACATGGATTGATTTCTGATTCTAATCACCCTGACAAGGTTAATTGGATTTCAATTGGACATTAGGGGTTTAATCTGTAGACTTTTTTTTTTTTTTTTTTGCGAAACGGCCCATGAATCAGAACATTTCTCTATGTTTAAGTTGAAGTTTTGATCTGTATGTTAAAAGTTCAACTAAATCAGTGTTTGGTTTATCGGGTTATATTAATGCTTGGGTTGCAAACGCATGAAATTGAATATGTTCGGTGTTTTCTCTATCAAGCAAACATGTATCAGTATCTTTCGACATGGGTGCTCTATTTGGATACAGGACAACTAGGTATAATATTGATAAACTAAACTGCTCTTCTGAGTGTTGATAAGAATTATGCCTTCCCATCTATCTTTGAACTTGACATGTTTTTTACTTGCATTAGCCGTGATGACGCAACTGTTTTCTATCACCGGGATAACCCTGTATGCACACTTGCCGGGTAAATAATGTTTTGAGCTAATTTTATTATTCTATTTCAAGTAGTTTTTCCAATCTTTGTGGTTTCCAACTTAAATGGGCTACCTTCCTATGATAATTGGAAATCCTCCTTAGAATGGTCTAGTAGCGCTATCAATTTTATTATTAACATTTTTTATTTCTGTTTTTACAGTAGACTTCAAGAGGATACATCTGAAGCTGTCACAGCCAACTTCAAAGATAAAGATCAAGGAGTTGTTGTGGAATGCAAGAGAAAATATTACTTGTCCAGGAAAAAAACTAGATGTTATGTCTGATAGAGAGGGGACATCACAGGAAATAAATGCTTACTTGGAGCACATGGGGAAAGGTAGCATCATCCCATTTTTTAATTTTGTTTAAAGTTAGAAATAATTTTCTTCTAACGTAGTTTAATCCTTGCAGGAATATAATGTGTGGAGTAGTCTCACAACGGGTGGTGGAGTTTCATCGCCCAACGGACTCCAATAGGCGAGTTTCATCGCCTATTGGAGTTGAATGAACATTAGGTCCAACTTTAAAGGCAACACATCAATTTAGTGATCCAAGGTGGATTTTCCATTTGAAAAGATTGCTCTCCGTTGTGGGTTGCTGTAGAAGATAAGCTTAGGTTAAAGATGGTACAGGAAACAAATGCTCACTTGGAAGATATAGTGTGAAACTTCAAATGGGCTAGCACGTCTGGCCAGGGTTATCCCTGTGATAGAATGGAATTAATTTTCTTCTACCACCGGGTAATCCTGGCTGGAAATGCAAGTCCCTAGAACTATATGAATTTGTTGAAAAACTTTACTAAATCCCTGAATGTTTCCTACGCTTACTGGTATGAGTCTACAACCTCCATTGTTAATTCCATTATCGATCCTAAAAGGATTAACAGTTATTTACAAATCAAAACACTGATTGCATTAGGGTTTTGTTATATTTTTCCGAATCACATTCAGGTTACCTCAAAAGTAGACGCAATTTTGGATATAGTATTATTGAGTGGTTTTGATAATATCCTTCTGCAGACTCCCAATAATTTTGTGGTTGATTTAAAGGTGTTTTAATACAACTCCGCAGTGTTCACTTGTATTTTATTCAACTTATTGTTATTCCCTTTTGAGTTTCAATGTTAATGTCTTTGCTGACTGCATATATTTGTTATATGGTTGGGTTGTGCTACTTTTAATCCAAACCATGTCGTTTAAACTAGATAGTTTACTTGGAAAATTGATTGGAATGGTTAGGATTCTGTATTGGAATTTGTAATGATTGGAAACTCCCTGGTCAGTCCTGTAACCGATCATATTCATGTAATCTATCACGTCCCTGTAATGGTGTGTCTTTTTGGAAAAGATTTGGCTGATTATGCATGCTTTTTTCACATACTCCATATTTACTTTTGTTTATATGCTATACAAATGTACTGTGGATTCCAGCTGCACACTAGAAAAATACGGTGGGTAGTTGCACACTAGAAAAATAGACAATAGTCTTTAGTTGGACCCTTTAATTGAAGTTGACCGGATTCAAAATAATGGAGATGATAACGTACATACCCCCGGTTCTATACACCATTTTTTTACACCACTATGTGGCACTTAGATTCACCGTTGATTTCCTCTCCACCCACCCCACCAGGAAATTAGGGGGCCCTGTTTAAATGTATAAACCAATGGGTGGTTGACACATAGGCGGGGTATATTTTTGGTGTCATAAACCGGGGGATATCTAGGTAATATGACAACTACATTGGAACTTCTACTGAATGTAAGGAGTAAACCTGCAAAGTTTAATTGATACTTGATAGGGACTTAAAGAAACTCGAAGACACTACACTACACTAGCTTTGTCAGGTGGAAATAAAGCGGACGTGTACTATATCTACTTTTTTCCGTAATAAAGTAGACGTGTCATATGTCTACTTCACATGTATACAAGAGAAAAAGCTTTATATCTTCTTGGCATCTTGAAGGGCGTAAAAGGGTGGAGATTTTACTTGTTACATTCACAATGGTGTTGTTGAAGAAATAGGCTGGTAATTGTAAATTATTGATGAATATAAAACAAGTACACCCTATTTTTCCTCTTAATAGCCTAATAGTTGTAGATATTCCCTGGTTTCTAGATGCGGATATATCCTGCACGGGTTTGAGTGGATATATATACCAAGGGGAGAAACATCCTATAGTTCAGTTTGGTGTGGGGTGGAAGCATCTTGGCACACGCGAAAGTTGTTCAGGTGAGGATAAATGGCTATATCGAAATATGTTGTTGGGTCCACAAAATATGAACAACCCTTGTTTACAATTTTTCATAGCGTGCAGCTGTTATCCTCGGTGATACAGAAAGACCATAATAGCCTTATAGTTGTAGATATTCCCTGCACAGGTTTGAGTGGATATTTCCTGTACATCCCCTTCTGACAAAAGTTAAAACTTTATTTTTCTTCTTTCATAATTTCTGTAAATAAAATACAAATCACATCACGTGGAGGTCAGTTGCTTTGTGAAAAGGATTGATGATTAGGGTTTATATCCAATCCAGTGGGCAAAGAAGTGAGCTAGTTTTTGGACCCATTTGAAGACCCAAGAAACGGATCATCAGCGGCTTGACTGTTGGATCAAATCTTTAAATCTTGATGATGATTGATTTTCTGCCCTACAATTACTGACTAAACACAGATTTATATGATTCAAACAAAAATGATACTATTAATTTGACAAAGCACAATTCCCCTTCAAAAATAAAATAAAAATAACATTTTCAAAGATTAGTGCAAGTTCAATAAAATTGAGAGTGTTGAATTTAAATCAACTGATTAAATGACATAGGCAAAAAGAACATTTCTATTAGCAAAAAGAGCAAAGGTGCTTAGGCAAGCGACCCACTCATGGTTACACCTTAGATAGAATCTGATCTAACTCTAGCATCAGAAGTATCCTCCAAAAGATGATCAAAATTATTACAATAATCTCTGTGAGTTTTGGATAAGGGTCTTTTGTTGAGCCAATCTCATTTTAATGGCAAACTCTTCAACTGCATCTCTATCAGTATAGTGGTGGATATGAGTTGGTTTTTTGGGGGGACTTGTTGGGGAGTTGCTAGTATTAGAAGAGGATGGTGTGGTGGGTGTTGATGGGTAAAGATTTCCATAAGTGGAGGTGTACTGGTTAGTTGGGGTTTTCTGAGGTTCCTCTCTTTGTTCAATGCATAGAGGGCCTGGGTGGTCAAGAATTCTACAAACCTTGCAAAAGGATATACCAGTGAGAGCTTAGGAAAGTTCCAACCAGTAAGAAGTATTAGCGTCTTCATAGGCATCAATATCATACTTTAGAGCTCTGGTTACATCAATGGTGAGGAGGACTTTAAGATTATTCTCATCATCATCTCTTCCATAAGCTTTCTTTGATTCTTGATAGATACTAGCTGGTCTTATTAGATTTCTTATGTCAGGGATAATGTGGTTAGGGATTCTCATCACCAAATTCCAGATCCAGACTTTGTAGAAGTTTGTTTCATCAATGAAATCCAGGCCTGAGGTTGGAAACTCAGTGAGAACAATTAGCTTGTCAAAGATGCCTCTGGTTCCTCCTTTTCTGAACACTTTGTAGTCTTCAATACTGTTTAATTTGATTGAGTAGTAATTCCTCCTTTTCTTCCATAAGAAGAAATCAGCATTCCTTCTAAGTTCTCAGTTATTGTTGATGAATCTGGATATAACTCTTGTTTCATGTGATATTGTGCTGCAGTACCTTCCAATGAAGACCCATTTTCAATCTAAATTTTTCTTTAGTAAGACATTTTCTTGGTTAATGAAGACCTTTGGGAATAAATCCTCAGGTATGTTAAGGGAGGAATTCATTTGCTTTACAAGATTGTCAATATTTTCAGTGGTCTTGGTTCCTGAAGAAGAAGCCATGAAAGAGAAAATAAGGAGAGTTATACTTGTTATATTGTATATGAGGTAGTTATCAGGGATGGTGTTGGTGTTGGAGGGAAAGGTTGTTTTGTAGTGGTAAACTTTAATTTGAATTTTGGATTGTTGAGCAGAATGGTTCAGAGAGTACAATTTGAAGTTTTTTTGCAGTTGAGTAGGTTGTATGTGGTGCTGACCAAGGCTGACTGTGTTGTAGTTAAGTGGCCAGGGAGCTAGCATCCATGTGCAATACCACATATGTCAGCTAAGAGTATACATGATGGTGTTGGGGTGGTTGATGGAATATACTACTAGCAATCTGTTGGAGCAGTACCTGTCAAAAATAATTTGAACCAAACCAATTTCCAGGAAATGAATTGTAAAATTGCCAATAAACATGTAGATTTAGCTCTCTGATAGGGGTATTTTTGTTGCTATTCAGACTTTGGTGAGAGTCTTCCATGTGATGTAATTGTACTTCCTAAGTTGATGAGGACTAGGGCTATATATATTGGTTAAGGTATTATGAGGGTGACTTATCATGCAACTAAGAGATGGGAGGCCAGTCTAAACCTAAGTACTTGAGGATTCTCTTATGTTGAATGTGCACATTGTTTTTAATGATGTTATCTTTAGAGTCAGAAGTAACATCAGAGTACTGAGAATAATTCAAATTTTGAGTGTGATCATACATGAGAATAATTCAAGTTTTGATGTTATCTAAGTGTCCATGGATCCTCCCTCTTTATAATGTTAATAAAAATGCAAGTATTAAAATTGCCCAAAATTGTTAAGAGGATTGTAAATAGGAAATTTAAAAGGAAATTTAAAAAATAAAAAGGTAAGCAGGTAAATAAATAAGAATACACGTCTTATTGTTTTGTTTTTTTAGTATCTTTTGGCAAGGGTGTCGGGACATTCTTCATGAACATGTCCCGACATCCTTTATAATTTCATAAAAATTACTCCTTTTTTAAAAAAAAATATTAATAAAATATGTGTTTATTTATTTTAGTTACCTTTATATTGATGTTGGAAGTATTCGGCCCCTTATAGTGACTGTGACAAATCCGATGAAACCAATGAAAAGCCAATTGCATTAAAACATTATAAATATATTCATAGTCTGCACACTGTTTCTTTTAAGCTGTGGTCGTGCAAGTCCAAAAAAATTGAGAGCATTAAAGGACAAAGGCAAAAGGAAAGGAAATTAAAACCCGAGTAGGGATGGGAGATAAAGACCAAGGGGAGAAACATCCACTAGTTCAGTTTGGTGTAGGGTGGAAGCATCTTGGCACACGCGGAAACCTGTCATTGTAAACAAGGTTGTTCAGGTGAAGAGAAATGGCTACATCGAAATATGATGTTGGGTCCAATACATCTGAACAACCCTTGTTTACAAATATTCTTAGCGTGGAGCTCTTATGCACGGCGCTTCGGAAAGACCATAATAGCCTTATAGTTGTAGATATTCCCTGCACAGGGTTTGAGTGGATATTTCCTGTACGGCCCCTTCTGACAAAAGATAAAACTTTATTTTTCTTCTTTCATAATATCTGTAAATAAAAGACAAATCACATTACATGGAGGTCAGTTGCTTTGTTAAAAGGATTGCTGATTAGGGTTTATAGCCAATCCAGTGGGCAAAGAAGTGAGCTAGTATTTGGACCCATTGAGGACCCAAAGAAACGGATCATCAGAGGCTTGACTGTTTGATCAAATCTTTAAATCTTGATGATAGATGATTTTTCTACTCTTCAATTTACTCTTCAATTACTGGCTAAACACAGATCTATATGATTCAAAGGTAGTGGATCAAAAACTAGCTCACTTCATAATTGAATAGTCCTAATTCTCGTAAAGAACAAAAGACTCAGGTACCGTCTATACATCAAAGCATTGCAATTCTAGTGCAACTCTTGTCATACAAAAGGCCTACTACTTTGCTTCCTTATAACTATAGCCGTTGACTGTTATTATAGACTAGCTTCAAAGTGTGGACTGTGGAGGCACTGAGTTGGTCCATATCCATAAGACTGATGCATCATGTATGTACTTCCATCGGAGATTTCACCCACTTACTTTTCATGGATGCTAATAGGGGAATATCACCCCCTATTAGCATTGTTGCTAATTCTATTTTTTGGGTCAATGTATGCAGGTAGTAGTAGATAGATCATATTCAATGTTTGGTTTTGCTCTTATCATTACATTTCTCATATTTTTTTTAGTTGCTCCAAGTTCAAATGCAATACTCCTATAAATCTGAAGGAAACAAGAAGGATCCCAACTATTTACTGATAATAATATCAAAACAAAGTAAAGCTCCAAGTTCAAATGCAACATATAAATCTAAAGAAAACAGAATAAACTAGCCCAGGAACGCTAATACAGTTGATAAAAGATATGGAGAGGATGAAGTTGACCTAAACGGAATGGAGAGGTGGAGGATGAAGTTGATCTAAAAGAAATTCCTAAAGATCTATTCTTGTCTTTTGTATTGGTTCTCCAAGAGCTCCTAAAGAAACCAAAGTATTCATGTGATAGGAGGGCAATCCAACAAAATGTTGATCAATACTGGTAAGGGTCTCCAGAGATGAAGATTCTACGTCATAACGATGGAGAGTGGAACTTCCGTTAATATGTTTAATCCACAGCACCGCACCACCTTTCGTGAAGGCAAATGGTTTAATGCTTGCGTTAGCTAAGCTTAACTCTTCACCCCAACTCTCCCAATTGAAACTTACCTCCCTTTTCATATCATCCATACGACTTTCCATCTTCAACAACCACCGGTTCATCCTAACACCTTCCACCAGATTATTTTATACACACATCAAATAATCACCCAAAGGCCAAACTGAAACACCAAGCATAGTAATAAAGCTTAAACATTTGTCGCGTTCCAGAATCGCAGGTAGTGGAATATCCCTAATCTTCTCATCGGCCAAATCAAAGACAAGGACGTTATTTGAACTGCATAACCAATAAAGAGCACCATGTCCAAAGACACCCACTTTTCCTCCAAACCTAGTGTACTCGAAGTTTCCTATGTTTCTCCATTCACAGCCACTACCAAGAGTGTATACTTCGACTTCAACAAAATCGGAATCTTTAAGTAACATATACATTCTGACAACTTTGTACTCCTCAGTTTTGGGGAGGTAACCAAATCCGCAGAACATATACCCACTGAATAAACTTTCATCTATATGGGCAGGTGGCGTAAGTTTGGGAAGAATGACATACTATTTGATGATGGGGTTACTAATAATAATAGTATCATCGTAATTGAAAAGACAAACCAGACCATTGCAGGAACCAACAATAGCAAAGTTAGATGTCTCTTGAGGGAGCAAATCGATCTTGCTAACGATGTTATTGTTCTTACCATAATCAAAATAATAAAATTGGTTAGGTGTAGGAAGGAAATTCAACTCATCGAAGCTGCTAATAAGAAAACTCAACTTACCAGAATCAATAAGACGATTTAGGTGGATCTTAGAGAATGATGGATGAGAAATAAGTTTATTCCAACCTTTAGATACTAATTTGAAATCCATAACCAATTCAACAGGTAAACGAGATAATACGTCTATCATGGTTTCCATGGGGAGATTCTTGAAATACTCCATTGAAAATAAGGTTTGTTTTTTTTTTCTTCCCTGGTTTGGTTTGATCAAACGAGGATTTTTGTTTTGCCTTCGAAGAGTGAAGAGTTTCCTTTTCCTCAGGGGAATAAAATTAAATGGAAAAAGGTCTTGGGATCCCAAACCAAATAGTCGATTCCTCTATCAATGGCTCATTTTACTTCGAAAATTATTCACCCACCGAATCATAGCCCACTCGTCCCCACACCCTATCCATTGGATTCCAGCTCGGTGCATGCTTCCGTGAGCTTTGAATAAGTCGGAATGTTGACCGACTAAATCACTTTTCCCATACTAATCTCTTTGAAGGGAACGTGGTATGCTGTCCGTGGGGAACAAAAAATTCAGGGAAGAGTGTCGAGACACGCTTACGAAACATGTCCCAACATTTCCGAATTTCACAAAAACTAATCCTTTTAAAATTATTATTGGATAAAGAATATTAGTACTAGATAAAGAAGACTACACGTCCTATCCAAGCATGGTTAGATGATCTAGGGTGCCGGGAATGGAATCACATATTTGTCGTTATAGTATCACCTTAGTAGAAACTAACTTTAATACTACTGTCTTTTTTATTTCTCATTGACAATCCTCCTAACTGTTATTGTAAACAAGGCTGTTCAGGTGAAGAAAAATGCCTACATCGAAATATGTTGTTGGGTCCAATACATCTGAACAACCCTTGTTTACAAATATTGGTAGCGTGCACCTCTTATGCACGGAGCTTCGGAAAGACCATAATAGCCTTATAGTTGTAGATATTCCCTTGTTTCTAGCTGCGTATATATCCTGCACAGGTTTGAGTGGATATTTCCTGTATGGCCCTTTTGAGAAAAGAAAAAACTTCATTTTTCTAATTTCGGTTGCTCTGAAAAATAAATAAAAGACAAATCACATCACGTGGAGGTCAGTTGCTTTAAGATGATAGATAAGCTTGTAAATATCAAGTAGGCAAAGTACCCATATGTATCTATCACAAAACCGCTGACAAAGGTAATGTAGTGTGGAAAAATCAATTTGTAAACTTCCCCATAGATGTTAATTTTGTCAGATTTTCATTGAAAGAGGTCTATCAACATATTGCTTTTCACGCATGCATTACTTTGTTTCAGACGATGCAATAAGACAGCCAGCACAGATTTGATACCATGTTAATTGCAGAGTCTTGTCTTGTCATTGAATTTGTAGTTTATTTGGTTATATCATTGATTGCCAGCTAAAAGGTTGACCCAATTTTATAGTCCAATGAAATCCAACTAGCAAGTCTGACTTGGGTTGTCTTTCTATTGGAACTGAATGAATTTTCATCTTATGTAGAGTAATTCTAGCTAGAAATGTGAGCCCGATGCAAAATATTTTAGAGAGAAAGTTCTGGTATTCCTGAACTAGAAGAAGAATCTAAGAAGCTCTCAAGTTATGATGAAGAATAAAACAGATGAGAACAAGATGAATACGTGTACTATTCCTTACAGGGATATAAGTGTTGATGTGGTGGATTGTGAGGTTAAGTTTTGTTTATATTTTCCCAACATATGCAGAGATTTGATTCATCTGAAATTGTTTGAAGAAATGGTGCATACTCGACTATGGATGGGTGTTAGACAAAGGGTTAATCTGATGTGGCGATATAGTGATCAAAATTGGCCACAATGTTTATTGTGCGATGAAGATTTTGATAGGTTTTGGGAGAAGGCTGAACCTAATGGTAAGGGTTTTATTGAACTTCATGTGTCTGTATTTAGTGCTGAACCTCCATTGTTGAATGATACTAATGAATATGAATTTAAAGAACAACATGGAGCTAATGGTGGAAAATCTGATGAAGTGGAAGTTAATGAACAACAAGGTGGTAATGGTGGAAAATCTGTTGAAGACGAAGTTAATGAACAACATGGAGATAATGGTGGCAAATCTGACGAAGTGGAAGTTAATGAATAAGGAGGTAATGGTGGAAAATCTGATGAAGAGGAAGCAAATGACCATCAGGGAAGTAACGGTTTCAAATCTGATAAAGAGCCTCACCTAGATGAACAACAGGGAGGTAATGGTGGTGTGCTAACAGCTGCAACAGCACTAGATGCACAAAATGGTTTGGTACCATCAGGGATTATGTTTTGCACGAGTGAGACCATAGAGAGTTGGCCTCTATTTCTCAAACACTTGCAAAATTGATCTGTGAATGTTATCCTTTGGCAAAGTTTGGATCTGTTTGTTTCTGGCTTGTAATTGATTCAAACTTGGAAATGTTTATCTTTTGAACAACTTCAGTGTTATTTTTAACTTGAAAAACTTCAATGTTATCTTCGACTAGGTTATTCACTCAAATGACTTGACCCGAGTTTGTCCCATAGGGGTTATTCACTCAGTTGAACTCGACCTGTTAAACAACCCGTTTAAAACAACAAAATATATTTCTAGATAAAAGTTCCTAAGAACCAAATTACATGATACTAGTTCTGGACTCCAGATTACTAGTCCAGTTTGAAAACGCATGAGTCTCCTCATAGTTAGATAAGATTAAATCTCCTGAGATAAAAGGTATTAAGTAGTTTAAATTGTTTACAGGCCAATATTTAGTAGAAATACTACCTGTGCTAATCATAGCCAGGTTTACAGACAAAGAGTTTGCATATATGTTTAACATCACCATCTCCTCTGTCTCACAACTTAGCATCCTTTTGAACTCTCTTCTAGTCTAGGAATTTTTTTTGAACTTGCACTAATCTTTGAAAATGCTATTTTTTATTTTATTTTTGAAGGGGATTGTGCTTTGTCAAATTAATATTATAATTTTTGTTTGAATCATATAAATCTGTGTTTAGTCAGTAATTGAAGAGTAAATTGAAGGGCAGAAAATTAACCATCATCAAAGATTTAAATATTTGATCCAACAGTCAAGCCGTTGATGATCCGTTTCTTAGGGTCTTCAAATGGGTCCAAAAACTAGCTCACTTCTCTGCCCACTGGATTGGATATAAACCCTATTCATCAATCCTTTTCACAAAGCAACTGACCTCCATGTGATGTGATTTGTCTTTTATTTACTGAAAATTATGAAAGAAGAAAATGTAGTTTTATCTTTTGTCAGAGGGGGGCGTACAGGAAGTATCCACTCACATGTGCAGGGAATATCTACAACTATAAGGCTATTATGGTATTTCCGTATCACTGTGGATAACAGCTGCACGCTAAGAATAATTGTAAACAAGGGTTGTTCATATGTTGTGGACCCAACAGAATATTTCGATGCGGCCATTTCTCTTCACCTGAACAACCTTGTTTACAATTACAGGTTTCCGCGCGTGCCATTCACATGCGTGACAGATGCTTCCACGCCACACCAAATCATATAGATTTGTGTTTATTCAGTAATTCAAGAGTAAATTGGTCGCATTGCCTCAAACTTGCTAAATTATTTATTATAGTTGAGTTGATAATAAATAAAATAATATAAGTGAAGTGGAATATACCTTGTAACGGTCGTATTTCCCAAAACTGGTCGTAGATTATCCAGATGTAGGCACATGTTATTATTAGGGTAGAGTTGGAATATGTAGCCATATGTAGGCACAATTTTACCTTGATGTCCAAATGAGCCTCCCACTTTCCCCAAAAAAAAAAAAAAAAAAAAAAAAAAAAAAAAAAAAAAAAAAAAAAGACTCCCACTTCACTGTGTTGGCTACTCATCTTGGTTGGGATTTAACTCTTCATTAAATTCAGACAAGAAGAGAAAGAATTTAGTGATTTTATTGGGCAGAAGATCTGTTTTGTGGTAATTGAAGAAGTTTTTGAGTTCATCAATGGTGAAGCGAAAATAAAAAAAAACGTAAGTACTTCAGGATCTATTTACTCTTGTACTTTAGTAGTATTAGGTTGTTGTTGGAGCTTAGAATGCTGGTTGGACTTTAATTTCTGCTGGTATTTCTGAATTTATTGTTGCAATTTATAGTTATCACTCAGTGTGTGTGTAACAAACAAGTAGAACATTCATATCTAGATGAATGATTGATTTATCTTTTTTTTTTTTTTGGAAGCATGTTGAATGATTAAATTAATGATTGATAGATTGATTGATTGAGGATTTTGTTGGATCGGCTCACCTGTGTTCATTTTTTTAGTTTGAATATTACTACTTTTGTCTTCTCTTTAACCCCATAAAGATGAACCTTTTACTTTATTTAGCAAGTTATCTGTTTCAGTGACACAATAGTCAAGAGAGATAAAGGACCACCTTAATATTCTTGTCTGTAACACTTGGGTGGTGGTGGGGGGGTGGGTGGGGGGAGCATGGTTATTTAATGGATTCTTTCACAGGAAAATTAGTTTTTTGTCTTGCAATTTCCAGACCAATCATGAGTACATATTAGCATAATACTACCTTAAACCCAACATCTGTTTTGTTCTTTGTTCCCTAGATCCCAACATCATGGAAGGACATCAAAGATTATAATGCCCCCTATTATTTAGTCAATAGATGTTCCCCTCTACATAAAGTTTTGATTTGATCGTTTGTTGTTCCTGTGGTCTAAAGGTGTTATGTTGTTTGCAGGGTCACACCAGATTCCGACGTGCACAAAACTAGTGATGACAACCTTCCCATTGCTGATTTTTCTAAGAGGAAAAAGGGCAAGGATAAGGTGAAGGCCACAAGGTGTATAGACATAGACAACCATGACTCAGAAGAAGAGTATGTCTTTGGTTACTGTAGTGATTTTGATGAGTACCCTTCTGAAAAAGAAGACCGGGTATTTGACATTGACCGATGCGACACTGAGAAGGTGAAGGCTACTCAACACAATGTTGCATTCCCTGAAAGTCCATGTCTTTCTTGCATAGAAAATCATTCTTCTACGAGGATCGGCTCGTCCAATTTGAACTGTAATGGTGATGATACTATTACCATTTTTCAAAGGCAGAGTAGGAAAGATAAGGAGAATGGGATAAAACATAATACTGAATTATGTGATAGTCCATGTGTTTCTAACGTGGAAGAACCAAAACCAGAATACCAAAACCCAACTAGCCCAGATTATCTAAGAAGTACCAATTATGAACCTAACCCGGAATTTTATGAAAATTATGTATACACTCCTCCTCCCGAATATCTCGATGTAGACATGTCAGTTGACGTTGAGAACTGCGATACTGATGATGCATTATGCTTTGAATACCCTTATAGCTCAGAGGGAGAGTCAATTCCAAGTGATGCAGAAGATGAATACGGGGATATCCCATCCCTGAAACCTATAAATCTTTTTGCAAATAAAACACCGGGATGCAGTACAAACGTATCAGATGCTTCAGGCATGAAGGCAATGGATAAGGGGGGTGAATTTGAATGGATAGTGAGGAATGTAAAGAAATACATAAAACAACACATTCAAACCAATACCTCAACAATTAGGATCAAACTTTTGAGTGAGACGAAGGTAAAGATTGCATACTTGACTGCATGCCGTGCAAGAATTAGATGCCTTGAAGACATGTATGGCTCTTTTGAAGAAAGCTTCAGGTACTTCTACTGACTTGTATGTATGTATCATATGTGTTATGTTTTGCATAAAGTAATCTTGTTGGATATTTGATGATGATTAATAATGATTTTTTGACAAGGATTTGTAGAATGGAGGTGAGGGCATGATCTTCTCTTCACACTTTTTTATTTCTCTTTTAATTGTCTTGTTTTCTCTTACACCATATCTAATTCTTAATACTAGTTTTACATAATGTTTTTGTCATAATAATGGCTAGTTGTCATTGTTTGTCTCAGGTTATTGCCTCAGCTATGCTGTGAGATTAGGGACAATAACCCCGGGAGCATTGTAACTTTGTTTAGCAACGAAAAGACTAAAACGTTTGAAGGGTTGTGCATTGCTTACAAGGCATCTCTGCAAGGTTTTCAGGATGGGTGCAGACCAGTGATAGCATTATAGAGCTCGCCACTCCGGGGAAAATAAGGCGGCGCCGTATTATCAGCTAATTCAATCGATGCGAACAATGGCATGTTTCCTGTTGCCATTTACATATGCATGTCTACTTGTTTTGATACCTATGACAAGTTTCTTTCCACCATCACACCGTCTCTGAATAAAGTGGGCAGGAAGATTTCATTTTTTCCGAGATTTGACCGCTTTTCTAAAGGTGAGACATTGTACTCTTCTATGTATTCATTACTACATAGCAAGAATATCTAAATTTGTCTAATGAACTTGAATATTTTCCTTTCAGGCTGCCAACTGGCTGTTAAAAAGAATTTTAAGAATCAACCCCAAAGAATTTTCCCCGATCAATTGGACAAGGAATTGAAGAATAATAATTTTGGAAAGGAATTTTTCCATTACAATCTTGTACGCGCAGCAGGCACTGAGTACAATTGCCGAGGTTTTGAATAGAAAATGGATGAGCTTCAAAGAATTTCTTCAATGGTTGCGCAGTGGTTAGAAAGGTTAGGTGAAGGATGGGATAGACATCAGTTTGTAGTTACTTCCAATTTCCGACACATGTCTAACATCCTAGGTGTGGCGTTCAATAAGTGGGTTAAGGGGTTGAGGTGTTTGCCCATATGCAATTGGGTAAGGAGCTATGAAGGTCAGCTTTTTAAGTTGTTTGATATGAGATCTCATAAAGGTACCAGTAGTTGGAGGATTCTAGTTCCTAAAGCTCATGATCAGGTTTGGAAAATAAGAAATAGTATAATATGGTTTACTGTCGATCCTCAAACTCTAAAGAACGATGTACAGTCTGTGAAGGAGAATTATAGTGAAAGTTGTTTTAAAATTGATTTGAAAAAAAGAGAATGCACCTACGGTGAATGGGAAATATCAGGTATACCTTGTGTGCACGCGATGACCGTTATTGTAAAAGAAGCACCAGCAAAAGAAGCACACGGAAAGGTTGAAAGGTAAGTCTTTTTTGTTTTGTTTTGTTTTGTTTTGTTTTGTTTTGTTTTGTTTTGTTTTGTTTTGACATTCATAATTATTTTGTATTTCTTAACAGTTTGGTACTAACACTATTTTTAATCTTGTTAGCTATGTTGATGAATGCTACACTATGAAGATGTACAAGGCATCATATTCCGGTACTATTAACCAAAGCATGACAGAAAGGCTGACGGAAACCCGAACCGTTCTCAATCCACCACTACTTAAAGATCCTAGAAATAAGACTCCTATAATAAGTAGACAAGTTGAAGTCTTGACTGCTAGGCGGGTGTTGTGTTTTTAAGATGTGTGTGTTCTTAAGTTAGAAGTGCTGAAAATGTAAATGTAACATTGTCTATTTGGGGACTATCAGTTACTTCCACATATAAAAAGAATTTATGTCCCCAACATCAATTTTTTTATGTAGGAGTCTTTCTTCTTGTGGATGATTCTTGTTTACATTAGTGAGTTCAATGACAAGATAAGTCCCTGCATTTAAGAGTTGTAAAGCTATTATGGTCTTTCCGAAGTTCCGTGCATAAGAGCTGCACGCTACCAATATTTGTAAACAAGGGTTGTTCAGATGTATTGGACCCAACCGCATATTTCGATGTAGCCATTTCTCTTCACCTGAACATCCTTATTTACAAGAACAGGTTTCCGCGCGTTCCATTCACATGCGTGACAGATGCTTCCACCCCTCACCAAACAGAAACCAGGGAATATCTACAAATCGAGAAATGGTTAAAAATTTTAACTAATCAAAAAAATAATATTATGGCCTTTCCGTATCACCGTGGATAAGATCTGCACGCTAAGAATAATTATAACCAAGGGTTGTTCAGATGTATTGGACCCAACAACATATTTCTATGTAGCCATTTCTCTTCACCTGAACAACCTTGTTTACAATGACAGCATTCCGCGTGTGCCATTCACATGCGTGACAGAGAAATACAAAAGATATGGGTTAAATTTGGTTTCTCCTAAGGTGATACTCTAACGACAAAATAATAGTAAATTGGTAGCATTATCAGAAAAACTTTTTCTTATATTACAAACAAGATAAAAGTAACTAAAATAAATAAACACATATTTTATTAATAAATTTTTATTTTTAGCATTTAATAATATTATTTACTTAATCTACCATTGAAAATCAATAATATTATTAACTTAATATTACTAATTTTTATGAAATTAGACGATGTTGGGACAAGTGTGTCCCGACACCTTTGCCCAAGATTCTAGCGGAATAAAAAGCAATAAGGAGTAACTAAAATAAATAAGCACATATTTTATTAATAAATTAAAAAAAATTAAAAAAAATTAAAAAAATATTTTAATGAAATTAGACCCTTACGCACCTGACCCACTTCCTCTACTCTTTATTTTTCTTTTCATTTTTACCTTTTTAGCCCCATTTTATTTAGATGATACTATATATTTTATGCAGTTATCAAACAATGGGCAAATTTGGATTTTCAAAATGTGCAGCTTCATTTCCTGTAGATGAACAACTAAGGGTAGTTCCCTTTATTAGAATGGGTCTTAGCACAGTTGGTCATCCCCGTTCCCCAAAGTTTCATGTTCAAGCCCCCAATGGCTTAATATTGCAGGGATTAACATGGAAGGTAGTGTTAGTTTGCCCCCCCCCCCCCGCGCGCTCTTCGGCTTCCTTGGCTAGGTTACCCATGAGGCTCGCTGGTAGGTTAGCACAACAACCTGTTTAATTAATGTAGTAGTATGCTGTTGGATGTTAGCATATTTAATGTAATACTCTTTATCCATTAATACTCGATTATTTAATAATAATAAAAAAGAATAAAAAAAATATAGAAGAAGAAGAAGATAGATAGATATAGATAGAAATAGAATAGAATAAAATAGATAGATAGATGATTCTTGTTTACATAATGAGTTTCAATGATAAGACAAGTCTCTGCATTTAACATGCAAACAGGTCTGATACCTATGTCGGCTATCTTATTGTCGCTTATTGCATCGTCTGAAACAAAGTAATGCATGCGTGAAAGGTATATGGATTGATAGATCTCTCTCTTTCGGTGGAACTCTGATAAAGTTAGGCATACATACTTCAATATAGAAGTACCAAAAATAAATAAAAACATACGGAGTACTTAATTAATAATAATAATAATAAAGTACTACAGAGATTAAAAATACTGTAAAACCGAAAATAATACTAAGAAGAGTCAAATTCTAGATCAAATATCCAAAATTTTCTTCAATTTAGATTTCCTTCGTTACACTTGGCTCTCCAAGTTGAGCCGCCAAGTTCCTGAGAGAGTGGCTGGTCTGATTGACCGTGAACTGAGCTTTTCCCAAAAGGGACAAAACTTCATTCTTAAGTTGTGACACTGCCTGTTTGTTTTTCCTTTCACATTTGCCTTTAACATCCTCAATAGATTCCAAGGTACTAGTTATCCTCAACTTTTTCCCCATAAGACATTCAGAATTATAATCATCCTCCTTTTCAACCCATCCGTACATACCTTCCTTTACCAAACCACCACGGCTATCCACACCATAATGTTTTTTCCCAAACTGGTTACTATTAAACTCAATCTCCAAAGACATTGCATCAGTTAAGCCGGATCAATATTCTGTAAACTCCACAATCGCCTGGCCAGTAAACCCATCATTAGGAGCCCACAAACTACGTACCTTCACCGGATTAAACTCAGACAACTTCTCTTTAATCGCCTTATCGTTCAAGTGTCCGTCATAATTCACAACAACAACTTTCCATGGGTATAAAAATTTCTTCTTCTTATTCCCCACCACCATAGTTAGGCCTGCACACTAACCGCACCGAAAACCGAAACCGCACTAACCGCACCGAAACCGCACCGAACCGATGATCCTACGGTCGGTCTCGGTTATCATTTTAATAACCGTTAGATATACGGTTCGGTGTACGGTTCTACCCATAACCGCATACTAACCGCACCGAATAACCGAATATTATAGACCGTTGATTTATTTTTATCCTAATCAATCCTAGCCGTCTACATTAAACCCTACGCTATATATATTTTGAAACCCTAAAATTCTAGCAGCTTCTTTGTAACTTATCATCGCTTTTACCCTCGACTGTTTCGCCTCTCTTTTTTTTTTTTTTTCTCATACGTTTCTCTTTCCCTTCCCCTCTTCTTCTCTTGATCTTGCAGTTGCAGTAGACTTTTAGTTCCATGATTTGACATTTTAACTTGTGATGTTTAAGAGAAACCCATCTAGACGCCGTGTATACATAACTCACATTCAAGATGGAATAAGTTAAAGATCAGGTAAAAGTAAAACAAGATGATATTTGGATTTGGTAAAGGGGTTCTATTCTTAATCTTATTTTCATTTTTAGTTTTTCTTTAATTATTTGACGATTTTAATGTTGCTTTCAATTGGTTTTTTGTGTAGAGATTGGGTTGGAGTTTAATTTGAAGATGAGACACAAGATGTGAATGTTCTAATTTTGTATTCACATGACCATGATATCATCGATTTGTTGTTTTTGTTAGATTGATTAGGGTTTAAAATCTTTAGATGTTGCATATGATATTTTGAATAGGTGTACGAATTTGTCTAAATTGGAATGAAATTCATATGAATCTGTAAGATGGTTTGGTGAGATGTGTATATATGAGGATTTATGTATATAATCTCAGAATTGAATCTGTGATAAAGGAATTTTTCTGTCATTGAAAAAGAGAATCGGTGAAAACCGATAAGACTGTAAAAAAAACCGATCCAATTTGTAACGGTTTTTAACCGAACCGATAAAAGTAAAGTTCGGTGACGGTTATAAAAATGATAACCGCAGTGGCAACGGTTAGGTGAACGGTTTGGCATGTAACCGCACCGAACCGACGTTTGTGCACCCCTAACCATAGTAGATGATGAACCAATATCCCTAGGAACCTGCAACAACTGCTTACCATATTTTTTCTCCTCCAACAACATGGTTTCAAATTCCATTTCTTCTAACAACTCTCTGATTTTGTATGAACTCTCAACTTCAAAAAATTCCTGTGTAGACAAAAATGGTTTTTCTTCTGTATGCGAAATGGGAGAAGAGAATTGGGTTTAAATCGAATGAAACATAATGACGGTTAGGATTCAATGGTCATGACCCTTGGATGACGTCCATTCATGAAACAGTATTCATACGGTGTTAAAAATGGTCGTGTATTCATACCTAATTTCCAAGTAGTCAAATGATTCAAACCTTTACCACGTGGTCAATATTAATTCGGTAAGGTGACGGCAACATGTATCATACAGTGTTAAATGGCCATGTATTGCTCTATATACATTGAATCTTTCTCATTTTGGTTCATCAAAAGGGATTTCAACAAGGTATCAGACATCTTAACCCAGTATGAGGGTGTGTTCATCAATTTTCTCCTTCAAAAAAAGTAAAAAGTAAACCGACATCTCAACCCAGTATAAAGTATCAGTTTGGAATCCAAAGACATTCTTCCCTCAAGGTTTCAATTATTCACGCATCTTGTTTCATAAGAGTTTAATTTATATTCTTCATTTTTGCAAATTCATTTTTTTTTATGGAATGAGGGGCTTCAAAGAGCCCCTAAATTTTATTTATTAGACTACCTCATTCAAATTGAGGTTTGAAGGATTACATATCAGAGGTGGTACATAAATACACCCTCTTATTTCATCATTGTACGTTACATAAAGATAAAACAACTGTGTAATGAAACTTACATTTTTTGGGATTACATAAAACCAAATAGCATGGAAGAAACTAACAGAGGTTTTGATCTCATTTTTTCAAATTCACTTTCCTTTCTTTACACTCATTTTTTCTTTCATCATTGACATATCTGGTTTTGTAGTTTTTTCAATTTTCAACCTCCAAATGACTCGGAAATTTTGCCTAGGTTTGTCTTTTATTGTTTGCCACTACCACAGCCATTGGTTCCTTAGGGGCAATGATTAAAAAAAAAAAAAATTGGAAATTTTATATTCAGGTAATGGCGGGTAGTAGATGTGCAATGGATCTAGGTTTCGGTTCCCGGCGTTTACCACCTCGACCTCGAGAGCAAATTGGAGACAGTCATGATCTCGAAATTGTGGGAACATTTGACGACGAAGAGGTGGATACATCGTGTGACGATTTGAAGGTTTTTTTTATGTAAAAACTGGCATTTGAAATTGGCGATGTGTTTGTCCATTCCATCCTCGGTCCCCAACTACTCCACCTTACTATTCATTTTATTTTAAGGAAAACGTATGTTAACTCTACCTAAGCCCGTTGATGTGTATGGGAGAATGTTTTGGCACATAGGCATTTTTCTTCTGAAGAATGTTGAAGCAATTGACTGGAAATCGGATAGGTGGTATTCACTATAAAGTGGTTTGAGTCTTATTTCTTAGATTATGTGTTTGTGTAGTTGTTATGTCACCATCTTTTATGCAAGTAAGAAGGAATAGTACACTTATTCATCTTGTTCTCATCTGTTTTATTCTTCATCGTAACTTGAGAGCTTCTTAGATTATGCTTCTAGTTCAGGAATACTAGAACTTTCTCTCTGAAATTTTGTGTAGCGGGATCCCATTTCCGGCTAGAGAATTACTCTACATAAGAAGAAAATTCATTCAGTTACAATATAAAGACAACCCTAGTCAGACTTGCTAGTTAGATTTCTTTGGACTATGAAATTGGGTCAACCTTTTAGCTGGCAACCCCTGATATAACTAACAAAAATTCTTGGTGAACCGGAAATTTAAACCACACCAATGACCAAACAACGAGACAAAAACCTCCCCAAAATCGATAACCAAATAAACTACAAATTCAATGACAAGACAAGAATCTTCATTTAACATGCAAATGGTCTGAAACCTGTGTTGTCTCTCTTATTGCTAAAAAGCCGAAAAAGCTAATTGACCAAATTTCATAGTCCAACCACCTAAAATTTTTTTGCAGGCCCCATTAACACCTTAAAACCTACCTTCCTAGGGGCGGACCATTAGAGGTGGACCAATTTGGTCCACCTCTCCTCCACCATAGGATCTGATATGGGTGGGGTTTTTCGTATCCAGATAGACCCCAATACAACTACAACATTCAAATGGTTATATTTTGATGGTCCACCATTAGTACACCACCATTGGTCCGCCCTTAGATTTTTCGCCTTAAAACCCCACCCCTATCATCGACCTCTATTGCATCGTCTGAAACAAAGTAATGCATGCGTAAAAAGTAATATGGTTTGATAGATCTCTCTATTTCGGTGGAACTCTGAAAATGTTTGCTGACCTGCACGTGATATGATTTTCTTGTATCATTATGAATATGAAAGAAGAAAATGAAATTTTTCCTTTTGTCAGAAGGGAATATCAACAACTATAAGGCTATTATGGTCTTTCCAAAGCACCGTGGATAACAGCTGCACCCTAAGAATAATTATAAAAAATAGCGTTCAGACGATGGCCCCTACATCATATTTTGATGATATAGCCATTTTTGTTCACGTGGACAATCTTGTTTACAAAGCCAGTTTCCACATGTGTCATTCACATGCGTGATATATTTTTTCATACTCCTACTTTTTAGTGTGTAGATATTCTTTAGAAGGAAGTGACCTTTATCATTATGGTGATGGTTTGAAAACCCTCACCCATCCTGCGCCTAAAAAGAGTTCATCTCCTACCAGATCCGAACTCAAGCAACGAGAATCGATATCTCCGTTCCTAAATTTTCCTGAAGAAGTTCATGATGAGATCTTTCTGAAGTTACCAGCGAAATCCATCTTGGCATCGAGGCGTGTATGTAAGTTTTTTAATAATCTACTTTCTAAACCTAGTTTCATCCAAAATCATGTCAATCGCACCAATCAAAGCAAGAACAACAACCCTAAAATCTTGATTAGTCTTGATTCTTTAGGTAAGCACCCTATGATTCACTCCATAGGTATTGATTACGATGCTTTATCATTACCATCAACATCATCCTCATCTACAACAACATCATCAGCTGATTTTAATGGAGCTGTTCTGATAAATTACCCATTTGAATCTACCATGTTTTATGTTCTTGATTATTTGGGTTCATGTAATGGATTGATTTGCTTAAAAATAATTTGTATTGGTAGTTGTCAAGAAGAATTTATTGCGGAGACTAGCTTCTGTGTTCTGAACCCGTTGACAAGAGAATTTAAGGAATTTGAAATGCCTGGCAAGTATTACGGAAAAGTTAACTGTGGATTTGGTTATGATATCAGCATTGACGATTATAAACTAGTAATTATATCAGGCCATGAAAAAGTTGATTGCTCTAAAATTGTTGTTCATTCAGTGAAATCAAATTCATGTAGTAGTAGTATTCAGGGTACCTTTAAATTCTCTTTTTGCAGCGGTAAAGGATATCATGGTGTGTTTTTCAATGGACGTCTTCATTGGTTGGGAGGTTTCTACAGTAACAAAACGTTCTCAGAAGTTATCTTATCTTTTGATATTAGTAATGAGATAGTGGTGAATATGCCATTACCTGAAAATATTATGCCACCTAAAGATTACTCCGGAGAAGTTTATAAAAATGTGGGAGTGTGGGGAGACTGCATTGGTATATCTTGTATCTGGAATTCAGTTAGGATTGATGTGTGGGTGATGCAGGAGTATGGAGTGAAGGACTCTTGGATCATAAAATATACCACAAATCAACTGCCGTTGCCCTTGCAAGAAATTCTGTTTTGGAAGCCACTGTGGTGCTTTAACAATGGTGAAATTCTAGTAGATATTGGCAAGCTAATACTTTTATATGAACCAAAAACTGAAAGACTTACATCGGTGGTGGTCCGTGATATTGCTATAAACAATAGTCGGCTGATTTATGTGGAGAGCATAGTCTCACTTGGTTCTTATATGGAGAAACCGATTACAGATGAGGTCGTGAAGAATCCCGTGTAATCTCAATCAAAAGGATTCATATTGCTTAAATCCAGGAACAAAGGAGCTACTAAGGTCATTGTGGAGGAATCAAAAGAATTCTCAGCAGATTGCTTGAATCCAGAAGAGGCAGAATGCAAAGCAGTCATCGAGGCGTATTTGTGGGCTAAAGCTTTGAAGATAAAAAGGAATCAAGTTGCTGACGCCATCTCAAAACTTGAGTAGATTCAGCAAACTTGTTAAGCACTGGTAGTTTTCCTTTCTAGCCAGAGATCAAAACTTCTCTGTTGGTTAGCTTTTTTGATTAAAAAATTATCCCTAAATTACTAGTCTCATGGATATGGACCAACTCGGTGCCTTCACACTTTGAAGCTAGTCTGTAATAATAACAGTCTAACACCTCCTATAGTTATAAGGCAGTAAAGTAGTAGGCCTTTTGTAGGACAAGAGTTGCACTAGAATATCAATGCTTTGATGTATAGACGGTACCCGAGTCTTTTGTTCCTTACGAGAAATAGGACTAGCCAAGCCTGTCTCACAACTTAGCATCCTTTTGAAAACTCTTTTAGTCCAGGCAATTAAAGAAATGTTCTTTTTGCCTATGTCATTTAATCAGTTGATATAAATTCAACACTCTCAATTTTTTTGAACTTGCACTAATCTTTGTAAATGCTATTTTTATTTTATTTTTGAATGGATAGGGCTTTGTCAAATTAATACTATCATTTTTGTTTGAATCATATAAATTTGTGTTTGGTCAGTAATTGAAGAGTAGAAAATCAACCATCATCAAGATTTATATAATTGGATTAAACAGTCAAGCCTTGTGGTCTTCAATGGGTCCAAAAACTAGCTCACTTCTTTGCCCACTGGATTGGATATAAACCCTAATCATCAATCCTTTTCACAAAGCAACTGACCTCCACGTGATGTGATTTGTCTTTCATTTACTGAAAATTATGAAAGAAAAAAAATGAAGTTTTATCTTTTGTCAGAGGGGGCCGTATAGGAAATATCCACTCAGACCTGTGCAGGGAATATCTACAACTATAAGGCTATTATGGTCTTTCCGAAGCACCGTGGATAACAGCTGCACGCTAAGAGTAATTGTAAACAAGGGTTATTCAGATGTTTTGGACCCAACAGCTTATTTTGATGCGGCCATTTCTCTTCACCTGAAAAACCTTGTTTACAATGACAGGTTTCCGCGCATGCCATTCACATGCGTGACAGATGCTTCCACCCCACACCAAATCATATAGATTTGTGTTTAGTCAGTAGTTCAAGACAGGTACGGGCCTGTCAAGAGGCTAACCCGGGATATAGCCCGTCCCTAGTTTTAGCTTGACACTACGGGTAATTTTTTAGTGCTATAATTATTCCTTATAGTTATAGCACAAATAATTTTTAGCACAAAATATTATTCAAAACATAGAAACTTTCTTTCTCATATCCATTTGCTTTCCCATTTTTCTCATATAAACCATGATTTTTTTTTCTCTAATCATTTTTCATAATTAAAATTTGCAGATTTTAATTTTATACTTATTTATTTATCTAGTATTTTATAGGCAAATTCCAATTGACCCATAATTATGTAACTCGTTCCAAAAACGAATTGACAACTAATTAGGTTATAACCCTACCTTAAGAAAAATTCTGGGTCCGTTCAAGAGTAAATTGGTCGCATTGCTCAAAACTTGCTATCTTATTGTCGCTTATTGATAGACCTCTGTCAATATAGAAGTACCAAAAATAAATTAAAACATACGGAGTAATTAATTAATTAATAATAATAATAATAATAATAATAAAGCAATATGGATTGATAGACCTCTTTCAGAAAAGTATCGGTGCCCAGCTTGTGGCTAGGCTACCGACTGCTCCTTTGTAATTCTTTTTCCCTTAAAATATTATTATTATACTTGTTAATAAAATAAAATAAATATTTATTTTAAGTACAAAAGAGATTAAAAATAAAGTAAAACCGAAATAATACTTAGCGTGATTTAAAGAGTATAAAATCAACCATCATCAAGATTTGATCAAACAGTTAAGCCTCTGATGATCTCTTTCTTGGGGTTTTCAATGGGTCCAAAAACTAGCTCACTTCTTTGCCCACTGGATTGGATATAAACCCTAATCATCAATCCTTTTCACAAAGCAACTGACCTCCACGTGATATGATTTGTCTTTTATTTATTTTTCAGAGCAATTCAAATCTGTGCAGGATATATCCGCAGCTAGAAACCAGGGAATATCTACAACTATAAGCCTATTATGGTCTTTCCGAAGAAATACCTTCATGTGTTAAATTAAGGCTATTATGTTTAAATATAAGGCTATTATGTTTAAATATATTTTCATTTGTTAAATTACTAACAACATAAAGAAAATCTCAAGGTTGATTTGATAAAAAAAAAATCACTAACATACGGAGTACTTAATTATTACTTAATTAATAATAATAATAAAGAAATATGGATTGATAGACCTCTTTCAGAAAGGTATCGGTGCCCAGCTTGTGGCTAAAAGATTATTATTATACGAAGTACTTGTTAATGGTTATGCATTCAATTTTCAAAAAATGTGCCAAAAAGAATTAACAACTCCGAATTTTTCGTAAAATTTTTAAATTTGATATTGTTGTTTGTACTCGTTCCGTAGGTTTTTTCATAAGCTTTCCAACGAGATAAAATTTATAAAATTCTAACGCACGTATTTTTAAATATATTATATTAAAGTTTACATTCCAATTATGAAAGTAAAAAACAAATTAAGGTGCAAAAAAGATTCGAACACCAAACCTAAAGGCCGTCTAACATTTAATAGTCAAATTATGTTTAAGAGAATAAAAAGAAAATAAATCCGATTAAATAGATAAAATGTACGAGGTTGGAGAAGTCACCGTACCTCGTCAAATTATCGATAATGTAAACAAGAGTTGTTCAGATGTTTTTTCCCCAACAACATATTCAGATGATGGGTTTTTTTATTCATGTGAACAATATTGTTTACAAGGTTAGTCCCTACATAGTGTTTCCGCGTGTGCCATTCACATGCGTGACAGATTTTTCCACCCCACACCAAAACGAACTAGAGGATGTTTCTCCCCTTGGTCTTTATCTCCTCCCATATACTCGAGTTTCCATTTCATTTCCATTTCATTTCTCAGTCTCTCTTTCATTCTCAGCTGCAGTCTTCTTCTCTCTTTTTCTCCCATCAGTTGAATTGATTAAGAAGAGATTAATAGATTTTAGGGTTTCAATCATCAGTTTATCGATTTCGTAAGTTTTTTTATCATCATTAGTTTCGATTTTAGGTTTTTTTTCACCATCTGTTTTTTAGGGTTTCATCTGTGAATCGATTTTAGATTATTTTTTTTTATAATACGATTTGTTAATTTTTTAATATGTTAGCCTTTTATCATCATCCGTGTCTTTAATCTGTTAATCTAATTGATTTCTTTGTTCAATCATTGGTTTAATCTGTTAATCTGTTTTTTCTGATTTCACAGATTATAAAATCAAAGAAGAAACAATGGTTAGCAAGACACAACAAGTACCAGAGAGACCATTTCCCAAAACAAAGCAACGAGCTCCCAGGAAAGGTACTAAAAAATTAGGACTATTTACATGATTACAAGTTAACTTCTTACTAGTTCTGTATTGCTTGATGTCCAAAATTGTGCGCACAAAACATATGAAACATATTTGTATTCGTGCTTCTTTGGTTTTTTGTAGTTAAGCCAGATTGTGGATCACCAGATAACAAACAACAACAATAACCTGAAAATTAAAAAGATTCGACCTCTGCTACCGTAAAAAAATGTATTATTATATTGTATCCATTTCCATGATATATGTTTCAACAACTTGACTATTTTTAATAGATGAATGTATGATTTCTTCCATGTACAAGTGTGTAGAAAAGTTAACTAGTAGTTTGTAGTACTACTAGTTACATGATTACAAGTTAATTCAGTATTTCTTGATGTCCAAAAGTGTGTCCTCAACATGTATGAAACATATATTGATTTGTGCTTTTATTTTTTGTAGGCAAGCGAAATATTGGATCACAGGTTAATAAACGAAAACTACCTGAAGATGAAGACGAAGACGAAGACGAAGACGAAGAAGACTTGACCCTTGCTACCGTAAAGAAAGGTATTATTATATTATAACCATTTCCATGATTTCTGTTTCATTTTAATGGATTCGAAACTTAAATGTTATTACTAGATTAATGATGCTTAATGTGCAATATAGGTATGTATGCCTGTGTGATTTCATCCATGGTTTTGTATGAAACTGGTATTGCTTGATGTTCAAAAGTGTGTCCACAACAAGTATGAAACATATTTTGATTGTGCTTCTTTCGGTTTTTGTAGTCAAATCAAGTTCAATACAGCGTAAATGGAGGTATAAATGCAATTTTAATGGTCTATGTAAGTTTTTCAATGCTCATTTGAGAAGGATGAAGAATCCAGAAAGAAAGATAAAAAGAAAGTGTGGTTCACTGAATTGCAGTTGAATAAGCTTATGGATAGCCCATTTTGGAATGTACTTAAAAATTTTATTTATGAAAAAAGCATCCTAACACATTGGGCGAGGACTGATGATGCATTAGATGAAATTGTGACAAAGTACAGTGTTGCTTATGGCAAAGAACATGCTTTTTGTTTTTATGATTCAAATAACAATCCTGTGGTTGTAAAAAGCACATCTGAAATATTAGCTCTTATATTTGGATTGAAGAAGAATAAATTTGTGTGCTCAGAATCTGATACAGACGATGAATTAGAAATGCCTTCCGAACTGATAAACAGGTTGCAAGCTTTCAATCCAACGCGAGCAGAAAAGAGTCAGTTGTACAAAGCGGATATAGAGGGATTCATTCTATCAATAATGCTTGTTGAAGCAGAAAAACAAACTGAAAAAGATGCAGAGGATTTGGTGATGCTATTTACGCTTTACTTGTGTGTAACAGTGTTCTTCCCCACAACTAATGGGAGCTTGAGTCGGACTCAATTTGAAGGATACTTTACATCATTGGACAAGATGGATAGGACTTGTTGGGAGGATCTTATTCACTCTCGTCTTATGATAAGCATAAGAGGTCATATCCAGAAACCTTTGAAATATAAAGTTTCTGGATGTGTGATGCATTTGTTAGTAAGTTCTCTCAACCTCTCGCACTCATTTTTATTACTTAAAAAAAAAGACGGTAAAATTCTAACTCAAACTGTTTCTTATGCAGTATTTGTTTTCCGAACACAATAGTAGTATGAAACCAAAGAACTTTGGAATTCCAAGGTTCGCGAGGTGGAATCTTGCCGAAATTAGTAGTACAATTGGAAATAATGTGGGTGGAGAAATGAGTAAGGTACAAGGTTTAGGTGTTTTTACACAGTGTACAGGTGTTATGTGTTTTTTATTTGACTAAGTTTTTTTATTATGTTGTATATGTATGTGCAGATGTCACCAACATTGACAACACTTATGATAAATGAAGAGCAAAAACTCATACAGGAAGGATACCAAGATAACATAAATGGAAACGACACAGATACACTGAAACAGCATCCCTACAAATCTGAAATACTAAAAAATCACTGGCAGAAAGATTATGTTGAATTGCTCAGTAGGCATACGCGGCTAGTTAAATTCATTGAAGAACAAGAAGGTCATCTGCAAAACATGCTGTAAGAAGATGAGCAAGAGTCAGATGTGGATAATGAGTCCATACTAATATTGGAAAGTATTTTCAAACTCACAAGCAAACTAGCAAGTAGAGGTAAGCAAAAAGAAGTTTCTCCTGCTTCAGTAATTAAGGAACAATGTGATCTTTACAGAGAAGAACAAAGTGGTCTTCTCAATGCTGATACTACATCTGGATTGACTACTCTTGAAATTACTACTGATGGAATTCTTAAAAAGAGAATGAATGTTCCCGGTAGTCAGTCTTCTCCAAAAAGGACCAAACTTTTGCAAGATTTGAGTATCACTGATGTGAATACCACTGCTGATAAGGATATGATTTTACTTTATGGTGACTGTGATATTCTAGGTTCCCCTAAGTCCGATCAGAGAGGTGTGAAGAGAAATAGCGTGAAGAACCCCCCAAAAAAAAAAACGTGAATAATTTTTTTAAAAATTTCGAAACTTGCTCGCAGATAACGGAGCAGGACATAAACTGTGTGAATAATTTCATACACCAAGGGTGAGTGTCCCTGCTATATCCTTTATTTTTCTTTGGGTGTGCTTTTTTATTTAGAAAGTAACCTGACAATTGTGTTATTGTGTGGCATATCGACGACAGTGCTGACGGACAATGGTTACGCTGTGAGGATTTTAAAGAATTACTTAAGAAGGAAGGGGTTTTAGGGTCGGATGTATGTTAAATTGAATTAAACCTCAAAATTGATATAAGATTTTTTCTCCCTGATGATAACAGTTTTATTTCTTTTGGATTTTCAACTTATGTCTTCTGGGTTTTCATATGGTTTTCAACTTAATGTCTTATGGGCTTTCATACAGCATATCAACATCATGTTGAGCCTCATGCGGGAGTCCAATATTGGCATCTGTGGCGACTGGACAACCATAGATACTTATTATGAAGTATGTTGTGTGAGATTATTTTTAACTTTTAGAGTAATGCATTGTTTTAACTAGCTTTAGATTTTGTTACACAGGGTTATGTGAATGGGAAGCCGAATACTCTTAAATTGAAAGATTATGAAAACGGGATATTGCCACTCGGAGGGGCTAAACCGTGGCAAAAGGTCTCTATCTTGTATGGTGTGGTGAATATCGTCGATAACTACCACTGGGTGGCGATAAGTATCAACTTAAAACAACGTGAAATTTATATCTATGATTCCAAGAGACCACGTCGTACTGTTAATTCTGGTGGAGGTTATGCCGAAATCAAATGGATAGCCAATTATTTGAAGACCAACGTAATCGATGGCGAGTGGCGTATCGAGTTTAATGAGGATTGCCCTCAACAACCCGAAAGGTAACTACTCTTTTCCTGACATCACTGTTCTATTTCATCCCAATTTATCTTCGGATGTTGGTTATTTTGTGTTCAATAAATAATAATATATATTTCTGATGCCAACTCCACTTATGCATATAGTAGCACCCATGCGGGGTATATGCTTTGAAGGTCGTTGAGCATCTAATCAAGGACATTGATTATAAACTGATTGATAAAAGTCAAATTCTACAATATCGTCAAGAAATGGCTGTGCAATTCTACAAGAAACAGTTCCTTAAGGTAATTATCCCAAGTGGTGAATTCACATGAGGTCAATATAAGTCTGGCCTCTCTCATCCAAAGTAACCCCTTTATCTGTTTGTTTGTGCAGTTCTGACCTGAATAAATGTATATGCTGGACGTTGGTTTTTTGGATATGTAAGCATTATGTCGATGAATACAACTCTGGATTTGATCATGCTGGGTTTGATTTGTATTTTGACCTAATTTTCATACTCATTGATCTTATTTGAACATCGATTTATCGTTTTTATAATTCTGGATCTATGATACAGAATTAGTTTCCTTTCAAAAGCAATCCTTGTACAGAATAAGTTGAGTCAATCACATCATAAAGTCAAGCATCTTCTTTCTGAAGATATATTTGCATGTATGTCATAGCTAGTCGAGCATCAAATTTTTATGAAAACGATAATCGTGACTGTTTTCATCAGTTGCATGTATGTCACAGCTAGTCAAGCATCACTCATTAAGATAAGATAATAGCAGTGACATACATGCAAATATATCTTCATCATATATCAATGACATACATGCAAATGATGAAAACAGTCACGATTATCTTATCTTATATTTATGACAGACACGTTATATTTATCAATCTGTCAAAAAAAGATTCAAAGAATAAAATGGAAGCAAGTACGATTATCTTATCTTTGTCAAATTAATAGTATCATTTTTATTTGAATCATATAAATTTGTGTTTAGTCAGTAATTGAAGAATATAAAATCAACCCATCATCAAGATTGAAAGATTTGATCAAACAGAAGCCTCTGATGATCTCTTTCTTAGGGTCTTCAAATGGGTCCAAAAACTAGCTCACTTCTTTGCTCACTGGATTAGATATAAATCCTAATCATCAATCATTTTCACGAAGCAACTGACATCCACGTGATGTGATTTGTATTTTATTTATTTTTCAGAGCAACAGAAATTAGAAAAATGAAGTTTTATCTTTTGTCAGAAGGGGCCGTACAGGAAATATCCACTCAAACATGTGCATGATATATCCGCAGCTAGAAACTAGGGAATATCTACAACTATAAGGCTATTATGGTCTTTCTGAAGCGCCATGCATAAGAGCTTCACGCTAAGAATATTTCTAAACAAGTGTTGTTCAGATGTATTGGACCCAACAACATATTTCGATGTATCCATTTCTCTTCACCTGAACAACCTTGTTTACAATCACAGGTTTCCTCGCGTGCCAAGATGCTTCCACCCCACACAAAACTGAACTAGAGGATGTTTCTCCCCTTGGTCTTTATCTCCCATCCCTACTCGAGTTTTCATTTTCCATTTCTTATCTCAGTCTCTCTTTCATTCTCATCTGCAGTCTTCTTCTCTCCTTTTCTCCCATCAGCTGAATCAATTAAGAAGAGATTAATAGATTTTAGGGTTTCAATCATCAGTTTATCGATTGGGTAAGTCTTTTATCATCATCAGTTTCGATTTTAGGTTTTTTTTCATCCTCTGTTTTTTAGGGTTTCATCTGTGAATCGATTTTAGGTTTTTTTTTTTATAATACGATTTGTTGATCTGTAAATATGTTAGTCTTTTATCATCATCTGTGTCTTCAATCTGTTAATCTAATTGATTTCTTGGTTCGATCATTGGTTAAATCTATTAATCTAATCTGTGAATCTGTTTTTTCTGATTTCATCTTAAGGTTTGAAGAACTTTGAGGAAGTCTGAAGAACTTAGAAGGTATAATTTTGGTTAATAGATTTGCGTTAATTTCTATTTTATGATCTGTTTCTGGTCTATTGTTTTGTGTTAATTTCTATTTTATGGTATGAATATATGAACTCATTTTAGGTTGTTTGTTTTATTGATTGTGAACTTAGGCAGTTTTCAAAATATTATACAATCCGTACATTAATCCTCCTCAATGTCTAGAATGTCTACATGATGTTACTCAAATCTTTTATTTCTCATCTTACTCTTCACTTCTATTTCATAGTTGATTTTTTTATATGTGTAATATGTTTGATGGTCATAGAGATATATGAGCATAGGTTTAGTGTTACTCATATAGAGCTCATAGATATGGAACAAGACTGTCTCTTAAAACTCTCTTTTTTATTAAGTTATTGCTCAAATTGTTACAGATGCATTCACTGCCCTTCAACTCCATCTCTCCAAAGAGCTCATTTTTCTTCTTCCACAGAACACAAACCACACCTATCTTCTTCTGGATTCACTCACGTTGTTCTTGACATGTTTGATCCCTCATGATTGATTGGTTTGGTTTCAAGTTCAATTTCATGTATAACTCCTTTATATCCTGTAAAATTCAGATGTATTACTAATTCACCTTTAAACAATGAGATTTATTACTTCCCATATCAGGGAATTACACAAATGGACGCTCACCTACAAACCGGTTATGATTTTTTTTATGCTTCAGTTACAGGTGTTTTTCTCATCTTCCTGTGTATTAGTAACGTGCGTCCTAAAGGGAATTCACCATTAACCCCTGCCAGCAATCCCAAAATGGGTTCCTCCGTCAATGATAGCTCCAGCAGTGTATGATGCAGCAACAACGGAGATGGCATTGGTAATAAGTTTATCTTTCTCCCTCTAATTGTTTTACTTTTATCATTTCCAAATAGTTGTGTGCCGAATATATGGACAATATTTTTCGCAGCCTATGGATCGTACTTTACTTTCCTTGTAAAGTACCCTTGTAACTATGTTATGTTGACTACACAATCTGGAAGTAGCTAGTAATACTGTGTATTTATTTATTTAGTCTCATCTAATCGAAGAATGTCTGTGTATTGTAGCAATTAGTGTATTAATGTTTTGAATTTTAGATGTTTAATGTATCATCTCTTCTTCACGTCCAACACGTTATCACGTCATCGTCTTGTTTTATAAATCTCGTAGTCTCCATCTCTTGTCTTCTGTTTCCTTTCTTTTCTTGCTAGATTAGTAGTGTGCTAGCATATTTTTTTTCCAGTGGATATATGTCCACCATCTCCTGCCATTTTTGAAGCTTGATCGTCGCGATTCAGAGGCTCCCTTAGGCTGGTTTTTTCGCGGGTTTATACGAAACTTGACCACTTAGTTGGTTCTGAGGTTCCACCGTTACCCAACAATTTTTTCTTCTTATCATCACAAGTAGTATTTAGTGTTATCGAGACAAGCATGTCACACCTGCCAAATTTTTCCTCATTTTTGAGGAAGCAATCCTATTGCTTTTTCCCTCAATTTCTTGTTTTTTTTTTCGATTTGAGGAAGCAATCAACTATTGCTCTTTCCCTCAAATTCTTCTCTGATCACTTATTAGGAAGTGACCCGTTTTTTTTTTTTTTTTTAATTTACCGACCTGTTTATTTATAGGCTTAGTTTAGCAACCTGACCACTCTAGGTTTGTCTAGAGAATTATTTTCTTTATCTCTTAAGTATTTCTCACTTTGACTGACATTAGACAGTCCTAGGTCTTTCTGGACATTTCTTTTCTTATCTTTAACTGATCCAGTTCACATTAAAAGACTTTGTTTACTCTAGCTAGAAAATTCTAGACTATTCTTTTCTTTCAAAGACTAAACTTCATTCACACTAGTTTTTCTAACTAGATTACAAATTAGTATTTCCAACATAATGTTACATTGTGACTATAATATCATTGTAGTTATGTTGCCAAAACGGCAATACAAACATGTTTTTACCTGCTAGTCACACTACTCTCTATTATGTTTTATCTATTTCAGAGACTGAATATGTTCCTAAAGTTAAGAGATGCCTTGGAATATCTTGGGACCCACATCTCCCGTTGAGTTTCCATGGCTACTTGATGCTCCTTCAACTGCTAAATATACACCGGATTCTCCACCTTCCCCACCCAAAAGGGAAGTGAAGTGGTTTGAGTTGCATCGTGGTCAAAGATTCAAAACCAAGAACCAACTGAAAGTGGATATTGGGATCGTCAGTACACTAGATGATTTTGAGACCTTGTGTGAGTCATCCACAAGAACGTTCTTACGTGTCATATGTAACGATCCGACAGAAGGGTGCGGTTGGGCTATGTCTGCAAGGAAGATGCCTTCTCTTGACTGGTGGGAAATCAATAGAATCGCGGCTCCACACAGTTGTGCTGGGAACAACATGAACCCCCTTAATAAAAAAATGATGGCTCATTTAATGGTCGTACTCTTCCGCAAGAACTTTGCCAGGTGTGACGTTGTGTATACACCAAGGAAACTGTGTGAAGACATGGTGTCATGATCACTTACAAGCAGGGTCTCACTGGTTTTAAACGGGGAATTGAAGCGGTTAGAGGTTCTCCTGACGAGTCATGCCAACACCTGGTCTGTTGATGAAGAGAAAATTGGTACCAGTGGGAAGAGAAAAGTCGTACTTAATCAATCTTTTATGTACCTTGGATTTATTTTGAACACCTTTACCTGTCTGTGGTACTTAATCAGTTTTATTTTGAACACTTTTATCTGTCTATGGTTGTGTTATGACAGCTATATCTATAATATATGGAATGTATTGGTTATTTCTTTATTTAAGACAGGTCCTGCAGATTTTACAAATATAGATTTGGAGCAATGAAAATGGCATCTCAAGCCCATCTAAATAATTACATTCACTGCAGATAAGGATGTGCTTATTTTGCTCATTGTTGCATAAGTCCAGTTTGAGAAGGGATTTGCAGGTTGATTTGAAGCAAGCTTGATTCTGCAGTGGACAATTTTTCATCTATTAATCATCTTCTCCACATGCATAACAACTATCGAGTCTCTTGTTCTTTACGAGAATTAGGACTAGCCTGTCTCCAACTTAGAAAAAGTTCTTTTTGCCTTTGTCATTTAAGCACTAATCAATGCTATTTTTATTTTATTTTTGAAGGGATTGTGCCCACTGTATTGGATATAAACCCTAATCATCAATCCTTTTCACAAAGCAACTGACCTCCACGTGATGTGATTTGTCTTTTATTTACAGAAATTATGAAAGAAGAAAATGAGGTTTTACTTTTTATCAGAAGGGGCTGTACAGGAAATATCCACTCAAACCTGTGCAGGATTTATCCGCCGCTAGAAACCAGGGAATATCTACAACTATAAGGCTATTATGGTCTTTCCGAAGCGCCGTGCATAAGAGCTGCACGCTAAGAATATTTCTAAACAAGGGTTGTTAAGATGTATTGGACCCAACAACATATTTCGATGGAGCCATTTCTCTCCACCTGAACAACCTTGTTTACAATGACAGGTTTCCGCGCGTGCCAAGATGCTTCCACCCCACACCAAACTTAACTAGAGGATGTTTCTCCCCTTGGTATTTATCTCCCATCTCTACTCGAGTGTTCATTTCCTTTCTTTTTGCCTTTGTAATTTTAACACACTCAATTTGTTTGAACTTGCACGACCACAACTTTATCTGTCTATGGTTGTGTTATGACAGCTCTATCTATAATATATAAGCTGATATGTCTCTCCATTTTGATATCTATCTCCATTTTTTGGATCAAGAGCTTCCAATTGTTGTAGATCCGGCATTTGTTCTTTCCTGTTCCTCAATCTTTCTGGTAAACAAAACCAAACATTCGTTACTTCACATGATATCTTAAAACATTTCAGGATTCCATAACTAGTCATGTGGAGCAAGACACCAACCTTAATTTTGTCGCATAATCTGAATTACCCCAAACCATAGCGATTGTGCTATCAGCTTCCTCTTGACGGAAACATTTGGGTTGTTTTGTTAGCACATGGTATTGGATATCCCCATCATACGGTAGACCATAGAGGAAACTGCGGATAGCTCCATCTTTGCCTGTTAACAAAAACCAAATATATGATAACCTAGGATTTTTTTACGTAATGCTAAACATATAACATAATTCAGACTTACTTAATGCGTTATCCTTCGCATCCCCGGGATGCCATGTTTTCGGAAACACAGCTGTGTTGCTCTAGAATACGTTTATAGCAAGGACATAGTTAAGCACAAAGACGGCAGAGAAAAATGATAAAAAGATGAAGGGAGCAGTAACAAGCAAACTTACTGGATTAATAACTGTTTTCAATGGGGAATCGTCCACCATAATAGTGTTTAAAGCATGATCGAAGTCTCCTGAAAAACTGGTGTTGATTTGGTATGTTACCTTTAGAAACCATGGCTTGGAAGCTTTATCAGGATCATGATCAGGAATCTTGAATTCGGTGTTAGTGCAATGTTCTTGGTTCTGCCCAAAAGCAAATGACAAGAAGATGAAAAAGCGCAGTATTTTAGGTTGTGCTACCAGAGAAGGAAAAAGGGAATGCAAATAAAGGTAGCAAGGACATTAAAAAAATAAGTCTATACCATACCCATATCTGGATTTGTTGTATGTTCAAATCTGGCGGGAATATATTTTTCATTGCCGCTTTTGTATTGTTACTGCAGGGATTAGAATAAAGAGAAGAAAAACATATCCAGTATTCAAATTCTCCAAATAGGAAATATGATTCGAATAAGGAAAACATATGGAAGAGTACCTGTTCATTGAAGACCAAAACACCACTTTTTTAAACGATCCAACACAAAAGCGCACAAACTCATGACAGTGAGGCCTCAATTCTGGATTTTTCATATAACCAAAAGAACCAAGGACCCCATTCAGGTCTAGAATCAAAAGAATCCGTTTCTTGTCATGTGCTGCATTCAAAAACCTCTCTGGGTGATTCATGCCCATCAACTCAGAAGACCGTGTATCCTTTTCCTTAGTCACCACTGAAGACGCTTGTATTTGTATATTATTCCTGTTTCTGCTAGTAGCCAGTACGACCTCGTCGATCTTTGCAGTCGATGGTTTACTTTCTCCATCCTGAAATCTCAACACATGATGCATATCCACAATAACATGCAGAACATACACAAAAATAAGATGTTTTTACATTAACAAAAATGTAATCAATTAAACTTCTCAAAAAAGACATGAATACTTCTTTACCTCTTGAAGCTTTTCTATTGTCTTGACCGACTCCCTTGTAACTTTTTCCAAGGATGTTTTACCATTTCCATACATCGAATTGCCTTTATAGAATCCTTCATGTAATCTCAACAATGAGTAAAGTTCATCGGCAATGTTCATCATAAATATTTTTTGCATAATCTTTCTCAATCGAAGGACATTTTCATTCTGTGCATGTAATATCCACAATATCAATGTTGTTCAGAAATTACCTCTTCAAACTTTTTAATAATTTCGGATGACCTTGCGGCAATATGTTCGTCCCTTGCCTTCTTATTCTCTGCTAGAATATCATCTTTTTGTACATTCGACTCAGAAGCTTTCCTCTTTTTAAAATTCCTCTCGAAAACCAGATATGGTTTCGTATCACCAAGTTTTGCTTCTGGAACAGTAACATTTGGATCTTCACTAGCAGGCTTTGGAGAAGCAGAACTTGTTGTTTCTGGAGCAGTATGATTTGCCTCTTGAGATTCAACAGAAACCTTTGCTTCAGGATCAATAGGAGCACCAGAAGTTGTTTCTGTAACAATAGGAGTTGGCTCTGGATTAATAGCCGTTGCCGAGGTCTCCAATCTTGGTGTTTCCTACTTAATTTTTTTTTTAAATTGTTAAGTCTTAACAATATTGTGTAAATATCAATAGAAAGAAGAAAACATGATTATTCATACTATGAAATGTACCTTCAACCCTATTAAAATATCGGCAACGTCCATGTTTTCAACATCATCACCAAAAACAAGTTCAACCCTCTTATCATTTTTAACCTGTACTAAATTGGAATCATCTTATGGTGCTTCTTGATGTGCGATAGGCACATCAACTTTTGCATTATCATCCAATTGTACAAAATCATCAAATTCAACCCTCTTATCATTTTTAACCTGTGCCGAATTGGAATCATCTTCTGGTGCTTCTTGATGTGACATAGGCACATCAACTTTTGCATAATCATCCTTTTTAACCTGTGACGAATTGGAATCATCTTCTGGTGCTTCTTGATGTGACATAGGCACATCAAGTTTCGTATCATCATCCAATTGTACAGAATCATCTAATTCTTTATGTATTCTATCAGGTTGAATATCTGGGTAGGCTTTGAAGTAGATCTTGTTCAACATCTCTTGCATTTTAGGCACAACTACTTCATTATTACAATCCATTTCCTGCATTTGTTCCCAACTTGACTTTATAGTCATCCTCAATTCCTCATATTTGTCTTCTCTGCCTTCTTCCAAGAACATAATGCCACCCTCTTCACTCATATTAAGTACAACCTTTTCTTTCTCAGTGTAAGGCTCGACAAATTTTTGATCAAACTGCAATATTTTATTTATATGTTAGTTGACACTACACTTACAAATTAACAAACATTCATTCTGTGCAGGTAATATCTATGTTCGTTGACACTACAAGTATAAATTAACAAACATTCATTCTGTGCAGGAAATTTACACAGATCAACATGAAACCTAGGAGCTTAAACATATAGAAAAATTCAACTTAAACAGGAAGACAAATTAAGCTTAAACATGAAGAATAAGATTAGCTTACCACATATTTCGACTCATCCATGTCTTTGAGTAATGCAGTGCAAATCTGTTTCAGATTCCACCTACCTGCTCTCGGTACAAATTTATCTTCTGGTAATGCTTTTGGCACCACTATTTTGGTATGCTCAGCAAACCAAATCTGTTTCAAATCATAATAAAAATACTACTTTTCTAATTCAAAGAATACTTAATAAAATAGGCATATAATGTTTGTTAACTCACCGGTAGATAAAAAACACATCCAGTAATGTTTTCTGGGTTTTTGAAACTTTTGTTGATGCGTCTGGCCAAATGTGCATGTATCAGATGTTCCCATGACAAGGTTTTACATCTTTCAAAATTAACCACTAAACCCAAATACTTCTCCTTTATTGTAATTGCATCTTTCGTTGTAAAAAAGATAGTGTTGCACATGTACATACCGATAAGCATCGCCAAGTCTTCATTATCCCTCCTTCTAATAGACGGTTCCATTTTATTTGCTCCATTAGCTTTTACCAATCGGTAGATTACTTCTCGTATTGATGCCTTTGTTGCAGATTTAGCTTTACCAAAAATCCTATGGTAAAATTCAGATTCTCTATAGCCACCACCATACATCGCCTCTTTAGCTGCACGTTTTCTCCCTTAAATGCATGGCATTCCAAGAATGAGACCCAGCTCTTGTGGCGTGGACGTGATTATGTGTTTTTCACCATTTCGAACAAACTCAAACTTGATTTCATGTTTTGTCGCTCCTTCGAAGCACCTCAAGAACTTCGTGAAGGCTTTATCAGTTTTGTTCCAGTGGGATGGACCGTATTCATTCTCCAAGAACATTATGTACAAGTCACCAAAGGGAGATTCCATAAGTACATCCAATTGTTCTTTACTCAACTTCAATTTTTTTTCATTCATATCCCTCACTAAAGCCGACAAAGCAGAAAAACCTGCTCTATATGGCTTTCCAGATGATACTACAAAAACAAATGGAAAACAATTAAAACTACAAAACATTTTACTTTCAACAATCAAAACTATAACTTTTGGGAAGGATATATCCACAGTTAATTCTTGTGCAGGATGTATCCAACTGAAAACAGGATCATGGTATTGGTACAATTCAGTTTTCTACACTAACCAAACCACTCATCAAATATCAGATCCATCATCATACAGTTTAAATTTTGGTTGAATAAGGTAACAAAAAACTCAAAATTGATTGATTTTTAAATCCACACACACCTACTGTGCAAGAAATATCCATAGTTTTGATTTTTTTAGAAAAATTACTAAAGTTCAGTTTTCATGGAGGAAATCCACAAGAAGGGACAAAAAAAAATTTTAGTACCTTCTTCTTCATCTGATTTGTTCTGATTTATTGCTCCTACAAAAACAAACACAAAATTTAGTCTGTGATTTATGGTGTTTACCAAAAAAAAAAAACAAATTTGAAGATACAAATCAACAGAATGTATACCTTTTCTTGATTTTTTTTACTTGACTCTCAGTTTGATCTGGATCTGAATCACATTCAATTTCGCTACTTCCTACAAAATCAAAAGAAATTCAATTTTTAGTCTGTGTAGGATATATCCACTAAATCAATAGAAATTATACCTATCATTGCATTTGTTACTCGATTCGCTGTTTCAGCTTCTTCTGAATCGCACTCAATTTCTTTCGCATTTTTTCTAGGCTTTTTCTTTCCCATTTAAAACTTCTGATTTACTGTTTACTCCACTAAAATATAAAATTGTTGATTATCAATTGACGATGATGAAGATGACAGCGAAAATTTACAAAAGGAGGAGAGAATGAATTTGGTTTTTGAATTTTTTTCCGAGAGTAGTTATGAAACTGTAAGGAAGTTGGGAAGACGCGAATGAGAGAAATGGGGAGTTTACGATTCCATAAACTAGCTTTCGAGAAGATCCTAGGGCCTCTAAAATAATTTGCAATTTTTATCCAGGGTCATAACTATAATTTACTCAAAAATAATTGATCTGATTCCAAGGACATTGACCCTTTGGTCAATTTCATGTGGGACCATTATTTTATTTACCACCCTAAAGATGAAAACCTAATATCTCTTTCCAAAAGTCAGGGGGTACCGGTGTCTTCCCTGGAAACCCTAAGATAAGGTATTTCTTCTAATTCCATCTGTACTCTGTTTAAATTTTTGTTTTGGCGTCAACATTGCAGTGATTAATTGAGTTATGGTTTGGTTTATTAAATGAACTCTCAATATGTTGGTGATTTTTTTTTATTTTTTTTTATCAAATCAACCTTGAGATTTTCTTTATGTTGTTAGAAATTTAACAAATGAAGATATATTTAAACATAATAGCCTTATATTTAAATATAATAGCCTTAATTTAACAAATGAAGGTATTTCTTCGGAAATACCATAATAGCCTTATAGTTGTAGATATTCCCTGGTTTCTAGTTGCGGATATATCCTGCACAGATTTGAATTGTTCTGAAAAATAAATAAAATACAAATCATATCACGTGGAGGTTAGTTGCTTTGTGAAAAGGATTGATGATTAGGGTTTATATCCAATCCAGTGGGCAAAGAAGTGAGCTAGTTTTTGGACCCATTGAAGACCCCAAGAAAGAGATCATCAGAGGCTTGACTGTTTGATCAAATCTTGATGATGGTTGATTTTCTACTCTTTAAATCTTTAAATCACGCTAAGTATTATTTCGGTTTTACTTTATTTTTAATCTCTTTTGTACTTAAAATAAATATTAATTATATTTTATTAACAAGTATAATAATAATATTTTAAGGGAAAAAGAATTACAAAGGAGCAGTCGGTAGCCTAGCCACAAGCTGGGCACCGATACCTTTCCGAAAGAGGTCTATCAATCCATATTGCTTTATTATTATTATTATTATTATTATTATTATTATTATTATTATTATTATTATTATTATTATTAATTAAGTACTCCGTATGTTTTAATTTATTTTTGGTACTTCCATATTGAAAGAGGTCTATCAATAAGCGACAATAAGATAGCAAGTTTTGAGCAATGCGACCAATTTACTCTTGAACGGACCCGGAATTTTTCTTAAGGTAGGGCTATAACTAGTTGTCAATTTTTTTTTTGGAACAAGTTACATAATTAGGGGTGAATTGGAATTTGCCTATAAAATACTAGATAAATAAATAAGTATAAAATTAAAATCTGCAAATTTTAATTATGAAAAATGATTAGAGAAAAAAAAAATCATGGTTTATATGAGAAAAATGAGAAAGCAAATGGATATGAGAAAGAAAGTTTCTATGTTTTGAATAATATTTTGTGCTAAAAATTATTTGTGCTATAACTATAAGGAATAATTATAGCACTAGTATTGAATAAATAGAGGTGGGCTAAATAATAATTTTGAAAAAAGTTACCCGTAGTGTTAAGCTAAAACTAGGGACGGGCTATAGCCCGGGTTAGCCTCTTGCCAGGCCCGTCCCTGTCTTGAACTACTGACTAAACACAAATCTATATGATTTTGTGTGGGGTGGAAGCATCTGTCACGCATGTGAATGGCACGCGCGGAAACCTGTCATTGTAAACAAGGTTGTTCAGGTGAAGAGAAATGGCCGCATCAAAATATGATGTTGGGTCCACAACATCTGAACAACCCTTGTTTACAATTACTCTTAGCGTGCAGTTGTTATCCACGGTGCTTCGTAAAGACCATAATAGCCTTATAGTTGTAGATATTCCCTGCATATGTCTGAGTGGATATTTCCTGTACGGCCCCCTCTGACAAAAGATAAAACTTCATTTTCTTCTTTCATAATTTTCAGTAAATGAAAGACAAATCATATCACGTGGAGGTCAGTTGCTTTATGAAAAGGATTGATGATTAGGGTTTATATCCAATCCAGTGTGCAAAGAAGTGAGCTAGTTTTTGGACCCATTGAAGACCACAAGGCTTGACTGTTTGATCAAATCTATAAATCTTGATGATGGTTGATTTTATACTCTTCAATTACTGACCAAACACAAATTTATATGATTCAAACAAAAATGATAATATTAATTTGACAAAGCCCTGTCCATTCAAAAATAAAATAAAAATAGCATTTACAAAGATTAGTGCAAGTTCAAAAAAATTGAGAGTGTTGAATTTATATCAACTGATTAAATGACATAGGCAAAAAGAACATTTCTTTAATTGCTTGGACTAGAAGAGTTTTCAAAAGTATGCTAAGTTGTGAGACATGCTTGGCTAGTCCTAATTCTCGTAAAGAACAAAAGACTCGCGTACCGTCTATACATCAAAGCATTGCTATTCTAGTGTAACTCTTGTCCTATAAAAGGCCTACTACTTTACTGCCTTATAACTACAGGAGGTGTTAGACTGTTATTATTACAGACTAGCTTCAAAGTGTGAAGGCACTGATTTGGTCCATATCCATGAGACTAGTGATTTAGGGATAATTTGTTAATAAAAAAAGCTAACCAACAGAGAAGCTTTGATCTCTGGCTAGAAAGGAAAACTACCAGTGCTTAACAAGTTTGCTGAATCTACTCTAACAAGTTTTGACATGGCATCAGTAACTTGATTCCTTTTTAACTGCAAAGCTTTAGCCCACAAATGCGCCTCGATGACTGATTTGCATTCTGCTTCTTCTGGATTCAAGCAATCTGCTGAGAATTCCTTTGATTCCTCCACAATGACCTCAGTACTAGTTCCTTTGTTCCTGGATTTAAGCAATATGAATCCTTTTGACTGAGATTACACCGGATTCTTCACGACCTCATCTGTAATCGGTTTCTCCATATAAGAACCAAGTGAGACTATGCTCTCCACATAAATCTGTCGACTATTGTTTAAAGCAATATCACGGACCACCACTGATATAACTCTTTCAGTTTTTGTTTCATATAAAAGTATTTGCTTGCCAGTATCTACTAGAATTTCACCATTGTTAAAGCACCATAGTGGCTTCCAAAACGGAATTTCTTGCAAGGGCAAGGGCAACGGAAGTTGAGTTGTGGTATATTTTCTGATCCAAGAGTCCTTCACTCCATACTCCTGCATCACCCACACATCAATCCTAACTGAATTCCAGATACAAGCTATACCAATGCAGTCTCCCCACACTCCCACATTTTTATAAACTTCTCCGGAGTAATCTTTAGGTGGCATAATATTTTCAGGTAATGGCATATTCACGACTATCTCATTACTAATATCAAAAGATAAGATAACTTCTGAGAATGTTTCGTTACTGTAGAAACCTCCCAACCAATGAAGACATCCATTGAAAAACACACCACGATATCCTTTACCGATGCGAAATAAGAAGGTACCATGAATACTACTACTCCATGGATCTGATTTCACTGTATAAACATCAATTTTACAGCAATTATATTCATAGTTTGATATCATCACTAATTTATAATCACCAATGCTGCTATCATAACCAAATCCACAGGTAACTTCGCTGTAATACTTTTCAGGAATTTTAAATTCCTTAAATTCTCTTGTCAATGGGTTCAGAACACAGAATCTAGTATCCGCAGTAAATTCTTGTTCACTACTAGGTCTACTAATCCTCATTATTCTTGAGCAAATCAAGCCATTAGATGAAAACATATAATCAAGAACATAATGTATGGTAGATTCAAATGGGTAATTTATCAGAACAGCTCCATCAAAATCAGCTAATGTTGTTGTTGTGGATGAGGATGATGGTGATGGTGATGGTAATAATAAAGATTCGTAATCAATACCTATGGAGTAAATCATTGGGTGCTTACATAAAAGGTGATGAACAATCAAGAGTTTAGGGTTGTTGTTCTTGCTTTGATTGGTGCGATTGACATGATTTTGGATGAAACAAGGTTTAGAAAGTAGATTATTAAAAAACTTACATACACACCTCGATGCCAAGATGGATTTCGCTGGTAACTTCAGAAAGATCTCATCATGAAATTCTTCAGGAAAATTTAAGAATTCTCGTTGCTTGAGTTCAGATCTGGAAGGAGATGAAATTCTCATTTTAGGTGAAGGATGGGTGAGGGTTTTCACTTTTCAAAATGGGACGATGAAATCGAGAAGACGAGGAGTTAGAATTTAAGCAGCGAGTAGCAGTGGGTCGGGCTTCTAGAGTAGTAAGTCCTTGAGTGAGTGATGCTTTACTACTTTAGTTGATCAAATTAATTTTCATTTTATTCTATTAAAAGAATTGACTATTACATTTTCAAATTTTAATACTTTATATAATAGAAAAACAAAACGAATACAACTAGATGACCGCTGCCACGGTGAAACAGTCGACCAAAAGTATTATTTATTGACACGACATGAAAGTATTATTTTTACAGACACGGTGGGAAAGTATCATTTTTCCTGGCACGGTATGGAAGTATTAAAGTATTATTTTTTCTGACACGAGTCAATGTATGCAGGTAGTAGTAGAAACTACTAGATAGATCATAATAGCATTGTTGCTACTTTATAGATCTTTATTTTGATGGAGTCATCATTAAAGCCCTCAGACCGAGTTATCTTAGTGACTCATGTACCCCACTGACCAGGTTAACTCTGGGGACATGTGTAAAGAACGATAACCTAACAAGTTCTTGCAGCATTGGGTGCCGACCTAAAGTTCCAACAATCTAAACTAACTGACAGTAAAAAAATCATTTACCACGATGGTTATAAAGTTTAACGGAAATGTTTTCAAAAATTTTCACTTATCTATACCATTATATAAAGCCAACACACCTTAGGTACTGTTTATGAACAGTACTTGAAGCTGTACTTTTTTAAATTCCGAAATCGCCTTTGGTTTTGTTGCTTTGTGAAAAATGATATCTAAATTAAGTGAGGCTAAAAAGGTAAAAATAAAAAACCAAATTAAGAAACAAAAATAAAGAGAATGGGTCATTCGTGCGATGGTCCCATGAATTTTTTTATATATTCCGATGTAAAAGAGAAACGAATTAGCAGGCTACAAGAGAAAGAGAGAGCAGGCTCATGAGAGAGCAAAAGAAAAGAGGACATACTTGTCAATATGCAAACAGAGCACATGTTAGTTGTTACTAATGCATGGAGTACCACTTACCAGGTGGTCAAAACCACATCTCGTTACCATTATCGACTCACCACAACTCAATTTTAAAAACCACCGTTTTCTTGAAGAGAGAGAGAGAGAGGAAACGAAAACCCTAGAAATCGATTTTTTTCCCAAGATTCAACAAAAACCTAATGATTCATCAAAAAAAATAAAAAAAATTGGTAATGGAGAAAAAGAGGGAATCTAAAAAGAAAAGGCGATATTCAAATATCGAAATTTATTATGGTCTGATTAGGGGTAATTTAGGTGTACAAAAAGAAGATGATTTAAGAGTTGTGGTTGTGAAAGAAGAAGAAGAAGATGCAATCGAAATTGAAACAAATAGGAGGAAACTGCCAAAGAAAGAGCCAATTTCTGGTAAGTAATGAGATTTGGTAATTTACTTTGTGTATGATTTGATCCATAATTTTTTTTTAGTAGATGCAAGTGAAATATGTTCAATTAGATGCAACTGAAAATTAAAAAAAATCATGCAAACAGTTGAATTAACCCTGAATTATGTACACATTTAGGCTTAATTTTGTTTGTTGCCGACTGTCTATATGCATTTCAGACCACAATTAGTGTCCGCCGGCTGCTATAAACTAGTATTAGTTTATTCAAGCTAGCAAAGTCCCCTAGCTTATGGTATGTGTTGAAGTTGAGTCAAACTAAATAGAAAAATTGAGTAAGATGACACTTGATAGACCCTTGTAAAACTTTATTTGTTTTGTTTATGTACAAGTGCCTGATTTATCCTTTTGTTTTTGCAGAAACTTCAACTGCCATTGTGGTTGTTCCGGAACAGATTTTGCAGTGCCCAAACTAGAAGATCCTGGAGATATTATCCCCTATCAATGTGGTAAGAAAATTTGATTGTATGGATCTATAATGCTTGATGTGAAAAAGGTTGTCCACCTATATGTACAAGTGACCTAATTATCCTGTTGTTTTTCCAGAAGAACAAATTTCGCAGGGTATGCTAGTAGCAAAACAGGAAGTTGGTACAGATATTGTCTCCTTTAAAGGTGGTAAGAAAATAAATTTTACCTAATTTAAAAGGTTCAGCCGATGTTTAGCTCCCGAAGTATGATTTCTGAGAATTTTGTCTTCATTTTTACAGAACCAAAATCAATATCCTACAAAGGTGGCTTCCATGCAGTAGTAAGTTTTTATGAAAGATTTGAGAAAGATCCGGTGAAAAGAAAAAGGCGCGATGCGCTGATACTTGAAGCGGGCTCAACAACTTCGTTAAAGAAATTACTGTGGTTTAGGGACGAACATTTGAAGTTTTTAAATAAAGGCCCTTTGTGGAAGGTGATGAATCTTTTTCTGAACAAGGAGGTTCCTATGTGTAAGGATGATTGGTTTAAATATCCACATCCAATTGAAATAATTATAAGATCTTACAACCATTCTGGAGAAGGAGACTCTGATGAAGACCACTATTTTGAATTTGGTGATGCTGACAATAAGGTCACCTTGACAAGAAACCCTGATCATGTTGCCGTGACTTTTGGAATTAGGAGACCCAAACCAGGGGAAACTGTAAAACAGAGTAAGGAGTCAATAGCTGCAGAAGGAGATGTATTAGCTTATTTTAAGGATGACAAGATGCAAAAGACTATCATTGAGAAAGACATTGTGGGCATACTTCAGGATGAGACTGAAGATGTGGAAGAAATAAAAAGAAATGGTATCCTACTAACAAAGCTACTTACATTGCATATTTGTGTGACTGTCTTCCTAACAACAGGAGAAGGAAGCTGGTTGTCAAAGAAGGAATATGGAAAACATTTCCGAAGTTTGTCAGTGATGAACACTTTTGATTGGCCAAAGATAATTCACACCACTCTCATGTCGAGCATAAGAAAACAAAAAAAAACTATACGTGGATGCTTACCCTATCTACTGGTAAGTGTGACAGTTACGACTAGTTTGCAAGATAATTAACTCAAGCTATTTTCATGCGTAGGTATATATTACTGTGTTCATAATTTTAAAAATAAAATAAAATTATTTACTCAAGCTATTTTCATGCAGTACTTGTTCGCAGGGCACTCAAACTACTTCAAGCAAGAGAAAAATAATTTTCCCCGGACGGCAAGATGGACAACGAAGGAACTGAGTTACAAAATAGATATGAAGATAGCAGTGTCCATGGTAAAACAAAGACATCATTTAAAATTTATGACTTAAGTTCTTAGTTATTACCAAAAATCTATTGTGCAAGTATGTTGATCTCTATGATGATGCTTCAATTTCAGCTATCGAGTTCACTGATAAAAGGTTGGTCGGAATCTGAGAAAAGATTGACTCTTGAGTCTGTGGTTCCTGACACTAGTAATATGTTCTCGGACAGAAGGATTCAGTTGTTGAAGAATAAATTGAAAATATACAAACAAGTGTTGGCGAAGAAAGAAGAAGATTGTGCTGAGTTGGAATCTAGAGAGTGAAATTTGTATACTGTTATTAAGTATGTTCAATCCAAAAAGGATGTGCTAGATAGTTTGAAATCTCATGGAGAAGTCATTCCTTTAGATAGATACATGCTTGATCTTGATGGAATTTTCACCCGAATGAGGGAAGTCCTGGATGACCCGACTAATGGTACTGAAGAAGAAGAAGATGCTGATACTGAAGAAGAAGATCATATAGACCCACACACAGCTACGAAGAATCCGTTTGGTCACAAGATTCCCAATCTGGAGGGCAATGAACATTTTCATAAAATGAATGTACAAGACAAAATGAGGATTTCCAGTTTCTGGAATCACGCTTTAACAAGGTAAAAACACTCTTTAAGTTTTATCATATCTACTGTTAATTTTTTGATATTTGGAAACTCACGATGATATTACGGAATGATACTGACTTATTTTTTAAGTGGGCGCCGCGCAGTGGAAAATAAGATGCCACTTTCAAAAGGGGCGCCCCAGCGGCGCCTTTTTGGGCGCCCAGGCAAAGGCGCCAGCATTCAGGGCGCCCAAAATGGTATCTTTTAGAGTAAAGAAAAATAATTCTCAAATCTTTTCCAAATATTTTCCAGATCTTTTCATATAAGCTAGATAACTTATATTAGTTAACAGTTTAAAACCCTAACCTAGTTATTTTGTATTTATATACGCATATATTATATAACTTTATAGATCCAAATCAACTACTTCTCTTGGTTCTCTGTGAGTCTAGTATTCTATAGGCTATAAAAAACAGTCTGATGTGGTCAAGTGAATAGTATTGTTATAATCTGCGGCTTCGCTGCGCCTCGCTGCGGCTCGGAATTTTACCCTCGGCGCCTTGCGGCGCCTTACGTCAATGAAAACGTAGCTTTAACATTCCCTAGAGTTTTCTAAAGTACAATAGTGTCCTGTTTATCTACTGAACTAACATGATAATGGTTTTGTTGAAACCCTGTAATGACGAAGTATTTCACATGGATGTAAATGCTGTTGATGAGGCACATGTAGAAGTTATTGTACTCGGTTCTACACTGAAAGAACTACTATTCGATGACTTTGTTGACAGTCAAGCGATACAGTTCTACACATTACGGAGGAGAATGAGAGCTGCATTGGACCATCAGCCGGAAAATCCAAAGTACAATAAGTGTGCGTACTTGACCCTATGGCATGGGTTAGTTCTTCGACTTTCTCTGTTTTTTTTTGTGACGTTTTGTGATGTTTTGTTTAATTTAATCCATGATTTCTGAATGATGTTCACCAAATTGAATTATGGGGAAAAAAATGCAGTATGCTGTCCGTAATGGTTATCAAGATCTAATAGATGAAATTTTTTGTAAACCTATTGAAAATATGGAGCTGGACAACCTGGACTTCCTCTTCATTCACATGAATATAAGTATGGACCCAAGAGCCTCAGGACATCACTAGACTCTATTGGTATTGGATGTTAAATGTAGAGAGTGGCGGTTCCTGAACTCATTGGTTGGCAGAAGCGTTGAAGATCCGTGCCTTCAAGATGCACGAAAAATGGCATCGTTTATCACACCAATAGTAAACACATACTTAGTGGTAACAATAGAAAAGCTAAAGGTTCGTCAATTTGCATGTCCACAGCAAGGACCTAAACCAGATTGCCTCCTCTTCACATGCTATCTAATGAAAAGGTATGCAAAATCCATCAAATCTATTGAAATGGATGATAAAAAGACCAGAGAAATATGCCGTAAAATGAGGCATAAAATGGCAGCCAAAATGTTGAGGCCATGTGTAAGTGCCATTGTGTCGAATGATCCTAATGATAATCAGCCATAAATCTGGATGTAATAGGGCAGCTTTCCTTAAAAAATATCTTTTGTAGTATATTTTGGTTGAAAGCACAGTATTTTTTTAATATTTAACACAACACCATGTTTTTAACTATATTACAGTAGTCTAATGTTATTAGTTTAATCTTTGTTGAAGTGAATTTGTAATGTTGTTCAAATTTGAGAATTGTAGGTATTAGTTTTATTATTGCAGTGGTTATCTTTGTTTCACTCTAAGATTGCAGAGGCGAGATGAAAAAAACATCTAGTTGCCCTTCCTTTTAAAGCAAACTCTATGGTTGAAAAGATGTCTAACTAACACCCTTTGCTATTATGGTATTTCCGTATCACCGTGGATAACAACTGCACGCTAAGAATATTTGTAAACAAGGGTTGTTCAGATGGTTTGGTCCCAACAGCATATTTCGATGTAGCCATTTTTCTTCACCTGAACAACCTTGTTTACAAGCACAAGTTTCCGCATGTGCCATTCACATGCGTGACAGATGCTTCCACCCCACACCAAACTGAACTAGAGGATGTTTCTCCCCTTGGTATTTATCTCCTCCCATCTCTACTCGAGTTTTCATTTCATTTCTTTTCTCGGTCTCTCTTTCATTCTCAGCTGCCGTCTTCTTCTCTCTTTTTCTCCCATCCGCTGAATCGATTAAGAAGAGATTAATAGATTTTAGGGTTTCAATCATCAGTTTATCGATTGCGTAAGTCTTTTATCATCATCAGTTTCGATTTAAGGTTTTTTTTCATCGTTTTTTTTAGGGCTTCATCTGTGAATCGATTTTAGGTTTTTTTCACCGTCTGTTTTTTAGGGTTTCATCTGTGAATCGATTTTAGTTTTTTTTTTATAATTCGATTTGTTAATCTGTGAAATCACTTGTATTATGTTAATTTCAATTTTATGGGTGTTTGCTCTACACCTTCCAAGTGAGCATTTCTTTCCTGTGCCGTCCTCTTTCAGAAAATTACTAGTCAAGCAGAAGAGCTAGATGTTATGTCTGACAGAGAGAGGACGTCATAGGAAAGAAATCACTAGGAAGGTGTAGTATGGAGCACATGGGGCAAGGTAGCATCTTCACAACTACATCAATTTGTTGAAACACTTTACTGAATCTGTGTGGATGTTTCCTACACTTCCTGGTATGATTCTACAACCTCCATTGTTAATTCCAATATTGATTCCTGAAAGGATCAAAAGTTATTTACATCCAATATAGATTCCTGAAAGGATCAAAAGTTATTTACATATCGAAGTACTGATTTCATATGTATTTGTCTTGTTTTGGAGAGTCACAGTCAGAAAACCACAGAAGTAGCTTTCCATGGACTTGTATAAGACAATTTGAGAGATAATATAAATTGAGTGGTTTTAAAAATTAGGAGCCTTGGTCTCTCTACCATTCCAGAAAAGTATGAAACTTCAAATGGTTATACTTGTACTATTAAGTTTGAATTTGTGGATTTTGAACTTCAGTTTATGCTTGCACGCTGGTGAGAAGTAAACTGCAGTGGGGTTGGAATCAACTTGTGTACCTGCTAGATTACCTGTTAAAATTCACTTGTATACTTGCTAGATTTCCTCTTTCTTACTATTGGATTACCCTGGTGGGATAGCTTATGGAATTTGATTTGTTGCAGGACTAATTGCATTGATTGCCTGGAAGAATCTACATGAAAGATAAAGTGAGTGCCAAGTTATGAAGCTTCATCTTACCTAGTTGCAGTTAACTAGTTAAGTATTGTTGCCTTTCCTAACTTCATATTCTATACTGCCAGAATCTATATGAATGACTAGGAGTGAAGCTGTTAAAACTTTGACCTGCAAATTAACATTGCAATGAATGACCAGTGAGTGAACTCCCTTCTAGGCTTCTATCCTTATTTAAAGTATTTTTCTTCCATTAGAAGATAAGTTAATAGAAGCAGAAAAAGAGCTCCCTTATAAAAGAACTTAGCTTAGAGTGTTATGTTATAAGTCAGCGACGGAGCCAAGGCTCATTCTAGGTGGGGTCTAGAAATTTTTCTTTCTCACTTGTATTCATTTAACCTTAGAAAGTAACATAATTATCAATCTAACCAGTCTAAGATGATCACAACCCAGTCTAAGGTATTACTTGCTTAAACATGGCGAGGTTAAGCGTAAAGCATGTTAAAGCAAGTACCAGCATGTTTATCTTTCTGTACTTATGCATCTTGATGTTTCTAGATGTAGAACATGTGCTCTTCAGAGGATAAAGAAAGTTGTATGCATCAGCATAAGTTGTAAATGACAACCCTAATTATGTTAAGCATGCTAAGTTGCTAATAGAGTTCATCTTAAGCATGATTAGAGGATGATATTCTTACAATGGCATCTATGCTTTGTCTGCTTATAAATTTCATAAATTTGACCTTCAGTTTATACTTGCTGTACATCATGCCTGTCTTTGCTTACCTGCAGTTTACATGTTACTTTGCTTATAAGATGGTGCTATAAATGGTTGCAGTTGAAGCTGAATGAAAGCCGTGGTCCTTGAAGACGTCAATGTAAATGGTTAATCTGTTTTGTACCATCATGATGCAAGCCTGCAATTTTCTCTCTAGGGTCCTTTGTTTTCTTTTAGTATAGTTTCTTACTCATATGTAAGAAATAATTTAACTTTTGCTTTTGAATTTGCTCATTATATTCAAACCTAACATTGTACCATTCTTTTTAAAGAAACCCACCGAAAAAATTCAACTTCACATGGGAGCCTGGGTTTTGTTCATTTCTTGTTGTTGTGTACTTGTGTTCAAGAAAGAGGTTTTTGATTTCCAATGTTAGCATTTTTGATTTCTAATCAAAAACTGCTTAACCGCAGTTTATGATTTTCATACAGTTCAGTTAGCATTTAACCAATCCGATTTTTTATTTCCAATGCCAACTTCAAACAACACGTGATTGTCAATTGTGAATCTGGGGCTGGCTATATATCTGGATGGGCCTGAAAGTGATATCAAGGATATGGGTCCCTCCACTTTAAATGGATATTGTAGTGATCTGTATTTCTAGATGGTTCATGGTTGTTGATTTTCAAATGTTTGTTTCTGATTAATTATCTATTGAGTTAGGATCAATAAATAAGGCTCCACCTATTTGCCACCTTCACTTTTCCTAATTGCCACCCTCATTAGAATTTCCAAAGTAAATATATTTTAGGATTTTACTTTTCCTATTTACCACCTTTAGAAGTCAACTGAAATTGACTATAATTATTACGGTTATTATTTATCTTCTTCTCCAATAACCTTTGTTGGACCGTTTCCATTAAAAAAATGCAAATCTTTGATGAAAATTCTGTTTTTAACCAGTACACCATTAAATATGAATGTTAATGATGATCCAACGATTCGTACCTTTCAAGTGCAATAACATTAAAATGGTTGTAAGAACATCTCGGTGATGGGGAGTGCAGTACATCATTAAAATGATGTGGATTCAATTAGTTAATGAGATAAATAAGAACAACATGGTTTGATTGTAAACTTGGGTACAATTGTTTAATATTTTGATTCACAAAACAATCCAGTTGATGGACTGAAAGTCTGAAACATACTAGTCGTCCGACTAGTTCATCTGAATATTTTTTTAATATTTAATAATACCAATATAATCATGAATTTCAACATATAATCACAATTATGTTTAATCTTACCCCTCGTTTAACATATAATCACAATTATGTTTAACATATAATCACAATTATGATTTCACCTCGTTTTGTGTTTTGATATTTTTTAAACATAAACAACCCTTTTTTGGAAGCATCTCTTTGATACCCAATCTATGCATAACAAGCAAAAACTACAGAAATGATCAGCAAAAGAAGGTGGTGGTCGGTGGGTTACGTGGGTGGAGATGGAGAAAAGGATAGCGGTCGATGGAGATGCAGAAAAGAGATATTTAGGGTTTCTTTATTGGTTTAGTAATTGAATGGATTTTCCGGTGGGCGTAATCACAAGTCAATGGGCAGCATTTAGGATATATATAAAATGTATGGGTGGTAAATAGGATAAACAGGGGTGGCACTTAAGATGGGTGGCAAATAGGAAAACTATGAGTGAAAAATAGGTGAAACCATAGATAATTGTTTCGAAGAGAAATTTGGTAAGATTTTTTGTGTGGATATTTCCTGCACAGGTTTTAGGGACCATAATAAGTTGTAGATATTTCCTGCACAACTTATTATTCTTGTTGCGGATAATAGCTGCACACTAGAAGAACACCGTGGATAATAGCTGCACACAAATGGAACCTATTATTATGTCAGTTTGACTTATCTTGTTGATAAGCCTTGGACAAGCAAGACGACCTTTAGTTTGCTTGTTCTTCTAATATAACGATATAGATAAATTTTCTAGGACGCTGAACTTTAAAACATAGTTAACACTGATAAAGTTCATTGCCTTATAAGACTCAATAGCTTACATAACCAGAAGAGTTTTACTTTGCAAGGGTACTTGAAGGTTAAAGCACATGACAATGTTTTGGTTCAAAATAAAAACATACATTCTAAACAAGAGAGTCGGAGATGATCCAGAAAGTTCTGATCTATGCTTTTGCTGGGGCTGGCGCTGTTGCAGTTGGCTGATTGACCACCACGCCAACATTGGGTACATGCAATCCAACTTCTCCAGCTAACACTACGGCTGGAAGCCTGCAATCCAACCCTCCCATCAGCTCTGTTCGAATGAAATCCACTAAATGGGTTATAGGGAGATCTCTAGCCTTCAAAAGTAGGTTATTCCAACTCTCACAGATGTTTGTTGTCATGAGAGTATAACAGGCTCTCTTGGCTTTCACCCTAGCCCAATGCCTTGGATGAAGTTCCTGCACATAGGAAAAAACTGCCTTATCCTTTTTGACTTGTAACATAGCCCTCTGATAACCGTCTATAGTGTACGCTTGCGCAACTCTCATAAATGCCTTAGCAGCGGCGAAGTTGTGGTACCTCCTGATGATATTCCCTGCATAGTGAAAAAATGACAACTGAATATGCCCTCAATATTATACGTAAACTACATCGGCAAAGATAACTAGGAGCTGTCCCGCGCTACATAGCTCAAGGGTTTAACTTTAAAGGAGATGAGTTTCTAACAAATGTAACACGACTATAAAGTATTGTTGTTAGATACCTTTAATATGGTACGCGCAGTACACATGGCATGCTTCAGGAAACACTTTCGCAATCGCTGATTCGAAGCCTGCCGATCTGTCTGAACACACAACTAGATCATTTCTCACCGAATACTCGTGACCAAGCGCATCGAATAACTTTTGCATGAACCATAAACATGAATCATGGTTCTCAGAATCAACGATGGAAAACGCAATAGGGCATATTTTTCCATTGGCATCATACCCAATTGCCGAAAGTAGATTTCCTATGCGGTACCCACTTAGATGCATACCATACACAGCAAATGCGGGTCTGCACCAAGACTTGAATCCTTGTAAAGATACGCCCAGCGCAAAAAAATAATACAAAACACCACCATTCTTATCGGGTTCAATTGTTGTTTGCGTTCTTGGGTTGTTTTCTACAAGCATGTTACTGTGACTGACCAGGTGCTGGTATGACTGTTCAGGAGAACCTCTAACCACTTCAATTCCCCGTTTACAACTAGTGAGACCCTGCTTGTCAGTGATGGTGATACCTAGTCCTATCTTCATGTCTTCACACAATTATTGCTTATCACCCTAGAATGAGAAAACAAAGAGTAACCATGTCAGTTTGTTGCCAAGACCAGAGAGTTCTGTATACAAAAAGAAATTGATAAGTGTGATGTATCCTAGAGTATTCTAGGGCTGTGGTGCTAGTCTTTTGTAATGAGTGACTAACAAAGTAAAACTCTAGACCAAACTATGGCCATGGTGCAAGTCTTTCTATCATCATTTGTAACCTGAGAAAGAAAATTAATAACAGTGATTTTATAGTTTAAGAGAGTCTTGCTTCACCAAAAATTGACACTACTAGAGAGACAAGAGCTCTGCATGAGAAACACTAAACCATCTCATACATGTCCAGAAATTGTTCTATCAAAAATGAGTGTTCATCGAACACCAAAAATTCAACATAGTAACATCAAAATATTAAAAATTCAACACAGTTACACAGTATGAGAGAAGTACCCTAGTATGTACAAACATGCTAGTTTGTTATTGATATGTACAACCATATAAGATGTTTGCTTAAATTCCTCTTTAAAATCCGAACAAACAAAATCAAACAGTGGCATAATTTCGTAACCAAAATTCAAATCTAACACTAAGAAATTGCCTATTAAACCCTCTTTCAAACCTAAGAGTTTGATAGGCAAACCTAAGAAATTGCCTATTAAACCCTTTTTCAAACCTATTTCATGAAATCAAAATCAAAATTTCTATCCAGTTTAACATTATCAACAAAGATGAAATTGAACCCAAAAAGAAAAATCAAAGATGCATAAACATATAAAACATCAAAACCCTAGCCTAATTTTCAATCTATATCCAGACGTGGAAGTCAAAATGGGGAAAAAGATTAGAAATCCAATTTCTAGGGTTTACATCAAGATTTTAGGAAGATGGATTTTTCATACCTGAGATTACAGATCAGTGGAAATTATAATGAAATGAACTTATAGATGAGTTTAGACTTCGATTTCCTTGCGTATTGGCTCTCTTGTTCAGCCTTAGGAAAAAACACTGGTATCTCTATTGAAGACTGTATGATGATTGAAACTGACAAGAGGACAATATGAACATGACCAGAAAAGGAAATAACAAGAACCAGAAGAAGAACATGAATAGGAACAGGAAGAATAAGAAGATGGGTGTGGTGTGTGTTCCGTGGAAAAAGAAAAATGGAAGAAATATAAGTGAAGAGTAAGACGAGAAATAAAAGATTTGAGTAACAACATCTAGACATCGAGGCCAATTAATGATAACTATTTCACTAATGATTGTATAATTTTTTGTTAATCACGTTTAGTAAACGTATAATGAGATCCAAATATGCAGTGTCGGGACTCAACAAAAATTGATGTCGGGACTCTGATAGCATCCCTTATGCCTATCCTCTCGACATTTATACGGTGTCTGGATTGCTATCCCGACACCCACGTATGCTACAGTTAAATAATAACTGGTAACTGTAAAAAGAAAAAATTAATAAAAAAATCGGATGTTGGGTACGGCCAGGGAAAAACAGGTCTTAAAATGAAAAGGTAAGGGCAGAAACGTCCAAATACCAAAATACATTTAGTTTTGGTCCCGTTCGCCAACACCACCTAGTTTTCGCCCTATTATTGAAATCACACACAGTTTCAGCCAAACACCCATTGCTGCCAGTACCTTCTATTCATCGCTGTTACAATTATCAATGCTGCTATCTCGAACTGGCAATAACCCAAGTTAGTTTCATCTTCTCACTGTCAAGCCAGATCTCAGAACTAGCCGTAGTGTGTACAGCCAGACCATTCTATCGAGCTCAACATTACCTTGCTGGTCTAACTTCTCGTTCTCCTCAAACTCAGTCCGCAACTCCATTGCTTTCCCATCGCTGCCAAATTATTCCCCATAAATACCACTGCCTTCGATCTGCTAATGTAAGCAGCGAGAGTCCACTGCCAAATTCGAATCTCATAAGCAGCATCTCCCGATGACCATCATTCGATCTTCCATCATCAGCTATTACCAAACTCGAGTCTCATCATGGAGAACAACAACCACAGCTTCTCCATCATTCTCTAACACTGATTACCACCACCATACTCCATTCATCCTTGACTCGAGCACCACTGTCAACTGCCACTGCTAACGTCCGAGACTCCCATTAGTGAAAGCAACTCTATCTCGATCACCAGTTCATGGCAGCAAGCCAAACCCGATACCAACTCTCTCCATTCCTTCCACGTATTCCATCAAGAATGGCAGCAACCATACAAACTCACAGCAACACTCCATGACCACCACTGCAGGCTCCGTCCATCTCCAGTAATCATCAACCATGCATGCATGTTTACGTACTTTGGTAAAGAGGAAGAAGGTGGCAGCCCGTAGTAAATTACCCAGGTGCCTTTAGTATCTTTTGAATCTTGGCTGCCCCTTAACAGATTGGCTACCCCTTATAAATTCTGTGCGCGCAACTTTGCTTGCTTCAAATGCCTATAAAATCTTCATGCGACGTCGGAACGACTCTATTCTTTCGCCGTTGGCTTCGTATTTTCGTCCTCTTCGACATGATAACATGCACTCCTAAGTTCTAACGAGTTCTACTTGGTCTTTGGCCTTTCTCCGATTTTAGCTAACTTCTTTTATTGCACAATTAAGTGCCAACTCGCTTCTTTTGGATGATTCACCTACTAAAACACAAATAGAGAAAAAAAAAACGTAATATACAATAATTCACAAGAAAATATAGCAAATACTAGCATGGATTCGACACTAAATATGTGCAAAATATGCACTTAACAACCACAATACTCGGAATCTGACTAACCACAATAACACATGAAAATATTAAGAAGATGGATATAGAGGTAGATGTTTGTGAATGTTAACAAGTGATCGGTGTTTCCCATATATGTCTAAAGGTCACCGCCAAGATGAACCTATGCATCCTATTGGATTGAGCTACTGGTCTGAATTATAGTGTCAACACAACTGACATATACAAGGGAACCAGCAGTCAACAATCTTAATTCTACATCAACTCAAATGGCATATACAAGGGAACCAGGAATCGACTTTATTAAATAATAATAATATTTTTTCTTTTTCTTTTTCATTTTTTCATTTTTTTTAAACAACATGATTAGATCTTTTGGATCCAAGTGCATGCTTCTTGTCAGCATATTACATGGTAATTCCCTTGGATCCTGCATTCCACGCTTGTTTAGGCGACTGCGACAGGGAGAACACACACATATTGCTATCCAAGTTTCATTTTTATTCCGATTGGTCTATTTTTTTTTAGCAACTCAATCACTCTATTTCATCCTAGAAGTAATAACAATTTGATGTTTAATGACCCACCAAATCACTTAGATAACAATAGATAAATATGGAAAAATAAAAATAGAACGTGATATGGTGATATTCCGAGATATGGTAACAACTATCATATTATTTCTAACACTTGAATAATTCTTTCCTTTTAGTTAATGGGTTCCCCAACTCCCGCAGCCAAGATGGTTCCATCCATTTAGATTGATAGTGTCATCCTAAAGGAACATGTTTCTAGGTTTCAGAGTGTATAAAGCCATTTTTTTTCTATTTTTTTTTTATGAACACAAGGGAAAACTAACAAGGCTAAAAACTCTATATGAGAACACTCCCCCACACTTAAACTTTACATTGTCCGCAATGTAAAATCTAGTCATTCAAAGTAAAGTTCAAGATGGGAAATTCATAACATGATATATATACACAATATGAAAATAAAATGCATAATAAAAAACAGATTCTCCAACTAATAGATATTTCTGAACAATAGAGGATAAACACTAAACAAGCTATTTAGTTGGCATCTAATCCCAACTCAGCCAATATATAT
>JAJJWX010003803.1:0-56831 GCA_023529315.1 Papaver bracteatum | reverse complement strand
GACAAAATCCATGAATTTATTGATCTCCGAACAACGACTTCGCTAGTCCAAGAGGAAATATAAGTATGGGCATAGAGGTCCATATGTAATTCCATCTTGTAGATATATGATACGCACAACAAGCTTGATATCAAGGAAAGAGAGGATATGATGAAGAAGTCGTCAGAGTGGTCGCTAATCCTATCTTACGCCTCACCAATGCTTGGTATTATGCTTTCCTTGAGTAACTTTTTTATTAGTATTCAAATCCATTATCGTTTCAATGAACCCTAACTCAAGTATGCACGGAATTGTCCTAATAAAATTCTAAAAACCCTTTGAGTTTGAGTCAAAACAAATATAGAATTTAAAAGAATTACCTTAGGCTCTGTGAAGAATAAAATAATTTGTGTAGATGAAATCCTTGAATTACTTTTGTCTTCGATCCCAACTAAACTAAAACGAGGAACTTTATTTGTGGTACCACTCCGTATAGAACTGTATAGAAAGGAAAGACCGTATTGAGAGTGCCTCAAGGGAAACTCCACAATTTCAAAAACCAATTTTTGGAATATATTGAAAGAGCTGGCGAGTCCCTAGTAGTCTATAAGTGTTTTGGAGGAGTCGTTAACTCCGCCGGTAATGTATCAGTGAGTAGTCTTCCCTTCCTAGCTTGTCTTCCGATAGGAAAAGCTGAGGCTTTGCTTCTTTATTGCTCATTGAGTACATAGAGAATGCCCCAAGGGAAACTCCTGAATCCCGGTAAAAGCATAAAGTAAAAAACTCCAAGTCAAGCTTCCATCAAACCAGTTGAAGAATTTAAGGAGGGTCCAGTCCCACATCTTTGGCCTTTTAATGCTCCTCCAAGCCATCTTCTCGATGTTCAGGTGTCTGTTCCTACGAATAATGCTTGTTGAGAATTTATAGCAATCATATGTTGGATGTATTGTCTCAAGAAATCTCGTTTCTTTGTCAGATATGATTTCCAGAAAACACAAATGTCATCAGCTGTTTTTACCCATATAACAAGTAGGGCATCCTTAGTTGTTATTAAATTTATAATAAAAACTTTATACGCCTGTGTTTGGAGTAACAATTATGTTTTAGGTGGGGATATAGTTCTTGGAGTATACCCCTTAGAGCAACTGCGGTGGTGCGATCAAACCCAAAAATTAAAGAGCGAAAAAAAGACTAAATTTTGGGTTTCGTATGTGATGCAACGCTATGTTGGGAGGAGTATATTTGGTGGGGCGCAACTTTAAGTTGTGCCCACTCTTTTTTATTTAATTTTATTTATTTATATGGGGCGTAATCATTTTACTACGCCCCATCAGGCGCAGCTTTAAGTTGCGCCCCACTTTTTTTTTTTTTTTTTTATATGGGGCGTAATCATTCCACTACGCCCCATCAGGCGCAACTTTAAAGTTGCGTCCAACTCTATTTTTTTAAGTTTTCTTTATATCAGGCTGTTTATGGGTGAAAATAGTTTCTACCGGTTTTGGTAATTGCGGGTGTGAAAGGTGAGAAACAGTTTAAACCCTAAACAATGTACTGCAAGGGAGTACTTTTAAGTTCTAGAGATCAATCTGTACAAGTCCGGTCTAAACCAAGAAATGGCCGTTCCAGACTTGCTTCGATCACAAAGTGGAGGAGAAGGGCTGGTTTAGGGAGGGAAGCGAAGAGAGTGTTGAGACCAGAATAATTCTAGAGTGGTGCTTGACTTGTATCAGAAGGTGAGAGCTTTGGGAAAGCTAGCAAGAGTTGCTCTTAGAGTGATGTTTTTCCCCTGACCAAGAACTTGTTTTCTGGTGGAAATAGGTAAGCCTGTTTATACAAGTCAAGAGAGAAACGTATTATGGCCTCATAAGAGAAGGAAATGGGTGAGTTACATGGGAAGAGGTGGTAACGCCTGGCATTGATGGGATTTGATGGAATTGATGTCCCATAATGAAGGAGCATTTCACCGTTGCTTCTTTCATTTACTGACCGCCTTACTCCCATTACACTATCTTGAAACGGGCATTTGTGTATGCCGCACGCTATACACCACCAAACCAAAACCCTAATGAGCATCCCCCAGTTTGTGTTGATATATCGAACGTTTTTGGAAGACATGTAGCATGTGGTTGTGACTTGGCAAGTCAGGCTCGGGGGACTTGCTAGCCTGGTGACCTTCGAAGGTCGAGACTTTGCATCTTGAGAAGAGGGGCAACTGTTGGTGCGTTGCACGCCTTTGTTTTGGTACTGAGGGCCATCATGGTGGCGCGACTAGGTTGGCATGCCGTTGGCATGGCATGGTTTGGCGTGGCCAAACTTAGGTTTTCTGGCCAAAAAGTCATGAGGTGACTTTAGACGGATAGGATTTGCTCCTGGATTTGGTGGCCACATAGGAAAGGCATGGCCTGGGTGTTGTATAGACTTGGCGCGTGGGGCGAATGGTCTGCCATGGACGTATGTCATGGCTAGAGCCAAGGCAAAGGCGCTTGGCTTGCCATAGTGTGACTAGCATAGCTAGTTCCAAGGTATGGGTGTTTGGCTTGGTGCAGCTAGCTTGGATAGGTGCGGCTTGGCGCGTGGGGCCAACCATGGTCGCATGGGATAGCTAGGGACAAGGAAAGGGAATTTGTCTTGGCGCGGCTAGCTTGGCTAGGTGCGGTTTAGTTTGGCGCATGGGGCCAGGGGTTTTCCATGGTCGCATGGCATAGCTAGGGCCAAGGCAAGGGCGTTTGGCTTGGTGCGGTTTGGCTTGGCGCGTGGGGCCGGGGGTTTTCCATGGTCGCATGGCATAGCTAGCTTTGGTAATATGCATGACCAATCTAGGGTTTTTGGGCCAAAGTCGTGAGGGGACTTTAGGGGGCCAGGATTTGCTCCTAGGATTGAAGGGAAACCGGTGGTTGTTGCATGCCTTCATTTCAGTAGTCGTGGGGAAAGGCCAGAAGGGTGGCGCGGCATGAGGGTCCATGGCAAGGTATTTTTGGCATGGCGCGACTAGCTTGGTTAGGTGCGTGATCAATCCTGGGTTTTGGTCCAAAGTCGTGAGGGGACTTTAGGCGGCCATGATTTTCTCTTGGGATTGAAGGGAAACCGTTGATTGTTGCATGCCTTCACTTTAGTAGCTGTGAGGAGAATACCAGCAGGTGGCACGACATGAGGGGCCATGGCGAGGTATTTTTGGCATGGCGCGACTAGCTTGGTTAGGTGCGTGATCAAGCAGGGTTTTAGGCCAAAGTCATAAGGGGACTTTAGGCGGCCAGTATTTTCTTCTGGGATTGAAGGGAAACCGTTGATTGTTGCATGCCTTCACTTTACTAGCCGTGAGGAGAAGACCAGCAGGGTGGCATGGCTAGGTACAAGGTATGGGTGTTTGGCTTGGCGTGGTATGACTAGCATAGCTAGGGCCAAGGAAGAGTGCGATTGGCATGGCGCGACTATCTTAGGCTAGGTGTGGCAGGCATGATTTGCCATTGTCACAAGGGTTCGGCTAGCATAGCTAGGGCTAAGGCAGAGTGCGATCGGCATGGCGCGACTAGCTTGGGCTAGGTGTGGATGGCATGATTTTTTATTGGCACAAGTGTGCGGCTAGCATGGTTGGCATGCTTTGGTGCTGTTGGTGTGCCTGGCATGGTTCGCCATTGGAACAGGGGTTCGGCTAGAATAGATAGGGCCAAGGCAGATTCTGATTGGCATGGCGCGACTAGATTGATCTAGGTGTGGTTGGCATGATTTTCCATTGGTACAAGGGTTCAGCTAGCATATCTAGGGCAAAGGAAGAGTGTGATTGGCATGGCGCGGCTAGATTGAGCTAGGTGTGGATGTCATGATTTGCCATTGGCACAAGGGTTCGTCTTGCATAGCTAGGGCCAAGGAAGAGTTCGATTGGGATGGAACAGATAGCTTGGGCTAGCTGTGGATGGAACGATTTTCCATTGGCACAAGGGTTCGGCTAGCATAGCTAGGGCCAAGTCAGAGTGTGATTGGCATGGCACGGCTAGCTTGGGATAGGTGTGGCTGGAATGATTTTCCATTGGCACAAGGGTGCGGCTAGCATGGTTGACATGCTTTGGCGCGGTTGGTGTGGCTGACATGATTTTCCATTGGCACAGGAGGAATTAGGGTTTGGTTTGTCGTAACTATGGATGCACAAAACCGAACTTAAACCGAGAACCGAAAACGGAACCGTCATTTTTTAACCGAACGGAAACGGAACAGAATCTCAATGGTACATTCACGGTTGTTTGTATCATGTAACCGAAAAGTTAGGTTTCAGTTTAGGTTATGCCCAAAAACTGTACCGAGAAACCATTGGTTAACCGATAAATATTAGCCTTAGGATTAAAATATATATTAGCCGTAGATCTTCAGTATAAGACTCTAAATTAACATAAAAACTATTCATACTTTTATTTCAATCTCCCTTTCTTTCTTTTTCACGGCTGCTGCTAAATTCTTTTATTCTTCTTCATAGATTCATCATCACCAACCTCACCAGAACTAAATTCTTTTCTTCTTCTTCATAGATTGTATCAGACATTCACGAGTCTGCCTGATGGCTTGCGAAATTTTGTCTAGTGCAGAAATTTATCTCTCTAGATTCAGCTGCTTGTATCTAAGAATATTTTGATTTTGCAGGTGGGACTTATGAAGAAACATCCCTCAATCATACCTTTTATGGTTTACATCAGCAATTAAGATAAACACATGGAACAGTTTGCAGTACGCGCAAAGTACTTGACATTGGATCCAACAAAGAAAAAATATGTTAAGTATATCCGCAACATAAGAACCATTCAAGAGTACTTATGCAACAGAGCCGATAAACACTTGGTCCCTAAGATAAATAATACCAATATCGACAAGAGTGTGGCAGCAATCCATGCCACTGTTTTCAGTTGCCTACGGGGGAGCAGCTATATGATCCTTCAACAAACACCGTGTCCTTGATAGAAGAGGAATACATACATCAGGGCGCTGCTAATTCGCTGAGCTCTAAGGGTATGTTTCAGCTGATTCAAAGGAAAGGATCTTCCAGACATCTTATGGCTTTGTTAAATACTGATGGCTCTTTGCAAAAGCATGTCCAGTTGAATCGGATGGCAATGTGAAACCCATTTGGGTCATGGTAGTGAGAAGGGCATAGGTAATCCTATGTATGGACCCTTGTTAATTGGCAAAGATGAACCTGTCAATCTTCAGTTTGGTAACTTCGGAATCAGCGCATTTCCCAATGACACGGGTGGCACCAGCCATGCAGGAATTGTTGATGAGACTGACACTGGGAGCAGATATCACTCTTCTTATTGCAGCTCCCCGAGAATGATGTCAGATGGATGTGCAAAGGAGGTATTTACTAATTGCATATGTTACTCTTTTTCAGCACTTCATAACTTATTACATATGATATGGCCTATCCAAAACATTATATTGAGAAAAGGTATGTGCTTGCAGCTCAAAGAGGAATTATCAGTATTCGGCAGTGAGGAAGAGGTTGATGATCCTCCAGAGGCAGATAGTGATGAGGATCTAAGTTACATAGATAAAAAAAACCATGAAGATGTAAGAACTCATCACTTCCATGCCTTACAAGACATATTGAGGAACCTAACCCTGAAAAATGGGCGTAGTTAAAGAAAGACCTTACCCATAGCATGATAATTATAACTTGATTCTTGAGCCGATATGAACTAACAACATTTCATTTTACTCACAGATTGAAGGCTCGGTGGACGAAGAGTCAACCAAGTCTGATGAGGAGTATGAAGACTTGGCGGGATGGCCAAGAAAACGTATACTGGTCAGATGGTAGATTGCTTGAGTTGAATATTCACGGTTGTGTTTATCCTCACGGTAGTGTGGTAAGAAAGAACTTATATTCTTATTTCTTTTTGTTTGATAGTTCTGTAAGGAATTCAATTCCTAATGTTCTAATTCTGGAATGTATATGTACAATCATGAATTTAGTTATGTGTTTTTCAGGAACAAGCATCTGGGTTGGATTTGAGGCATAAAAGACTATTCATGGCTAGTGCAAATTGTTAGATAAATAAGTAATGTGACTATGGTTAGAATGGGATTGCAGTTGGAATTGGTGCCATGTTGGTTGCGGTGAAGTCAATAGGATATTGCAAGGATGAGATGGTGTTTGTTGCAGCTTGGATGGAGTTTGGTGGTGTTGCTGTTGGTTCAATAGGTGCATCTATAGAAGACTTAGCTGGACTGGCTAAGAGAAATAAGTGAACTGCAATGTTCAGGTGTATGCACTAGTCTTTGAGTGCATATGTATACTGAAGTCCAGGATTCTTAGTTTGTCAAGTTTATGATATCAATCTCTCATTTTTCGTGTAAGTAACTAAATATTTTTTAGACATCTAGTTTCTCTATGGTTTTCTCTATAGTTAACTGTTTGAATGCTGTTACATTGGTGGCTTACATTTGAATGAATGCTGGTATTTTTAGAATGGTGTGATCAATTTCATTTTTTTTTCACAAATGTAAAATAACCACAACTCCTATGTAAAGTTGCCAAAGAAGTGACTTGCAACTCAAACAAAGGTTGTTAAGGAGTTGTCATACAACTCTTCCCATAGTTGTCCAATAACTGACATACAACTGAACCCATAGTTGTCCACGAATGTTCTACAACACAAACAAGTGTAGTGTAGGAGTTATTTTCACAACCCAAGTAAGAGTCGTGTTAGGCACTAAGATCAAATTTCGAAAGACTTTGACAACTGACAAAATCATTGTAAAAAACTAATCGACAACTATGTTTACGACTCTAACTTAAGAGTTATATATATTTGAGGATTTTCTACAACCCCCTTGTGCAACCTATCGATAAACGTCGTCGTAGACCTATGACAACTATTTTCGGGAGTAGTTGATCAATGTTTTTCCCGTAGTGAATTATGTGTTCCTTCTAGTTTTGCGACATGCATTATATGCGCCTATTATATGCATCGGCGAGCTTTAAAGAACTAGTGCTTAATTTGCACTTTGTATATGTTGTGTCAACAATATAGAGTGCTGCAAATGTTAACTGCGCCTCGTAGATATACAAACGTCTAGCGATAATGAGTGTTGCATTTTTGTAAATGATATTTAGAGTTAATATCATGTATTCTGGTCGCCTGAGATATTACCTAAAATCCTGAATTTGGTGAATTAAATTTGCAACAGTACATATGCAAATAAGTTTACCTTTTTCAAAGAAGGAAAATACAATTGTGGTAGGCATATTTTTGAATATGGGAACCACAATAGTTCTCGGGTTTAATAATCTGATGAGCACCGTAACACCGGGAGTGGAGAAATACAGGACGATAGCATAACAATTGGTTTTGAATAAGCCGTCTTTGAGCCTGGAAGAGCTCTGCTATCGTTGTGACATAAAAGACGTAGTACGTGCACCGAGAGTGTTTTTCACTGTTGTTAATCTCTATCGGTCATCTTGGCAGAACTGGGACTGATATTGAGATAGTTTATATAGTCACAAAATTCGTTTATAGTTTACTGTTGATTTTACATGGAAATGTAAATTATTTAATTTATTCCAGCTGGACAGTAATCGAGAGAGGGAACATGATCAGTTACCTCTCCTAGGATGCGTGTTATTATTGCTTTCTGCATGATATTGGTTAATTCCAATTGTTTCTCATCTAAATTATTACACCGAGAAATGCCTGAGGTGCTGAGGATTACTCTGTTGCTAGATTTTGCAAGAGTAAGCTTGTTTGATTTCGTATAAATTAAAATCCTTGCAAGGCATGCCATGGAATCGCATCGACTGTTTCGTATGAAAATATGCTTACATGCATAGACGAAAACCTCTTGTATGAGGTATGCCAATCTAATCAGATAACGTCCATATTATCTTTGAGTTATGAGTTGATATCTATCCTAACGAGGAGCACATCCATAAATGTTGCATTGATATCTCATGGCGAGGAATATCCCCATGTTGAAACTTGGTACCAATGGATTATGATATCCTCATACTCTGGAGAATGATGTCAGATCGTTTATTAACTGATTAATAACTTGGTTGTCGATAATGTTCAGAGTAGCTACTGAAATTGTGGATAAATATCACCCCTTTGCAAAGGAATTATCGACAAAGTTTATATGATTGGCAAGTATGGATCTAAGTCCATATTGAGTTGTTCTCTCACTTGTATTTGTTTTTAGGACCTCAGTCCTAGCATCCACGAATTTTAGTTCGAAATTTGATGCTTATAAGAAAGTGTAATGAGAGAATTAAGGTCGCTTGTTATATAGCGATAACCTTGACAATGAGTTTCCACGGAAACTAACCAGGTTCATGGGTGTATGGTCTGGTAGTCATGCATGACTCGACATATCACCTGGATGGTAACCGTGTATCTATACTCATATAGATTTTAAGTGAAACTCTTATTTGTCAATCATTGATGTTGTATCATCCTAGTAATGCTTTGGGCATTGATGGTTTGATGTTCTTGTGCATTTTGAACTTATTACTCACGAAACCATTGTCATGTTTTCTATTTAAGACGTGCTATATTCCACTGTTGTTACTATTCTACTACAAGATTTGCAAATTTGATGAGAAAGTCTTCCCACCGTTTTGGGGAGGAAAGGCTATCACCTAAAAAATGGCGTGAAGTATCCTGGTTTGTACAAAGATAAACCAGGATGTATCTCATCTTGATGTTTTCAGCAATGAAAGACATGAAGAAGATTTGATATCTTCAGGAATTGCAAATCAAGTTTCTCCATGAGAAGCTATATATGTAGTAGTAAGTGTGTCACTTAAAACAAACCTTGAGCGTGGATGATTAGTTAATTTAAAATATTCTTCACCTCCTGAGAGGAAGAGACAGTCACAATCATTGAAAGATAGTGCTCTCAAAGAGACTATTAGTGGAAGATATAATTTCTCTAAGTATAGTTCTCTTAACAAGAGAATGTCTCTGCAAAGGCCGTGGAACCTCAAAATTAGAAGATTTCCTTAAGGCATGCATGAAATAGAGAAATTTGTGATAGCAATTCAATGATTTTTGATGATATCGTCAAAGTATCCACTGATACTGCCATAGATGATGTTAGTGTTGAACCACTCTCTATAAGAATGTCATCAAAGGAATGATTGGTTAAACGGGAAAGGAGAGATTCAGCCAGAATATTAATTTCTCATAAAATGCATGGTTTTGGTACTGCAACTAGAACACTCGATAATGTGAACTACTCTTGGCCACAGACATGTATTTGCAGTTCCGACACCCGATTAACCCCTAGTGGCTACAGGTGGGTGTATGTGCATAGTGAGAAATATAAAGTCAACTAATAGCATAAAGTCTTTTACAGGAACCTGAGATGGATTTCTTTGTAACATATTCCCTATTATGGATGCAACTACCTCTTTGGTATTTGTATGGAAGTATTTTAAGGACTCGACATGCATCTAGTGGACGTGGTCACGGCAATTCTGTATGAAAGACTATATATAGACAACTGCATACAAATTCCTGAAGGTTCTTACCTATCAGTAGAAATTACCACGTCATATCCATTCGCTCAATAAAAACAAAAGTGGTTAACCGTCTAAGTGAATGCTTATATTATCCTGGGATATGTGAACCATCTTATATGCTCATAAATAGGAGTATTTCATAAATAGGAGATCTGTAAAAAGTTCATAAATAGGAGACCTGTGAACTTTTATGAACCATATTTAATGGTGTTGTCACTATAGAGATAGCTGAATTACATATGAAAAATAAAAATAAAATTGAGTTATGTGATCAAATAAAAGAGTAAATGATTCAAAAAAATAAAAAATAAAATAGAAGGAGAAGTCAATTAATTCTCTATTGCGATACGAGAGACAGTTAAGAAGCTAGATGATGGCAGTTCTAAAACTGACCAATCATGTCATGTTCTCTGCAAGGAGCAACTGTATCCTATATCTCAAAAACTCAATTCTTCGTTTCAAAATCGATTTTTCACGGCTGACTGCCGAGGACCAAGAAAAAAGACCAATAAACACTCCGGACATGCATGATTCTAAAAATCTTATAACTCTATCATCATTTTTCGATGAATTGAACCTTACATCTCCAAGAGGATCTTGTAAAACTTAGCAACTCCGACATAACTACTTCTTTGCTTTTCAGCAAACCCGCATTACAACCGGGAGCACGATATGCAATACGCATTGACTCCAAATATTTTGCCTTCTTCAAAATTAATTCTTCCCATCTCAACTCCCTCCTCTTCCCACCAAATGCACAAAAGCGAACTGACTGGAGGTGTCGAAACAAGTCTTCATCTTCATCATATACTTTTTCGCCGACAGAAGACGAATCATCATTGATCTGAGTTGAAATTAAAATAGACAAACAAGCACCATCAGAATATATTTTTATAGGGCACAAAAGGTTAACTAATTAAATCCCAAGACTTGCTTAAACATTTAATTAAGGCGGGTATTCAGAATCAAAAGTTTTGCACACTTGACAAAGCAAATCCAAGGTTCCTCAGGTTAGGTGCTGTTTGAGAAATGCAAAAACTACTTTATGTATGGTTGCACCATGAAGCAGCACCAAGATGTTCAAATTATGATATGTAGGTAGGCTGCTTACAAAATCATCTGCAATGGAGAGAACCTATTCATCGGAAGTAAGTGCCAATAAATATATTAGTTTCGAGAAGTCTGATTGACCATATAACTACAAAGAAAGAAAACATACCTGGGAGGTTTGAAAATATAATGATAGACACTTGACATGTGAAAGTGCCCGAAGAAACTTACTCACAGCCTGACTTATCCATTGCTCCACCCTTCCTGATTCATAATCAAAAGAGGAAAATGCACCTAGTGCTTTATCAAGTGATAGAAAGCTGGACATTTCGTAATCCTTCGCCACACATCCCCAGTAACTAAGAGACACTAGACTTGGTGCGTGAATTTTCAAATCACACACTACAAGAAAAAATGGTTTGAGCAACATAGCAGTTTTAGTCGCAAAAAGCCCATATTAAGTCGCTCTAACCCTTATAGCTACTTAATTTGGCTCTCGCTCGTTAGTTGCAAAAGGTGCGATTTGTACAAGTCTAGAGCAGCTACGCAATCGATTTAAATATATTTCAACTACCATCAGCGATTAACTAATATGATTGCTTTAAATTTATTCCAACTATCCCAAAGTGAGTCGCTCTAAATATGCTCCAACTACCATCAGCGGCTAGCTTATATCATTGCTTTAAACTTATTCCAATGATTAACAGTCTGCTAAACCCTTTTCATCCTTCAGATTATTAATTTCCAAAACTTTCAGTAATGGAGTTAAAATACAGAATGTCCTCATACCAAACCAAGTGCAATTGCGCAAAAACAATTCTTCAAGGACAAGGCAATGGGAAAAGGGTTGCGCGTTCCAGCAACCATACCAAATTGGATTCTCCAAAGTTTAAGGCTCTTGAGCTTAGGAAAGAAGAAACTTTTAGGTAAATTTATACTAGGACCTGCAGTTATCTCCAATTTTGTCAATGATTCACAAGTAAAAAGAGACAAAGGAATAGATAAAGGTAGTTCCTGTTGATTCAAATCTAAACGTAGACTTAATTCTTCGACATTACGCCTTGTTATATTTTCGATCCACGAATTAACTCTTGATGCATTCATGTTGTTGTACAACTTGAGCTTAAACTTTTGAATATTTGATGATGTGTCATGAAGAAGCAAAGTTCTATCCACAAAATCCATGAATTTGTTGATTTCCGGTAATGAAGGGGGGTCTTCCCGTTCCCAGAATTGCAAATCAAGAGCGGGGATAGAGGCCCATATGTGCTTCCATCTTTTAGATAGTATAGAAGTACGAGCAACATGCTTGATATCAAGGAGTGAAAGTATATAATGAAGAAGTGAGTCGGGTAACTCGCTAATCCTATCTTCTGCTTCACCAATGCTGCAACTATTCTTTCCCTTAAGTATCTTTCGATTAGTATTCAAATCCATGATTATTTCAATAAACCCTAACTCAAGTATGCACAGAATTGTCCTAACAAAATACTAAATCCCCATTGAATTTGAGTCAAAACAAATATAGAATTTCGAAGAATTACCTTAGGCTTTTCTAGAGATGAAATCCTTCACTCTATATATATAGACAAAGGAAAGACCATAAAGTGTATTTGCCTCAAGAAGTCAAGTCAACGGAAACTCCACAAAATCACGGGACATTCAGTAGGAGAGGATATTCATATTCCTAGAAGTTTCTCTTTGGGATTAAATTTATATCGGGATACTTCCGCGCTTAAGTTTTGTAATTTCTTATTAATTGACCAATCTTTTCTCTTTTTTCTTCAAAATTGATTTTCTAACTTCTTCTTTTTCCCCACCTATGCGCCCTGGTGGTGTGTATATAGACTGCAAAGGTTGTGTTATGAGCTGAATTAAGTATTTGCTAAGCATATAACTCTTACATAATTTTTTTTTTAGAGAATGCTTCCAGCAAAAACATTTAAACATATTTAAAGAATGCTTCCAGTAAAAACTCTGCAGTTTCGGTAAAAACATGAACTAGAAGACAAAGTGTAAATCCAGACTCAAATCAATTAAGCTTCCAGCAAATCAATTGGTACTAAACGTAAGCAAATCATGTGAAGGAGGATCTGGTACTAAACGGAAGCAAATCAACTGGGACCATTGTTACTTCTTTATCAAGTTCCAAAAAAGGATAGCGATTCCAAATACAATTTTTTTTTTTTAAACAGTGTCGATATTTTTGAAATATTAATGGTGGATGCTCTTGGAAGGGTTACAAACTAAAACATATTTTGGAGTCCTCTGATAGGTTCTCTCCTGTAAGACAGCAAAATCAAACTGTGTCATGCAAATAAAATCCACTGCCGGGGACCAACGAGGTCAATACAAATAAATTAATAACTCGATCACAAGTTTTAGACAAATTTCAACACACATTCCAAAGAGGCTCTTGCAAGATTTTGTAACTCTGGTTCAACTAATTCTCTCTCTTTCACATAGCAATTGGCAGCACGAATAGTCATTTTCTGTAAAGATTTTGAGGTTTTCAAAATTAATTTCACCCATCGCAACCCTCTCCCCGACACAAATCCCCTGAACTCAACTGACTGTAGGTGTCCAAACAAGTCGTCATCAGTTTCATCATACACTCTATCGTCATTGTCATCGTCAAAAATGTCCTGAATTGGAATAAAAATAACCAGATAATGTCATAAGAAAAGCTTTTCAGAAGGCATAAATGATTAATAAATGTAAAGCCAGGTTTTGCGCACTTGCCCAGTTGAATCGAAGATTCTTCAGATTAGGTGCTGCTTTGAGCAATGCAAATATTAATTCTTCCGAGGCTGGTCCAAGAAGAGTCAGGTCCAACTTGTTTAGATTATTAGATGTAGGTAGAATGTTTACGTAATCTTCTGCAAAGAGGACAGCCTATTCATCACAAGGCAGTAAAAACAAGCATATATACTATCAGTTTGGAGGAGGCTGATCAACCATATAATAGACAAAAACATAAAGAGATCACGAGGGAAGAATAATATCTCTAGGCCATTAGTATCTATATCAAGACTTTGTACATGTGAAAGCGCTCGAAGAAATTTACTTACAGATGCATCATGACCTATCTTTTCCTCCTCATCATATACACTGAAGTAGATTCCTGCATTAACTTGTTTTACAAAGCTGGACAGGTCATAATCCTTTGCCACAACATTGTAGTAGGCAAGAGATTCTAGATCTGGTGCATGAATTTTGAGATCATAATCTTGAAGACCGTCTTCCTTCGGTGAGTAATTATAAATTTCAAAGACTTTTAAAGATGGAGTTAAAATGCAGAATTTCCTCGAACAAAACCAAGTGCAGTTATCCAAAAACAAACTCTCAATGGCAGGGCAATTAGAAAAGTGTTGCTCATTCCATCCATCTTCCGTAAATCGGATATAACTAAGCGTAAGGCTCTTGAGTTTCGGGAAAGAGAAACTTTTAGGAATGTGAATATTACAGGATGCACTTAGCTCCAATTTAGTCAGCGATTCACATTTAAAAAGAGACGAAGAAATAGAAAAAGGTTTGGGTAGTTGCAAATAAAGATAGAGTTCTTGGACATTATTCCTTGTTATATTAGAGATCCATGAATGAACCCTAGATGCATTATTCATGTGTCGAGCTCATTCCCCAACAAACACGTGAAGGATAAGAGCATCTAAAAAGTTCATCTTCCAAAGGAATCTTACCTATAGTAGTCCGAAATCAAGTTTCGATCTCGGAGCCAGTTTACATATGCCGGAATAGGGTTTGTTTAAGGTTTTAGAAATATTCCAAAGGAATCTTACCTTTGAATGGTTGGATTCATCATTCTTACCAAGTTTCCCACTTATAGTAGTCCACTCCCGGTTTCAATTTCGGAGCCGGTGTTTGCATACAATATGCCCCGATAAGGTTTGAGAGGATATTCCAAAGGAATCTTACCTATGAATGGATGGATTCATCATTCTTACCAAGTTTCCAACTTATAGTAGTCCATCCGCCAGTTTCGATCTCGGTCGATATGCATAGGGTTTGTTTAAGGTTTCGTGTTTTCAAGGAATCTTACTTATAAATGGATGGATTCATCGTTTCTTTCCGATTTATAGTAGTCTACTTCCATCCAGGTTTCGATCTCGGAGCCGGTTTATGCATACCAAGTCTTTACCTATGAATGGTTGGATTCATCATTCTTACAAGTTTCCCACTTATAGATTCACTCGATCGAGGTTTGAATTTGGAGCAGTGTATGCATATAATATGCTAGAATAGGGTTTGTTTAAGGTTTGGGAATATTCCAAAGGAATCTTACGTAAATGGATGGATTCATCATTCTTACCAAGTTTCCGACTACCACTCCCAGCGGGTTTCGTCTCGGATCTAGTGTATGCATACACATGCGAATAGGGTTTGTTTAAGGTTTTGGGAATGTTTTGAAGGAATCTTACTTGTAAATGGATGGATTCTCGTTTTTACCAAGTTTCGTGTATAGTAGTCCACTCCCATCCAGGTTTCGATCTCCCATATGAAGAATATGGTTTCTTTAAGGTTTCGTGGAATGTTCCAAATGAATCTTACCTTTGAATGGATGGATTCATCTTTCTTACGAAGTTCCCGACTTATAGTAGTCAACTCGGACCACATTTGAAGTCTTAACCCTCCCGGACCTTCTTGGTTCATAATCTTTATGACGTTATACCACATTTGAAGTTTGAATCGAAATTGAGATTCATATTTATCGATTTCGATAATGTATCATGCTATGGAAGTCGAGAACCCTCCAGAAAGCTTCTTAAGTGTTCATAGTTTGTATAACATTATACCACATTTGAAGTTCTCAACACCTTGTTAAGTTTGAAGTATGAACCCTCCCAGAGCTTCTTGGTTCATAGTTCGTGACTAGTCAGAAATTCAAACCTAAGCACAAAGAGAAAGCACGATGAAACACACCAATTATCGAATTCACTTCTTATTTTTTCAGCCATTCTTATAGATTTTTTGGATTTTTTTATATCAAAATGTCGAAGTAACAATGTCTAAATTTATTAATATTTTTTTGATTTTTTCATATTGATAATTAAACTACACGAGTTTAAACTAGCACAAAGAGAAACACAAGCTTCCCGATCCGTCCAAGGACAATCCCAATCTGAATCTACACCGTCCCACAATTTATGCAATTCTTATGACCTCCTTATCTACGGTCCAGTTATTTTTGACTTATCTACACTAAAAGGAGATAGAGAAAATTCTCTACCCATTCTCTGCCTCTTATCTCCCGTCTCTCTCTCTCTCTTGCAAACCTAAATTTCTCCCCCTTTCCCCTACCTTAAATCTAATCTTCTAACGTTAAATCACTAAATCGACCACGAATCTCAATTCATGACCCTAAATCTAATTTTCTACTCAATTCACTCCAAGTATCTAATTTTTTACCACCAAAACCATTTTCTGAAACTCTAATCGACCTTGAATCTCAATTTTGGGTAATGAGCTACTTCTTTTTGTCTTCACTATTTTGAAAAACCAAAATCCTTATCAAAATCCAGAGAAAGAAAGCTACTTCTCATCCTCCTAAACCCTAATAAAACTCAAGAAAGGTAAAGAAGTTGGAAACTTAGTTTTGATCGGATATAACTAAGCGTAAGGCTCTTGAGTTTCGAGAAAGAGAAACTTTTAGGAATGTTTTATCAAATTGCAATTTATGACGATGCACTTAGCTCCAATTTAGTCAGCGATTCACATTTAAAAAATCTTTAGTTTGATAGAAATAGAAAAAGGTTTGGACCAACGTGTTGCAAATAAAGATAATTAGTTCTTGGACATTATTCCTTGTGGTATATTGCACCACCATCCATGAATGAACCCTTTTATTATTGTTATTACCACTTATTCATATCAACAACATCGATGCGTTTTGCAAAGATACACTAATATGTGTTTCCTTTATGCTGAATATTTGAATGATGTTTGTGTTTGCCTAGCCTCCCCTCGAAGAAGGATCAACTCTTCTATCTGTTTCCCACTTTTACGATGGACTTGGATATGTTCTCAGAAAACCTCTTTATATATCCCATCTATATTTTATATTTTGAACACCTTCACTTCTTTGCCAAAGCTTTAAATATCATCAGATTTGTTAGAAATGGTCATTTCTCAAGTTGGATGAAAATTGTAGGAATCTTTTTTGTTCTTTATCATATTCTCTCTTTCAAGATATTCTCAAGTTGTCTGCCCAAGTGTCTTAGTTTTCTTACCGTACGGCGTGGTGTGTGCTTTTCTTTTTTTAAGTGACTGTAAAATGTTACAATCAAAAATCTCATCACCTAAAACTCTTTGATTTTCTTATAGGCTGATGTCTGCGCCTTTTTCGATGTTCATGCACAAGAAGGAAGCAACCCAGGAGGTATCCATCTTGAAATGACTGGACAGAATGTGATTGAGGGCATCAGAGAGTCATTTTTGCATTTTTTTCCCAGATAGTATTTAATTTTTTATTTTTCTGTAAAAGTTTTGAGATTGTAATTTCTTTTTGAGTAAATGATCTTGTAAATTGAGTTAATTAAAATAAAATAAATTAATTTTTTATTCAATTTGGTTCATATTTGTTTTTTGTATTAATTTAAATGTCATTTTGTTATTCATCGGAATAAGAATCGGTCGTCGGAAAGCCTTTTAACATCGGAATATCCAAGAGTTAGTGCAACTAACTTCAGACGTGTTCAAAGTCTATAACGATTACAAACACATACCCCTAAAACACATGTAGCTAGGAAGCGATTATGGTTGGTCTATCTATCAAGCGATCAGCGTTTCACTCGCTCTATTATGGTTGGTCTATCTATCACGCGATCAGAGGTTCACTCGCTCTATTATGGTTGGTCTATCTATGAAACGATCGGCGTTTCACTTGCTCTATTATGGTTGGTCTATCTATCAAGCAATGGTTATTTTGCTTGCTCCAGGGAGGTCGGTCTATCTCTAAAGCGATCATTATTTTGCTTGCTCCCATAAGGTCGGTCTAGCTATGAAGCAATTAAGAAAATAGATGCTACATGAGAGTTGGTTGATTACTAAAGCGATTGCGTAGCTGCTCTATACTTGTACAAATCCCACCTTTTGCAACTAAAGAGCGAGAGCCAAATTAAGTAGATATAATGGTTAGAGCGACTTAATATGGGCTTTTCGCAACCAAAACTGCTATGTTGCTCAAACCAGTTTTTCTTGTAGTGACAAAATCCATGAATTTATTGATCTCCGACACACAGACTTCGCTAGTCCAAGAGGGAAATATAAGTATGGGCATAGAGGTCCATATGTAATTCCATCTTGTAGATATAACGGAAGTACGCACAACAAGCTTGATATCAAGGAAAGAGAGGATATGATGAAGAAGTGCGTCAGGTAATTCGCTAATCCTATCTTCTGCCTCACCAATGCTGGTATTATGCTTTCCCTTGAGTAACTTTTTATTAGTATTCAAATCCATGATCGTTTCAATGAACCCTAACTCAAGTATGCACGGAATTGTCCTAATAAAATTCTAAAAACCCTTTGAGTTTGAGTCAAAACAAATATAGAATTTAAAAGAATTACCTTAGGCTCTGTTGAAGAGAAAATAATTTGTGTAGATGAAATCCTTGAATTACTTTTGTCTTCGATCCCAACTAAACTAAAACGAGGAACTTTATTTGTGGTACCACTCCGTATAGAACTGTATAGACACAGGAAAGACCGTATTGAGAGTGCCTCAAGGGAAACTCCACAATTTCAAAAACCAATTTTTGGAATATATTGAAAGAGCTGGCGAGTCCCTAGTAGTCTATAAGTGTTTTGGAGGAGTCGTTAACTCCGCCGGTAATGTATCAGTAGAGTAGTCTTCCCTTCCTAGCTTGTCTTCCTGATAGGAAAAGCTGAGGCTTTGCTTCAGTTACTGCTGCTCATTGAGTACATAGAGAATGCCCCAAGGGAAACTCCTGAATCCCGGTAAAAGCATAAAGTAAAAAACTCCAAGTCAAGCTTCCAGCAAACCAGTTGAAGAATTTAAGGAGGGTCCAGTCCCACATCTTTGGCCTTTTAATGCTCCTCCAAGCCATCTTCTCGATGTTCAGGTGTCTGTTCCTACGAATAATGCTTGTTGAGAATTTATAGAAATCATATGTTGGATGTATTGTCTCAAGAAATCTCGTTTCTTTGTCAGCTATGATTTCCAGAAAACACAAATGTCATCAGCTGTTTTTACCCATATAACAAGTAGGGCATCCTTAGTTGTTATTAAATTTATAATAAAAACTTTATACGCCTGTGTTTGGAGTAACAATTATGTTTTAGGTGGGGATATAGTTCTTGGAGGATACCACTTAGAGCAACTGCGGTGGTGCGATCAAACCCAAAGATTAAAGAGCGAAAAAAAGACTAAATTTTGGGTTTCGTATGTGATGCAACGCTACGTTGGGAGGAGTAAATTTGGTGGGGCGCAACTTAAAGTTGCGCCCACTCTTTTTTATTTAATTTAATTTATTTATATGGGGCGTAATCATTTCACTACGCCCCATCAGGCGCATCTTTAAGTTGCGCCCCACTTTTTTTTTTTTTTTTTTTATATGGGGCGTAATCATTCCACTACGCCCCATTAGGCGCAACTTTAAAGTTGCGTCCCACTCTATTTTTTTTATTTTTCTTTATATCAGGCTGTTTATGGGTGAAAATAGTTTCTACCGGTTTTGGTAATTGCGGGTGTGAAAGGTGAGAAACAGTTTAAACCCTAAACAATGTACTGCAAGGGAGTACTTTTAAGTTCGAGAGAGCAATCTGTACAAGTCCGGTCTAAACCAAGAAATGGCCGTTCCAGACTTGCTTCGGTCACAAAGTGGAGGAGAAGGGCTGGTTTAGGGAGGAAAGCGAAGAGAGTGTTGAGACCAGAATAATTCTAGAGTGGTGCTTGACTTGTATCAGAAGGTGAGAGCTTTGGGAAAGCTAGCAAGAGTTGCTCTTCTGAGAGTGATGTTTTTCCCCTAACCATGAACTTGTTTTCTGGTGGAAATAGGTAAGCCTATTTATACAAGTCAAGAGAGAAACGTATTATGGCCTCATAAGAGAAGGAAACGGGTGAGTTAAATGGGAAGAGGTGGTAATGCCTGGCATTGATGGAATTTGATGGAATTGATGTCCCATAATGAAGGAGCATTTCACCGTTGCTTATTTCATTTACTGACCACCTTACTCCCATTACACTATCTTGAAGCGGGCATTTGTGTATGCCGCACGCTATACACCACCAAACCAAAACCCTAATGAGCATCCCCCAGTTTGTGTTGATATATCGAACGTTTTTGGAAGACATGTATCACGTTGTTGTGACTTGGCAAGTCAGGCTCGGGGGACTTGCTAGCCTGGTGACCTTCGAAGGTCGAGACTTTGCATCTTGAGAAGAGGGGCAACCGTTGGTACGTTTCATGCCTTTGTTTTGGTACTGAGGGCCATCGGGGTGGCGCGACTAGGTTGGCATGCCGTTGGCATGGCATGGTTTGGCGTGGCCAAACTTAGGTTTTCTGGCCAAAAAGTCATGAGGTGACTTTAGACGGCTAGGATTTTCTCCTGTATTTGGTGGCCACATAGGAAAGGCATGGCCTGGGTGTTGTATATACTTGGCGCGTGGGGCGAATGGTCTGCCATGTACGTATGGCATGGCTAGAGCCAAGGAAAAAACGCTTATCTTGGCATAGTGTGACTAGCATAGCTAGTGCCAAGGCATGGGTGTTTGGCTTGGTGCAGCTAGCTTGGCTAGGTGCGGCTTGGCGCGTGGGGCCAACCATGGTCGCATGGCATATCTATTGCCAAGGCAAGGGAATTTGTCTTGGTGCGGCTATCTTGGCTAGGTGCGGTTTGGTTTGGCGCGTGGGGCCAGGGGTTTTCCATGGTCGCATGGCATAGCTAGGGACAAGGCAAGGGCGTTTTGCTTGGTGCGGTTTGGCTTGGCGCGTGGGTCCAGGGGTTTTCCATGGTCGCATGGCATAGCTAGCTTTGGTAATGTGCATGACCAAGCTAGGGTTTTTGGGCCAAAGTCGTGAGGGGACTTTAGGAGGCCAGGATTTTCTCCTAGGATTGAAGGGCAACCGGTGGTTGTTGCATGCCTTCATTTCAGTAGTCGTGGGGAAAGGCCAGCAGAGTGGCGCGGCATGAGGGGTCATGGCGAGGTATTTTTGGCATGGCGCGACTAGCTTGGTTAGGTGCGTGATCAAGCCTGGGTTTTGGTCCAAAGTCATGAGGGGACTTTAGGCGGCCAGGATTTTCTCCTGGGATTGAAGGGAAACCGTTGATTGTTGCATGCCTTCACTTTAGTAGCCGTGAGGATAATACCAGCAGGGTGGCACGACATGAGGGGCCATGGCGAGGTATTTTTGGCATGGCGCGACTAGCTTGGTTAGGTGCGTGATCAAGCAGGGTTTTAGGACAAAGTCATGAGGGGACTTTAGGCGGCAAGTATTTGCTTCTGGGATTGAAGGGAAACCGTTGTTTGTTGCATGCCTTCACTTTAGTAGCCGTGAGGAGAAGACCAGCAGGGTGGCACGGCTAGGGCCAAGGTAAGGGTGTTTGGCTTGGCGTGGTATGACTAGCATAACTAGGGCCAAGGAAGAGTGCGATTGGCATGGCGCGGCTAGCTCGGGATAGGTGTGGCTGGCATGATTTGCCATTGTCACAAGGGTTCGGCTAGCATAGCTAGGGCCAAGGCAGAGTGCGATCGCCATGGCATGACTAGCTTGGGCTAGGTGTGGCTGGCATGATTTGCTATTGGCACAAGGGTGCGGCTAGCATGGTTGGCATGCTTTGGTGCGGTTGGTGTGGCTGGCATGGTTCACCATTGGCACAGGGGTTCATCTAGCATAGCTAGGGCCAAGGCAGAGTGTGATTGGCATGGCGCAACTAGCTTGGTCTAGGTGTGGCTGGAACGATTTGCCATTGGCACAAGGGTTCGGCTAGCATAGATAGGGCTAAGGCAGAGTGCGATTGGCATGGCGCGTCTAGCTTGGGCTAGGTGTGGCTGGCATGATTTTCCATTGGCACAAGGGTTCGGCTAGCATAGCTAGGGCCAAGGCAGAGTGCGATTGGCATGGCGCGGCTAGCTTGGGATAGGTGTAGCTGGCACGATTTTCCATTGGCACAAGGGTTATGCTAGCATAGATATGGCCAAGGCAGAGTGCGATTGGCATGGCGCGGCTAGCTTGGGATAGGTGTGGATGGCATGATTTTCCATTCGCACAAGGGTGCGGCTAGCATGGTTGACATGCTTTGGCGCGGTTGGTGTGGATTGAATGATTTGCCATTGTCACATGGGGAATTAGGGTTTGGTTTGTCGTAACCCTAATTTGAAAATATACCCCGGTAATTATTTAGAGACACATTAAAAGATTTTCAGTAAATGCTTGTTACTTTAAATGTTGTGAAGTCACTGTCTGCTAGGGTTTAGTGTTTAACGATTTTAACCCTAAACTAAAAACCACCATCAACATTAAGTCCCCTGCTTAGCTCGGAACAGGTGCGTTGTTGCGAGGTAAGCATATGATGGTGACAGACAAGGACGGGATCGAGGTGTAAATCATTGCAAAGATGGTCAGGAGAATCCGACTAACCTTTTGTGTGGTAAAGATAGTTTTGGCTTCCCTTGTTGGCGGCCCTGCGTAAGTCATACTTGGAATGCAAACTGCAGAGTGATGATACGAAAGTTACCCGCTTGTTCTGGTGGTACCTCTCCACGGCAAAGGGGTGCGGTCTTGGAGGTCGGAGCAAGTGGATGGCTTGGACCTAAGGGCCGAGAGGTGGCATGGCCATGACCGCGGCAATGGCATTGTGGGGCTGCGGTGATGGAGCGAGGGATTGGTTAAGGCCACGACAACGGAATACATGGGCGACTAGGCGCGGTGGGGCCGTGGTATGGTGTGATGGGGCTGTGATGCGGCGTGAGTGGTCTTGGACGTGGAAGTTGGTATTTGCGGGACCGGTTTCCTCTTTTCCCCTCTTGGCTCAAAATAGGAAATACTTTCTTTGTTCAAACTCCCACATACCATGTGTATATAAAAGGAGGGTCGGCTTCTATTTTGTTTCACGCCTACTTATTCCTCCCAGCCGTGTGACAGCAGTAAAGCAGGGCGGACTAGCGAATCCTAGGTACGCCTTCCGATACTTCTCTTTAATTCTTCTCTCTTTTTTTCTTTTTTTTTCTAGTGTAAACCCTAGTTGTAGGCACACCTTTTCATGACTTTGTAGAGATGTTGGCGTAGATTTTAGGTATTTTTTGCCCTAGCTTGTTGTAACACTTAAGCATGGATACCATAGTAATGTCGACCGCCCTACCCACTGTGCAAGGTAGGCACTTTGATAGTAATGGCCCTGTCCTTTCACGAAAAAACCCAGCTTCTAGTGTTTTCTCCTCGTTTTGGTGCGGCCGTGTGTATGGTTTCCCTGGTGGGTTACTCCTCCTTGGTTGGAAAAGAATTCTATGCCATAGGGCACGACCTTGAAACAAATTGGCTTGCGTCTTGGGTGAAAAATAAGTTTTGTGCACTTTCTGTAATAATGTCCCTTCGTATTGCTCCATTGTAGTTATTTGAGAAAATCTTATTTATGATGTCACTTGAGGAGAGTTCTGCTGTACCGAAATACGTTTGAAATTCCAAACCAAACGTGGATGATGAATTCTTCACCACATCGGCCACGGATAGGATAAACCATCCCAGTTATGTGTCGATTCTTCTGAATGGCTCGGAAAGCGAAGGAGAGGATCGATCGGTTCGGACAGGAGGCGTAATAAGGTTTTTCCTTCATAGAAGAGAATATCATGCTTCTTCTGTCGATTTTAAAATCCCTGCATGTCCGTTGCGTTCCTTTGAGAAATGGACACGATTTTTGATGGACCAGGAAACTGTAAAGACCAATTTGATTAGGGCGCAAAATGTCGGTGTTGTTGCGGATTCTGTAGTGCTTCAGATTAGGAAAGACATTCCAGGGTTGGTTTCTTTTTTTTCCAGATGGTGTCCGGACACCCATACGGCCGTATGCAGGTGAGGCGAAATGACCATTTCTTTGGAAAGTGTGGTTGTACTGCTAAACCTTCTCGTGGTTGGAAACCTTGATGTTAAGTTGTCCGTTGATGAAGAAGAAATGCATGACGCTCTAGTTGTGAAATCAAAGGGGTATGTTCCGAAAAAGAATGAGACGAAGTGCTTCTATGACTGGTGGGTGTGCAAGTGGTTTCCTGACACCTTAGAGCCAAACCAGAAGAATAGTACGCTTCATGTTGCAGCGTTCTTGGCTCTTTGGCTATCCAGGGATATTTTTGATGACGGCTCGGGAAAGAAAGAGATAAGACATGGACTTATCAAATTTGCCATGAAATTGGAAAAAGGTGTCATTCTTCCCCTCGGTGATTTGTTTCTTGGTTCCTTGTATGCATACCTGGACCAGATGGTTTCGGACATGCGTGCCTCGAATGGTCATATGAAGGTGGATTCGTACGTTCATGCCGCCTTTCTCCAGGCATGGTTGTGGGAGCATTTCGCGAAGTATTCCCCGAAACCTTTGGCTATACTTCCTGAGTCTTGGGGTGGCTCTAGAATATTGCGTTGGTCGAACAGGCGTAGAAAACCCGATATGAAGCTGATTATGTTTCTTGACAACTCGTATGCGGTTAATTTTCGTCCATGGGATCTGGTGCATGCATCCATATCTCAGGTTAGTACCTTTGCTCCTGCCTCGAACATGTCTTTGTCTTCTGATGATGAGGGCTTGAGCGTTGGAGAGATGGTGTTCAAGCTTAGCTGAATGCCTGGTCACGTACAATCTTTTTTTCGAGGAGCTTGCAAAGAGATTTCCTATAATGTTGATAGATCTGCTCGACATATGGGTTTTGACCAAGGGGTCCCACTTGTTCATCAGCAGTGTGTTCAAGAAATTCCATTGTCGACTGTCCTCGATGCCAGTGCTCTTTTTTCGGGTAAAAGCCTTGTTTTTATAACACATTTTGGCAGGATGAATTCCTTGTCATCCAAGAATTTATGAAATCCGTGGTGGAGAATACCCGTGGTATGCTTTCCGTCGAGGTTTTGGAAAAGCATCCGTTATTGATGGATACTTCTTCAATTAAAAGAAAATATGTCGGTCTAGAAGCGGAAAGTTCCCAGGTGAAGGAGCGAAGGTATAAAAATATTGCAGGATGTTTCCGGTCAGACTCCACAGGTTTCCGACTTTTAGTTCAACCAATATGCGGGTATGTACGGATCTCCTCTTGACTTTAGCTTGGAACGTCTATATATTTGTTCCTTTTCTAAGAATGAGACCTTGTGTTCCGTCCAGGGTCTCAGTAGTACGAACGCCTTTGCCAAACTTGCGAGCAGTCAAAAAGTATCATTTTTCGATACAAAGAGTAGCGTTGTCGAGCCTATCCATAGTGATGAAGAATCCGAGAAGGATGAAAGTTCTGAGTCTGGTGATGGTGAGAGTAGTTCTTATGACAACAGTGCTGAGTCTTCCTCTAGTCAGTCTGAAAGTGAATCAGTGAGTCTTCCCCACGTTTTCTTCATTTCCCCTCTTATTTTTTATTTTTTTTATTTTTCCAGTAAACTAAGTCTAGATTTTTAGGAAGAGATCGCTCATGGGGATGATCTTGAAGTGGATGACCAGCAGAGCAAAGACGTAAACGTACTTCCTACTGTGGAAAATGCACCAGCTAGCGATTTGGACATGGAGATTCATTGTCCCGATGGCGCCGCCGTGACTCAGGTGGAGGAGGGAACTTCAGGGGGTGAAATTGTGGTTAGGGTCCCCTTGCCAGTTGCTGATTCAGTTGCAGGTGTCACCTTCAATCCTCCGTATCTGGTCCCTTTCCACGGTCATTTGTTGATCGGTGGATTTAGCATCCCAGCTAAACATGCGACGTTGTACACCAAGATTTGGGAAATCTATGGTCACATTTCCACAACTAAGAAAATCATTAGTCGACATGCGTTGGTCAAGCGTGTGGAGGAGGCCTTGTCTTCGATTGATGAGATGTGCAACGTGACTGGTCATATAGTTTCTGAGGATGTAATCTCGAGCTGGAAGTTCCATCGTGACATGTGCATGGACTTCGAATTCAACGTTCCTTGGTTCGTTAAAGGTCTCTCTGATGTTGAATGGTTGCTAGTCGAAATAGTCGAATGTCCATCCGCAGACATGGTGAAGAAGCAGGAAGCGGAATTCAAGAAGTTGTGTCGATAACTGAAATTTAAAAGGGTGGCTCTCCAGATCACAAAGGAGGCCTTCTCCAAGAGGGGCAAGCTGTTGTTGGAAAACTTTCCTTGAATATATATCTGTTTTTTGGACCTCTTACCTTTAGTGTTTTTTTTTTTTGAAATGAAAATGAGACGTCTAGTTTTTGGTTTTTGAGTTTTTGGTTTTCTCGGGTTAATAGACAAATACTACCTTGACGGTTTTGGATTACATATACTTTTTTTTTGAATTAAATGTTTAGGATGATCGTGATTAAAAATGACGCGGACGTCCCGGTAAAACCATGGAACCGTGTGTTGGTAGATGACGTAGGGTAAACTATGTATCTTTTCTTGAAATCTTGAAATAGTAAACCACGTATCTTGTCTAGGTAAGACTTACTTGGTTTTTAGGTCTCCTGATGAAAAGTGAACCTTCCGGGTATAAGACCGAGTCTTACGGGAAATACCACCATGGGAATTCCCTAGTCGTTATTGAGCCGTCTGATAACCGAGCAGTTGATCCTTGGGTGGATCGTCTGCTTGTATCTTCTGGGAAGTCCCCAGTCATCCCTTGTCGTGTCATGACTGATAATGAGTCGCCGAGTGACTGAGTCGGAGTGAGTCTCCTTCCCTTACCATCTTGACGTCTGGGTCGAAGAACGAGATTGACAGTCGAAAATTGACATTGTCACCGATAGATCAATCCTCCCGATGTGGTCGCCAATTGTTTATGGGTGAAAATAGTTTCTAACAGTTTTGGTAATTGTGGGTGTGAAAGATGAGAAATATTTTAAACCCTAAACAATATACTACAAGGGAGTACTTTTAAGTTCGATAGATCAATCAGTACAAGTCCGGCCTAAACCAAGAAATGATCGTTCCAGACTTGCTTCAGTCACAAAGTGGAGGAGAAGGGTTGGTTTAGGGAGGGAAGCGAATAGAGTGTTGAGACCAGAATAATTCTAGAGTGGTGCTTCACTTGTATCAGAAGGTGAGATCTTTGTGAAATCTAGCAAGAGTTGCTCTTCTGAGAGTGATGTTTTTCCCCTGACCAAGAACTTGTTTTATGGTGGAAATAGGTAAGCATATTTATACAAGTCAAGAGAGAAAAATATTATGTCCTCATAAGAGAAGGAAACGGTTGAGTTAAATGGGAAGAGGTGGTAACGCCTGGAATTTATGGAATTGATGTCCCATAATGAATGAGAGTTTCACCGTTGCTTCTTTCATTTACTGACCGCCTTACTCCCATTACATTATCTTGAAACGGGTATTTTCCGCACATTATAGACCACCAAACCAAAACCCTAATAAGCATCCCCCTGTTTGTGTTGATGTCTCGAATGTTTTTGGAAGACATGTAGCATGTTGTTGTGACTTGGCAAGTCAGGCTTGGGGGACTTTCTATCCTATTGACCTTCGAAGGTCGAGACTTTGCATCTTGAGAGGAGGGGAAACCGTTGGTGCGTTGCACGCCTTTGTTTTGGTAGTGAGGGCCATCGTGGTGGCGCGACTAGGTTGGCATGGCATGGTTTGGCGTGGCAAAACTTAGGCTTTCGGGCCAAAAAGTCATGAGGTGACTTTAGATGGTTATGATTTGCTCATGGGTTTGAACGATGGCCATTGATGGCCGCATGCCTTCGGTTTGGTGGTCGCATAGGGAAGGCATGGCCAGGGTGTTGTTTAGACTTGGCGCATGGGGCCAATGGTCTGCCATGGACGTATGGAATGGCTAGGTCCAAGGCAAAGGAGCTTGGCTTGGCATAGTATGACTAGCATAGCTAGGGCCAAGGCATGGGTATTTGGCTTGGTGCGGCTAGCTTGGCTAGGTGCGGCTTGGCGCGTGGGGCCAAGGGTTTTCCATGTTCGCATGGCATAGCTAGGGACAAGGAAAGGGTGTTTGGCATGGTGCAGTTTGGTTTGGCGCGTGGGGCCAGGGGTTTGCCATGGTCGCATGGCATATCTAGGGCCAAGGAAAGGGCCTTTGGCTTGGTGCGGTTTGGCTTGGCGTGTGTGGCCAAGGGTTTTCCATGATCTCATGGCATAGCTACCTTTGTTCAGGTGCGTGACCAAGCTAGGGTTTTTGGGACAAAGTCGTGAGGGGACTTTAGGCGGCCAGGATTTTCTCTTGGTATTGAAGGGAAACCGTTGATTGTTGCATGCCTTCAGTTCAGTAGTCGTGGGGAAAGGCCAACAGGGTGGCACGAATATCTTAGTTAGGTGCGAGATCAAGCCAGAGTTTTGGGCCAAAGTCATGAGGGTACTTTATGCGGCCAGGATTTGCTCCTATGATTGAAGGGCAACCATTGATTGTTGCATGCCTTCACTTTAGTATACGTGAGGAGAAGTCCAGCAGGGTAGCATGGCATGTGGGGCCATAGCGAGGTATTTTTGGCATGGCGCGACTAGCTTGGTTAGGTATGTGGTCAAGTCAGGGTTTTGGGCCAAAGTCATGAGGGGACTTTAGGCGGACAGGATTTTCTCCTGGGATTGAAGGACAACCGTTGATTGTTGCATTCCTTCACTTTAGTAGCCGTGAGGAGAAAACCAGCAGGGTGGCACGGCTAATGCCAAGGTAAGCGTGTTTGGCTTGGCGTGGTATGACTAGCATAGCTAGGGCCAAGGCAGAGTGCGATTGGCATGGCGCGGCTTTCTCGGGATCGGTGTGGTTGGCATGATTTTCCATTGGCACAAGGGTTCGGCTAGCATATCTAGGGAAAAGGAAGAGTGTGATTGGCATGGCGCGACTAGCTTGGGCTAGGTGTGTCTGGCATGATTTTCCATTGGAACAAGGGTTCGGCTAGCATAGCTAAGGCCAAGGCAGAGTGCGATTGGCATGGCACAGCTAGCTTGGGATAGATGTGGATGGCACGATTTTCCATTGGCACAAGGGTTCGGCTAGCATAGCTAGGGCCAAGTCAGAGTGTGATTGGCATGGCGCGGCTATCTTGGGATAGGTATGGCTGGCATGATTTTCCATTGGCACAAGAGTACGGCTAGCATGGTTGACATGATTTGGCACGGTTGGTGTGGATGGCATGATTTGCCATTGGCACAGGGGGAATTAGGGTTTGGTTTGTTGTAACTAGGGATGCACAAAACTGAACCTAAACCGAGAACCGAAAACGGAACCGTCATTTTTTAACCGAACGGAACCGGAACCGAATCTCAATGGTACATTCACGGTTGTTTGTATCATGTAACCGAAAAGTTCGGTTTCAGTTTAGGTTATGCCCAAAAAATGTAACGAGAAACCATTAGTTAACCGATAAATATTAGCCTTAGGATTAAAATATATATTAGCCGTAGATCTTCAGTATAAGACTCTAAATTAACCTAAAAACTATTCATACTTTTATTTCAATCTCCCTTTCTTTATTTTTCTCGGCTGCTGCTAAATTCTTTTCTTCTTCTTCATAGATTCATCATCACCAACCTCACGTTTTAACCCCACCAGTACCTTTCCAACACCAGATTCACCAGAACTACCACCACCTTCTTTTTCGATTTATGTTCACAACTAATTTAACTTCATTCAACTAATTTGGATTCATAACTTTTGGATCAATCTTTGATTGATGTGCATGTTTGATGTTATTTCTAAAGGTATGTTCGATTACTGATTTATGTTAAGATCCACCTGATTTGTTTGTATTTATGCATGTTTAATGTTTGTTTCAATTTGGACCTTAACTATTTGAATTATTAGTTTTTGATAATTTAGTTTCTAATGAGTTTTGGTTTTGACTTGTATGGTTGGGAAGAAATTCAGTAATCAATATAAGGCAACAATTGAAATTGATTTCCTGACTAAGAAAATCAGATTTGAAGATTGGATTTTTATTCTACAGGTTAGACATCTTGCTTATGAAAGATGAGCAGGTTTGGGTCTAAAGCTTTATTTTTCAGTATGGGTTTTGTTTATTTTTTCTAATTGTTGAGTAAATTTATTTAATTTTCTCTGGATTTTTGGCGAACTTGTTTGATTTGATTTGTAAGAGGAGGTTACTGGGAAGAAATGGAATTTATTTGGAACTTCCAAGTAGCGAACTTGAAATCTGTGTGGTAATTGATTTTACCTTACTTTATAAGTATCACCTGGAGAGACTCTTGCTTGTTACTGATTTCTTATGTTTTTTCAGTCTTTGTATATATTATTATAACTTGTTTTTATGTTTATGTGTTTGGGGGATGCTTCTGGTGCAAGGATCTCATCTTTGAATTTCACAAAGTGTAAGTTATAAAATTGATTCAGTATATATTGTTGTTACAAAAAAATTGTTTTGGGGTTTCTTCTTAATGTTTTGTTTCTCATTTTGTTCTAGTACCTTTCTGCCTAGATAATTTCTATATAAGAGGGAAATGCTAAGTCGTTCAGAAAGTAATAATTTCTTCATGAGGTTAATAATGAACCAGTCAAAGTAGTTGTTGCAGACATTCTCCAAGATGTTGTCTTTCCCTGTGGAAATAACTTTCTGGTATGCTTTTATTTTATTCGATAAGTGAGTTTTGTTGAAGTTATAACTTAAAACATTGCGTTGAGCTCAGCTGGTTTACTAATGCATGAATAACAATTACGTTTGTAGTGTGATACAACTTGAAATAGGATTAGATTTATGATTTAAGTAGCATTATGAAACATCATAACACAAATTTCATGAAGCATTAGAATTTGTGCTTTTGGCACACATATTGTTATCTGCTTCTTACTCTTAATACAAATTTTCTCATGGATTTTTTTTTTTTAATTGCAGTCTGGTTGTTGTAAACCACCACAAGAATGTGGCTTTGTAATTTGTATCCAAATTTGCAGCGGTTTGGGATAACGGTAACACCACCTCAGCAATCCCTTATTGTCAGGCTTGGAAACCTTCTCCTGCTATTTGTTTTGACTGTAAATCTTGCAAGGAAGGAGCTCTTGCTAACTTGATTGGATGAAAGTATATGTCCTGGATATCATTTGATGAAGCACTTCTATTGTGTTTGACATTGAAAAAAATTCGGTTTGACATGTTTATTTATGACTCATCGTTAGTAAGTGGCCTATCAGTTTTGTGAAACTGACATAAATAAGGATTTTTTTTTACTTTGCTGGTTAACCATAACCGACCGGTTTTGTACAAAACCGAGTTAAAACCGAACCGAACAAAATCGAATAAGTTAATGGTTTCATTGGTTTTCAAAACTGGAAACTGAGTACTTTGGTTTCCGTTTTGGTTTAGCCAAAAACCGATAAAAACCGAACCATGTGCAGCCCTAGTCGTAACCCTAATTTGAAAAATATACCCTGGTAATTATTTAGAGACACATTAAAAGATTTTCAGTAAATGCTTGTTACTTTAAATGTCGTGACGTCACTGTCTGCAAGGGTTTAGTGTTTTATGATTTTAACCCTAAACTAAAAACCACCATCAACACAGGCGTAATTCTTACCTTACGCCCCATCAGGCGTAACTTTAAATTACGCCCGAATAAAACCAAACCAAAGATCAAATTGTTTCTAAGGTAAAATTACTTCTACCCCAAACACATAATTTTGGTGATGCTTTTGTTGGGAATCGATCGTTGCTTCAATCTTCAAGTAATTTCTAGAAAAAGGAGAAAGAGGGGGGTACCTGAAAAAAACCCTCCGATGCTAAAGTCAGAATAGGATTTTTCTAACATGTATTTTTGGTTTGAAGATTGCTTACCTTTTTGGTTGTAAAATCATCCCTTTATAGGTCACGATTTTCCGTTTTAGTAGCAGGCATCAATTGCAGTAATGGCCCTGCATGCCTGCTGTTATGACTGGCCATTAAATGCCTCTTGTAGTAACTGGCCCTGCATTCCTGCATGGTTGCATGACTCTGGCATTGATCACCTGCATGCTCCCAGAATATTCTTAGTAACTTTCATCATAGTTAATGAGCCATAATGGGGTGTGGATAACCAATAGTGTAAGAGAAGTGGGTGTAATTAGGACCCGTGCCTTTGAATTTTACAAATTTTATATCGTGGGAATGGTTTTAAAAAATCTACTGTAACAGTATAAATAACAATATCAAATTTAGAGTTTTCACGAAAAATTGGAGGTGCTTATCATTTTAGGCACAATTTTCGAAAATTAAATGTATATCCGTTATGCAAACTATCACAAAAGGATACATAATACTTTATGTAGCCATATTTTGATTTATGCATCAACTAATTTTCCGTTGCAACTTATAAAACGATGTACTCCCTCTGTTTTCAAGAAAAGTGATACTTTCACTGTAGGCACAATTTTCGAAAATTGAATGCATTATGCAAACCACCACAAAGGATGAATAACACATTATGCAACCATATTTTGGTTTATGCATAGGATAATTTCGGTTTTAGGAAAAAGTGACACTTTCACCCGTGCCAGGAAAAAAATGATACTTTCGCGTTGTGTAAGGAAAAATAATATTCTTACGTTGATTTCTTCGTTCGGCCATCCCACTGTAATAACGGTCATCTAGTTTATTTTATATTGGGTGAGGAGAAACAAATTTATTGATCTCATCTACGGATGGATTCGATGGAATATCAATTTTCATTATTGCCCTTAATACGGTCTGCGTATCTCACTAGTTCTCCTCGTCGTCTTCACCCTTTCTTAAAAACTACACCTGGCAATGGATATTTTAATTTTTAAATCAAAAAACTATGTTTGCTAGGAATATGAGAGGAAATCAACAAAAATTAATTGATTTTTTAATTAAAACCCGTGGGGTATACCAGTTAATTGGGGTATATTAAATGAGACAAAATATGGTCATTTTGAAGTAAAAGAGGTTACCCTTAAACCAAATATTTTCAAAATGATAAAAATGTCTTTTTTTTAATTAACACTAAAAACTGATTAGGTTAATTAATTGAGTTTAGATAAAAAAATTGAAAATGAAAATTTAGTAGGTTAAACCTTTAATCCGTCTTATGAGTACGATAAAGATCAAAAAAATTGGTTTTCAAAAATGTGATAGGTCGAAAGGTCGACGTTTGAATAAGGTGTCAACTATATTTAATAGGCATGGTATACGTTTGAATAAGATGTCGATCGGGTTTAATGCCTATATGGTCCTTGGATGAAGAAAACACCGAATTATTTTTTGGCGGCAAGGTATTTAAATGAAGAACATGCCGACTTTATTTTTTTTGACACACATGAGATGGCTATTGAAAAATATTAGTCGAGCAAGGTCTCTACAAAAAAACCCCGCATTTGTTGAAAAATATCACGGGCCGTTGAAAATACCTTAGGCTATATTTGACCGGCAAGGTATTTAAATAAAGAACATGCCGACTTTATTTTTTTTGACACACATGAGATGACTACTGAAAAAATATTAGTCGGCAAGGTCTACAAAAACAACTACGCCGGCTGTTGAAAATACCCCGCCGGATGTTTGGTCGGAAAGGTCTTCAAAAAATACCTACTTGCAATTTGTTGAAAAATTTTTACGATCGCCCCCATAGGCATTATGAAAAGTCGGCAAGATATGCATGTTACGACCTTGCCGACCAAAAAAACACATAAATCATAATTTTGCCGGAACGGAGGAGTTTTTCTGATGTGGGTCTTACCGCTGTGCCGTCTACGTGGAAGGGGATATATCAAGTTACATCAGATTTTCCGGCGACTTCATGTAACAAGAAGTTGGAATGGCAACAAAAGCAAGGCTCTCAATATACAAAATTTGTTGGAAACAAGGATGTCTGGACGCTGATATTTTAGCTGTTTCCGACGGTGTCGACGTGATATCGACTTCGGTTAGTTTATCCGGCCAAAACGACTACGACAGCGACTCGTTCGCAATCGGAGCTTTCAGAGCCGTTGAAAAGGGTATTTTCGTATCTGCAGCAGGTGGTAATTCAGGCCCTGAGGCAGCAACAGTTGAAAACATTGCTCCGTGGTTATTAACCGTCGGTGCGTCATCAATGGACCGGAGTTTCCCAGTCGATACAGTCTTTACTCCGGAGATGGACTAGACCACAAGGTTCAGTATCCTCTTGTTTATGCTGGTGACCATGGTCATGAACTTTGTTTACCAGGGACATTAATTAGCGACGAAGTCAAGGGCACAATCGTCGTTTGCGATCGCGGTGCTGACAGTAACGTTGAAAAGGGTAGTGTCGTTAAGTTAGCCGGCGGTGTAGGAATGATTTTGGCCTGTACTGCCACTACCGGAAATACAAATTCTGCTGATGTACATATTCTTCCATCGGCATTGGTTGATCCAACGACTGGAGATAAAATCAAAGAATACATCGAGTCGGCAGCTTCACCAACGGCTACGCTAGTTCCACATGGGACAATAATTGGCCCATCTCCGGCGGCTCCACAAGTTGGTTCTTTCTCCGGTCGGGGGGGCCTAACGAGGTAACTCCACAGATTATCAAACCGGATATTATTGCACCAGGGGTGAATATTTTGGCAAGTTGGACCGGAGCAGTGAGTCCATCTGAGTTAAGTGTTGATCCAAGACGAGTTGAGTTAAATTTTCAATCAGGTACTTCAATGGCCTGTCCACATGTTAGTGGGCTTGCTGCACGTAAACCCATCCAAAATGGAGTCCAGCTGCTATAAAATCAGCCCTTATGAGTTATGACCACTGCTTACAACTTGGATAATTTGGGTGGGAAGATCAATGATGTGTACACTAACAACGATTCTACACCACACCAACATGGCTCCGGTCACGTAGATCCAAACCGAGCTGTTGATCCCGGTCTGATATATGATCTTGGTACCGATGATTATATCAAGTTTTTGTGCTCCAGCGAATACAGCCAAGATATAATAGCAGTGCTAGTCAAGGACCGTTCAGTCGATTGTACTACAAGTCTACAATGACATTTGCTAATGGGCCTGGTGATCTTAACTACCCGTCTTTCTCGGTTGTTTTCAAGTCCGATAACGAAGTTGTGAAGTACCGTAGAGTTGTAACCAATGTCGGAAAATCAGCAAAAGCGGTTTATAAAGCCAAGGTAACGAGTGTCGGAGCCGTATATGTGAAAGTGATCCCGAGTAAGCTTGTGTTCAATGCAAGAAACAAGTAGGGGTGAGCATTTGGCCCATAATCCGCGGATTTAACCGGGACCAATCGTTCTTTTGTGGATGGATGCCGGACCGTTCATTAATTGGTTGGATGCTTGATGGAATTTTGAAATCCAACGGATAACGGATCGGTCCGGATGCAACCATGAAAATCCGTTGGACATCCATATCCGTTAAATTAAGGGCATTTATATAGTTCTAGAAAATACTATGGATCATTTAGGAATTTATAAGATGTTTGCTTGGGGTGTTGTACATGACATTTTTATATTTGTATACATATATAGGATATGTAGGTTTTATAAGGAGTCATTTGTGTTAGCTTTATTTTCTTACTATAATTTTTAACTAAAACAAATTCATTGGATTATCCGCATCCAATCCGTCCATTCGTGCATCCATTGAATCTGGATTGGATGCGGATGCAAAATTTGAAATCCGTAGTGCAATGGATTGGATGCGGATGAGGCGAAAACCGGTCCATACCTGTAAACAAGACCCTTTCTTATGAGATCCAATTTACTAGTTTAGCCGGTAAATGTGATGGCGAGCCCAAGTTTGGTTTCGTAGAGTGGAGAGATGGGGATCATGTCGTTCGAAGCCCAATTGCATATTCATGGGATAGCTCTGGCTCACCGTATTACTATGTGGAAACTACAGCCACACCCATTCTCACAAACTTTCCTACTGTGAAACCCACGCCCAAAAATTTACAGGCGCGCACCCATTTTTTGGGTGAAAATTATTCCCACACCCAGATTTTTATAAATTAGTCTGGTTCTCTTCGTTTCTCTTTTATTTTTTGTGATTTATTTCTTCCTTCATCTTCTCTCTTTTAATCAAGGAATAAGGTGTTTAGCAAATCGATCTGTGATGGGTATGACGAATTGAAGAATTAGGTCACAGTAGCAGTAGCAGCAGAAAAGCTCTGAATAATCGTTGAGAAGAAGGAAAAGCTCTGAATAATCGTTGTAACAGTAGCAGCACCAACAAACAGTCCAAAAAAAAAAAAAAAAACCATAATTGTATCCTTACAATCCTAAGTTTCAATTTCATCTTCATCTAACTTCCAATTTCATCTTCAATCTAGATTTTCAAAATCTGGGTCTTGTCTCTTTTCTAATTTTGGAATCTCAATCAAGGAAAAACAAAGAAAAAGAATGGCGACTCGTTTTCAAATAGGCTATGCATTCAAACCAAACATGAAGAATTTCATCACAGATGCAGTGGTGAATGAATCGCAACAAAGAGGTATTGATCTTATCAAGATAGATACTGAGAAACCATTGATAGAACAAGGTCCATTTGATTGTATTTTGCAGAGATTATCTACTGAGATTTGGTTCAAACAGTTAGAAGAATATTCATCCCTAAACCCTGATGTTTTGATTATCGATCCTCCTTCCAAAATTAAAGTTCTTCATGATCGTTATTCAATGTTACATTGTGTAGAAGATATGATGAAAATGAAAGGTCATGAGACTGAAATCGGAATGGACACTTTTAGTATCCCGAAACAGGTTCTGCTAACTGATGTTGATTCGTTGATGAATGTGAATTCGGAGGGGGGGATTGCAGCTGAAATTCCCTTTGATTGCAAAACCAGAAATCGTTGATGGGAGTATGCAGTCGCATAAGTTGTCATTGGTGTATAATCTGGAGTCTTTGAGAAAGGTTCAAACCCCGATTGTTTTGCAAGAGTTTTTTAATCACGGCGGTGTTATGTTCAAAGTGTATGTTGTTGGTGTTGTTGTTGTGCAAAGATGGAGTCTGTTGGCTAGTGCGCGCTGCAATGGTCATAGCTGTGACCAATGGGTTCGAGAAAGTGAATGATGGGTCTGTATTGGGAGCTCTGAATGCTACAATGGAGCTGGTGAAGCATTGTGGTCTTGATCGAGAAGCAATTGGCTGCAAAAAAGGTCTATTCGTTATCTGCAATAGCCGATGATTGGATGATTGCTGAGATGGCTTTGTATGAGGTGATGATATTTTAGAAGCTGGAAAATAGGAAGAGGGGGTTGAGATGTTCCAGTTTGATTGCCGGTAGAGAGGCTCAGCAAATGAAGTTGTTGCCCTGGACAAGCAGAGATGGTATATACGTGATGGTGATAGTCGTCATTTGTTAACTGATTTAAAGTAACATGTACGTAGGAGCCTGACATGATTTACCAAGCCACTGTAAAGAAAGACGGTGTCATCGTTTGACGGTAAGGGACTACATCAAGTACATATGAATGGTCAACATTTGGCCTTGAAGTCCACAATTTTTACTCAAATACTACCTTTTCCTTTGTTTTTAAAGCAGAGGAGCTTCTCAAATTCTAAGTCAAGTGCTAAACTAAAAGCGACATCAGAATGGATTCCAAGAAGCGAATCCGTGCAGAAGATTATGAGGTAAACTTTCTTAAAGTTTCTACTTCTTTTTCCTTTTCTATTTTATATTGCAGTTGCTATGTAAATGATTCTCTCTATTTTCTTTGAACAGGGTGGAATTGATGATCAACAGAAGATGATGATTCATGAATTGGAGAGTGAAGTTATACAGAGACAATCTAAGTTGCATGATATGCGTATTCCCAAAACACCTTTGGAAATTGCATTAGTCAAGCTTTCTCAATTTGAGATGTTGAGATGTTGAGATGTTGCAGTTTGATTGCCGGTAGAGAGGGTCAGCAAATGAAGTTGTTGACGTGGACAAGCGGAGATGGTATATACGTGATGGTGATGGGCGTTGGATTCTTGGCTGATGGAGGAAACAAAGAAGCTATAGTTGACTTGAAGTTTGTATGAACTATAAATTGTGAACCATGGAGATTCAATGGATTGATGCCGAGGAGATTCAATGAAAGTGTTGGGAAAGTGGTTGATGTTAAGTCTTGCAGTCCAATGCAAGATTTCCTGTCGACAAAATTTGTTGCATAACTTGTTATGCTGTCCGGAAAATGGTTGCATAACACGTTATGCATCTATTATTGTAGGTGCATGACAAGTTATGCAACCTTTTTTTGTTTGCATAACTTGTTATGCAGTACATAGAATGGTTGCATAACACGTTATGCAGCTACTTTTTGTTAGTATTGAAACCAACAAAAAAAAAGGTTGCATAACACGTTATGCACCTATAATAATAGTTGTATAACCTATTATGCATCTATAAATTTTGTTGCATAACCTGTTATACATCCGAAAATATGACTGCATAATGCGTTATGCATTGAGAAAATTGTTGCATAATCTTTTATGCATTGAGAAAATTGTTGCATAATCTTTTATGCATCGAGAAAATTGATGCATAACCTGTTATGCATCCGAAAATATGATTGCATAATGCATTATGCATCAATTTTTTATATGTACGCGCTAAAATCAACCAAAAAATGGTAATATAACTTGTTATAGATGCATAACTTTGTTATCCAAATGCATAATTTGTTATGCAGTGGAGAAAATGGTTGCATAATTTGTTATGCGTCTGCAGAATGTGTTATGCATCGTTTTTTTGGTGGCTGCATAATGGTTATGTATGAAGTTTTCGAAAATTTTGCCTAAAGTGATGATCACCTCCGATATTTTCGTGAAAAACAAAAATTTGATATTGTTGTTTGTACTCGTTGCGTAGCTCTCTTAAAAAGATTTCCAACGATATAAAATTTGTAAAATTCTAAGGCGCGGATTTTTAGATATGTTATGTCCAAGTTGCGCTTCAATTATACCCCGAAAAATTAGGCTGCATAACGAGTTATGTCTGAAAAGATAGTATGCATAACGAGTTATATATTGATTCATAATAATTTCATATAATTATGGGTGTCACCGTATCAAAAATTAATTGTGGGCTTGACAACGAGAATATTATTTTTTTTGGGTCTCCCCCTAATTTTCCCTATTACTATTCCATTTAATGATTCAATTCTATCCTTTGCTTCGTTGGTAGCCTATAAATATTAGTTTGTAGTTGGATAGAATGATCAATGGAATAAGATTGCAAAGATATTTATCTCTGCAAAAAGTAAGAGAAAGCTTGACTCTGGAGGTGCGATTTTGACCGAGTCAAGCCAATTAGGGTTCTAAGTTTTCACCTGAAACTGACGAATCCCCCCCCCCCAATCTAATCTTAAGTTATTTCGAATCCCATAATTCACATAATTTTGAGACAACGTAAAAACCTAAATCGAATTGGAGTGGTAGCCGGTAGATCGAGAACTATCGTCCACCAGAATTGATTGATGGAGAAATAATGGTTATAATTCCTCCACCAGCCATAGCAAACCATATGACATAGTGTGAAAACCTTGTGATTGGAGGGTTCGTCGTCCATCGACCTCCATGTGCTCAAGTGAAAAAGGCGACAGAGAAAGCTTGGAACCTGAAAGGTGAGTTAACTATGACGGTACATGGAGAGAAAGCTTTAATTCTTAAGTTCTCCTTAGAGGAAGATAGAGTTAAAGTTTTAGAATATGGCCCTGTGTGGCTGTGTTCATTTTCCATACCCATTTTGTTGTAAGAGAATGAAAACCATTTATTCAGAAAGAGTTAGAGAATACACAAGCTATACCTATTTAGATGACCATCAGGAAAGTACCAGTCCATGTCTTCAACCCGGTTGGATTAAGCTACATAGCTTTTGTTGTTGGGAAACCTTTGTTACTTGATGGTCCAACTGTGAAAAAAACCAGAATGGCGTTTGCTCGTGTCTATGTTGAAATTAGCCCCAAGTCAGTTCCCAAGAAGGAAATCACTGTTGTCTTTGATGATGGTTCTAATTGTACTGTGGATGTTGATTATGCTTGGAAACCATCTCAGTTCCCCACATATTCTAGATTTTACCAAATTGAAGCTTGATTCCCTAAGAAGCCTAAGATTCATACCAAGCCTACTCCCGCGGCAATCTATGTTCCCAAGCCTAGAGGTAAGGATCCACCTTCTAATGGTTCAATTCAGAACGAAAATGTTGTGAAAATTTTATCTAAAGACGACTTAGGCTGGAAACCAGTCAAAAATAAGAGGAAGGCTTTGAACGTTGGAGGCGAAGTATCGAACTCTGAGTCTGCAGTCACCCCCAATACCCTCTAGGTTTTGAGCCTGATATAATGCAGCAAAGAAATATAACCATCACTCAACAACCCCCATCCAAAACTACTTTTCTATCCTTTTTACATGCTGGGAATGATGAGATGTTGGAGAATATGGAAGTCATTAATGAGCCTGCTTTGAAGGTGCTTTCTGGTACTACTCCTCGTGACACAAATTATGTTCCTCCTCCAGCAATGACTGCTATGCAGAATGTGATCTTACAGGGAGACCCCAAACCCAGTTCTAAGTCAGCTGTGTCACATTTGAGTATTAAAGGTTCAGACCTCAAAAAGGTGGGTCGTGTTAGACAAGCTCCTTACAGGGCTTGTTTCAAATGAATAACATTGGATGCTGGAATACCAGGGGATTGAATGATCCTCTGAAGCAAGTGGAGGTAAGAAATTTTATTCGAAATAGTGGTTTAAAGAATTTTGGTTTAGTAGAAACTAGAGTTCAAGCTATAAATAAAGATAGAATTGGGAACAACATTCTCTCCGGTTGGTCCTTTTTAGATAATTATGCCCACCATGAACTTGGTAGGATATGGTTAATGTGGGATATTAACTTAGCAATAGTAGATCTTCTCGAAAGCACCGATCAAACCATTTTTGCAAAATCTTTCATTATGAATGGCCCTTATTTTGTGATTTCTATCATCTATGGCCACAACAGTGAGAGCCAAGGAGAAGACCCGTGGACTAGCATCAATAATTTATCAGCTCAAAACACCCTTATTTGGGTTATCCTAGGAGATTTTAACACATATCTTTATTCCCATGAGAAAGAGGGTGGAGCCCCAGCTGATTCTTCTTCCTTATCCAACATTTATGGTTGCTTACAAGATTCAGAGCTCTTTGATTGCCCTTACATTGGTATCTTCTTTACTTGGTGTAATAAACAAAACACTCAAACTAGAATAAATGGGAAGCTGGACGGATTTTTAGTCAACATGTCTCGGTTTGATTTCTTCACCGACTCAATTAAAGAATTCTCTACCAATGACATTTTTGATCATTCTCCTATGGTCATCAGTACCTTTGCAAATAGAGAAACTGGGCCTAAGGCCTTCAAGTATTTCAACACTTGGGATGATGAGCCAGACTTTTATTAGGTTGTTAATGCTGCTTGGAACATTCATGTACAAGGAACCCCCATGTACAAATTTTTCACGAAACTCAAGAATGTCAAAATGCACCTAATAGCTTGGAGAATGAGTCGATTCACCCAGTTTAGTGCTCAATTTACGAAAACTAAGTTCACTATGGCATCCACACAAAGAGCCGTGCAATTCAATCCTTTTGTCCCATTACTATCTATGCTGAGAGAGCTATAGTTAAAGATTATGACAATAAGGTTAGACAAGAAAAATCCAAGAAAAAACAGCAATCTAGGGTTCAATGGCTTAAACTTGGAGACAACAACGCCCCTTTTTACCATAAGTCTATACTAGAGAGGAGGGAAAGAAACAAAATTCTAGTCCTTTATGCTAACAATGGTACTAGACTCTCCATCGATGAAGATATTATCAGTGAATGTGTCTCTTATTATACAACTATGTTTGGGCAACAAGCAGATACCCCATTGATGTTACTTCTTGGGACCATGTGAACATTCATCAAACTGTCACAGATGTAGAAGATCCTAAACTAGAGAAAACTATCACCAGTGATGAATTTTTTTATGCTCTATCCACCATTGACTCTGACAAAGCCCCAGGGACAGATGGCTTTCTTTCTATTTTTTCAAGAGATGCTGGAGAATTATAGGAATAGATTTCATCAAGACGATCAAGAGTTGTTTCACAAGTGAAAAATTGTCGGGAGAGGCAAATGCCACTTTAATCACTATTATCCCTGAAATTCCTCATGCTTCTTCCCTAAATGATTTCAGGTCAATTGCTTGCTGCAATGTCATGTATTAGTGCATCACTAAGATTATGACTGTCAGACTTAAGTATATTGTGAAGTACTTAGTTATCCCCTTCCAGTCTGCCTTCATCACAGGAAGGTCCATACAAGACAACATCATGCTTGCTCATGAACTTCTAAGGAACTACCATAGAGATAATGGATCTCCAAAATGCACCCTGAAGATTAATTTGAAGAAAACCTATGATTGTATAAGATGGGATGCTTTTCTTATGGTTCTGCAGAAGTTTCATTTCTCTCCAAAGTTCATCAGCTAGTTGAGCATGTGTATTACTTCTCTTAGGTTCTCAATTACGGTCAATGGCTTTGCATATGCCTACATCAAAGGTAAAAGGGGTATATGGCAAGGTTGTCCCCTCTATTTATACCTATTTGTCATGCTAATGTAGCTTTTCAACTCCGTTATGCTTCAGCAAGCTCAATTATTCCTATACACCCCTCATCCCAAATGTAAAGACCTCATTATCACCCACCTCTGCTTAAAATATGACCTTTTGGTCTTTATGGATGGTGATATTCAGTATACTAGATCTTTGGACACAACACTAACTACCTTTTCTGCTAGAATTATTCTAGTAGTTAACAACAGCAAGAGCATCATCTTATTATACTCAGTGTACAACGTCATAGAGTTTGGCATCAAGACTGTCCTTAGTTTTGAAGTTGGATCACTCCCTATAAGGCACCTTGGACTTCCCATGCTCTCCACAAGACTATATCATGCTTACTGTGCTCCCCTCTTGGACATCGTCATATCCAGAGTAAAATCCTAGAAATCCAGAGTGTTATCTTATCCTGGAAGGATACTTCTTATCAAGGCAGTACTCAGTAGCATGTTTGTGTTTCGGACTGCATGTTTTGTCCTTCCCAAGAAGACTATTAAAGCCCTTAACACTATTTTCAGAAACTTTCTTTGGGCAGGTACTGATCTCATCTACAAGTAACCTGCAGTGAAGTGGACTGTAATTTTCCTCCCCTACAAAGAGGGTGGTCTTGGCATTAGGTGCATTGCTACCACCAATATTGCTGCAAATATCAGGCACATCTGGGACATTGTTAGCAACAAGGTCACCATATGGGTCAAGTGGGTCTGCAAGAATCTCATCAAAAACAAGGAATTATGGCTTCTTAAGGTCCTTCTGATTTTCTTGGTGCTGGAGAAGGATCTTGGAACATAGAGAAACTGCCTACTAGTTTATTCTTCACTTAATTGGGAATGGAAAAGCCATTAAACTTTGGAAGGACGGATGTCTACCTTATGGTAAGCTATACAACCATTTCCCCCTCAACTTTCCTATGATACAGACCAACATATTGATGCTATTGTGAGAAGCTGCTTAGAAAATGGTCAGTGAGCCTTATCTCCCAACCTATCTAATGATCTTACCAATTTTACTGAAGAACTTCATAGAGTGAAGACTGATCCTTTGTTGGAAAATAGAATGGTATGGACTGCCAGTAAAAATAAAAAGTATACTTTAAAGGACACCTATAATGGCCTTAAAAATAAGCAACCAGTCCTAGCTTGGAACCCTCTTGTATGATTTACAATATGCATTCCTAGAAATTGCTTCATTATCTGGATGGCTATGCATAGGGCCTTGAATACCAGATACAAGCTATTGTCTTGGGGAATGAATGTGGATCCTACCTATGCCTCTTCAACCTGATGTTGGAGGATGACTACTATTTTTTTTTTCAAATGCAGCTATTACACCACTATTTGTAACAGATTACTAAGACGCTTGGGGAAAAGCGATATAAGACACTCAGACTGGGAACAATAGATTAGTTGGTGTGTGCAGAATATCAAAGGGGGCAAGGATGTTGGAAAAATAAGGAAGCTCACATTCAATACTTTCATTTATCACATTTGGTGTGAAAGAAATAGGATAATTTTCTCTCAGAAAATCTTACCTCATGGGATGGTCTATGATAACATTGTTGAAGAGGTAAAGCTGAAAATGTTTGCCTCTGCCATTAGCATGCCGGACAATCCTGAAAGCAGAGATCTGTCTGACGCTTAGAGATGTGATACAAGATCCATTATTGCTGCTCATATTGAAGTTCCTTGGCTGAAACCTGTTGAAGGTGAACTGGCAGTCAACACTGATGGCTCCTTGACAGACACAGATGTCGGGTATGGGTTATCATCAGATACCATAATGAGCCCATTTGAATACTTTTTCAGGTAGTTCTACCCCTCTATCTATCACTCACCATGAGTTACAGGGTGTGGAATCAGGTTTCAAACTTGTTGTCTCAAAAAACCACTCTAGAGTCTCTCTCAGAAACGACTCCATGAATGTGGCTTCCTATTTGTTCAGTCTAAACCCCAAGCCCCCATGGCATTGGAACCATGTGTGGGAATCAATCCAGTGCCACAAAGCCTTGCTTGCAGAAGTGACCATCCTGCATACATACAAAGAAACAAATAAAGCGGCTGATACTTTGGCCAGCTTAAAACCCCATGGAGATTATATCCCCATTGATCCCAGCAATTTTGAGGAGCACCTGAAAAGGATCATTGAAGAAAATGCCTCTGGGAAGTTTTACATAAGAAACAAGGTCGGGTTTTTTTTTAGGATCTCTCTGACCTTTAGTTTTGGTAGTTGTTAGTTTTTCTTGTCTGTTTCTTGGTTTTTTTTGTTTTTTCCTGTTTTTTCTTCCTTTGTAAGGTTGAGGTCTCCTTAAGCCCTTTCCTTTCAAAGAAAAAAAAAAGATTGCAGAGCTTCGTAGCAAGTTTCTAAGCAAAATACAAGCATATATGCGTACGATATTGAAGAGTGAAAATCACCACTTTCAAATGTTCTTAATTTTAAATAGTTACGACAACTCAAAGCTAGAGATTTTCTTTCGTTAGTTGGGGTTCAATAACATCTTATATATTATATTCTTATACTATAATAAAGAAAAGACCCCTTTTTTGGTGAAGCCTTTTTTGGTTGGTCATAAAAAATAAGATAGTTTGGTGTCACCTTGATATTACTAATATGACCCTTTATCAATCATTACTATGCATATATATTCAAGGGTAAAAATGTATATTAGACCAATAATTATATATTTACATGAATGTCATTATTTTAAAATTAGATCTAAAGTTAGTATATTCGGAAAGCTCTTTGAATTATCTACATAACAAGTACAAATAAGAATATTAAAAAAAAAATTATTAAGATTTTCTTTTCATTACCATCAAATTTTGAGCTGTTAAAGCAATTAAAATCAAGCATGTGCATCACACATGTGGTCTTACTATAGTTCTAATAAAGAATATGTATTTCGTTTTTCTTAAGAATTAAAACAAACCATAACTCAAGTAATTATAAAATCAGACCTTAATTAGATTTTCTTTGTTGAATCCAGAATTTTTAACTTAATCGCATCAGTGTAATCACCTTTTCATATTAGTATAGTACTAATTTGGTTTACCTTCCTTTTCTTCTCGTATCTAGGTTTCGGGTTGATTTTTACCATCAGCCAAGAATCCATAATTTTGCTTCTAACATGAAATCTGACGACTTAGATTTAAAGTGCAAACTGATTTGACACAAAAAGTGGATTTTGCAGCGCCAAATCATTTAGGGCCACAGAGTTCATTCCAGATTGCATTTATCATGATCCCCTTGAATGCAATCCTAAATCAGGACTTTATCATGATCCCCATAGTCTACGCCTAAGCCCCAGAGAGAGGCAGTAAAAAAGAAGCTGTGGTCGTGACCTCTAAGAAGGCAGTAAAAAATTAAAGACGTCTTCAAAACGATTAATAATAAAATAGTGTTAGGCTACAAAAATACATGAAAAGGGGAAATGAATTATCAGCTGCAAAAAGAGAGACAGTCAGTCAGAGATAATGGCAGTTCTCTAACGAAGCAATTGTTTACGAATTTTTCTTTCACAAACTCACTTCTTCATTACAAAATCCACTGCCGAGGACAAAACTTAGCCAACCTTAGCCACTTTTTTTTTCACAACCTTAGCCACGCATCTCCCTGAAGACAACCATAACCATGCATCTCCCTGAGGCTCTTGGAAGACAATCAGAGATAATGACAGTCAAAAAGAGGACCAAGATTAAATGCAAATATTCTTAGTTTAACGGTAGGAAACCGAACAGAATAGGAAAATTCTAAAGAAAATTATGCCTACATCACAAGTTTGAGACCAATTTTAGCACACATCTCCCAGAGGCTCTTGCTAGACTCGATAGCTCCGATATTACCATTTCTTTGTTTTCTTCATTGGCACAATATGCAATTGTCATTTCCTGCAAAGAATGTGCATTCTTCAAAATTACTTCTGCCCATCTCATCTCCTTCCTCTCCCCAATAAATGCACGAAAGTGAACTGACTGGAGGTGTTGAAGAAAGCCTTCACTTTCATCATATTCTTTTTCATCGTCAATAGACCAAAGAGTGCACTGAGTTGGAATGAAAGTAGCCTGACAAACATCGTAAGAATAACCTTTTAGACTGCAAAACTCTTCAGCATAACCTAATATATGCTTAATCATTTAATCCTGGTATTGGAAATCAAAATTTTTGAACACTTACTTCGTCGAAGTCAAGCCTCCTTAAATTAGGTGATGCTTTGAGCAATGCAAATATTAATTTATCTGTGGTAGGTCCCTCAAACAGGCTCAACTCGTTCAAATCATGAAATGTAGGTAGGTTGTTTATCAAATCGTCTACATCAGAGAGAGCCTACTCAACACAAGGCAGCGCCAATAAATACATAAGTTTTGAGGAGTCCGATTGACCAAACATAAAAACATACAGAGAGCACCAAGAAAGAAGAATACCTCTAGGGCTGGAGCATCTATTACTAGCAGACTTTTTACATGAGAAAGGGCTCGAAGAAACTTACTTATAGCTGCACCATGACCTATCCTTGGCTCCCTTGTTGCATCAAAGTAGACTTCTGCGATATTTAGCTTTACAAAGCTAGATAGGTCGTAATCCTTTGCCACATTACCAGTGTAAACAAGAGATACCAGACTTGGTGCATGAATTTTGAGATGACAATCTTGTAGACCGTCTTCCTTGTCTCCATCGGACGAATAGTCGATTTTTTTTAGAGCTGGAGTCAAAATGCAGAATTTCCTCACACCAGACCAAGTGCAGTTTTCCAACGTCAATTTTTCAAGGACAGGGCAACTAATAAAGCTATCATCACTAAATTGGATGCGACAAAGTTCAAGGCTCTTAAGTTTCGGAAAAGACAAACTTTTAGGAGCATGGACAGAAGAGAATGTACTTAACTCCAGTTTAGTCAGTGATTCACATTTAAAAAGAGACGAGGGGATAACAAAAGGTTTGTCTAGACGCAAACAGAGACCGAGTTGTTTGACATTACGCTTTGTTATATAAGAGATCCATGAATGAACCCTAGATGCATTCATGTGTTTATTAGTCTCGAGATCAAATATTTGAATATTTGATTCATAATGATGAAGCAATGTTCTATCCACAAAATCCATGAATTTATTGATCTCAGACAATGAAGGGGGTTCGGAATAACTCCAATAGGGAAATTTAAGTATGAGGGATCGATGCCCATAGGGCATTCCATCTTTAGATAGTATACAAGTACGAACAACAAGCTTGAATTCAAGGAAAGAGAGGATATAATGAACAATTGCGTCGGGTAATTCGCTAATCCTATCTTCTGCCTCACCAGTGCTGCTATTATTCTTTCCCTTAAGTAACTTTTTATTAGTATACAAATCCATGATTGTTTCAATGAACCCTAACTCAAGTATGCACAGAATTGTCCTAACAAAATACTAAAAACCCTTTGAATTTGAGAGTTAAACAAGGTATTTTGGGTAGAAAATCTTCCACTGTTTTTGTGTGGAGATTGCGAGTTATTTATATTGATAAAGCACTGTAAAGTGCGGAGTTATTGTTACAGACTCAATCAACAATGACTCAGAAACTGATTCAAAAACCGTATGTAAAGATAGCCTAATATATTCTCCTTATTACTCTCTCTGCTGACTGCTTCCATCACCATTCAAACTGTTATGGTTAACATCCCTCCTCAAGTTGTACTGGAGCTTGCGGATGTGCAACTTGGATCGCAAAATCTGAAATCTTGGAGCTGCAAGCCCCTTTGTAAATATGTTTATCTCTATGTGTTTTGTACGTGCATGAAACACCGGGTTTGCCGTTAAATACGTTGCGCAAGATTGTCACACCATAGAGACGGAGTGGTGCAGTGAACCGATAACTCCTTTAGAAGGGACTGTATCCAGATTAGTTCTGATGTAGCAATGGCAACACCTCTATATTCATCCTCCGTGCTCGACTTAGAAACGGTTTTCTGCTTGCGTGCGCTCCAAGAGATTAAATTTCCACCAAAATAAATACAATAGCCACTGGTGGAACGTCTCATCATCCAAACTCCCAGCCCAATCAGCATCCGAGTATGCATGAAGTGAATAGTCTTTGCCTGCTCTCAAGGTGAGACCATAATCAATAGTGCCCTTCAGATACCGGAGAATTCTTTTCATAAGCTCCCAATGTTCAATGAATGGATCATGCATATATTGACACGCCTTATTAACAGCTACCGATATGTCAGGTCTGGTGATATGCAAGTACTGTAATGCACCCACTACACTTCGATAAAGAGTCGCATCATGAAACTTTGTAGAACCTTGTTTTTGAATTTTGATATTGGCAGCCAACGGTGTGCACACAGGCTGAACGCCATCCAATTTGGTACGTTTAAGAAGATCTGAAACATACTTTCTTTAAGTAAGTACTAAACTGTCACCTTGCCGCAGTACTTCTACATCCAAGAAAAAGGACAAGTCTCCCATGTCCTTGATTTCAAATTCTAACCTAAGCGTATCAATCAGCGGCTGTACCTTTTGTGCATCTGAACCCGTGACAATAATGTCATATACATACACAAGTACATAGGTAACGGCATTTCCATTGTGGTGAACAAACAAGGAGCTGTCTGCAACAGAAGCCGTAAAACCAATTTTCAAAAGAAAAGTGCTCAATCTGGAGAACCAAGCACGAGGTGCTTGCTTAAGACCGTAAAGAGCTTTATGTAATTTGCAGACATGATTAGGATAGTTAGGATCAACATACCCTGCCGGCTGCTTCATGTACACTTCCTCATCCAAATTTCCATGCAGAAATGCATTTTCAACATCTAGTTGCTTTATCGCCAGTGATTCATCACAGCAATTGACAGAACTAAACGTATCGTGCACGGTTTTATAACTGGGCTGAATGTTTCCCCATAATCAACTCCTTGCTGTTGGTTGAACCCCTTAGCAACTAGACGTGCTTTATGTCGTGCTACTGTCCCATCTAGATTTTGTTTAACCCGGTAGACCCACTTTGAGACTACTATATTCATGCCATCTTCATACTTGACTAAAGAAAAGGTGTCATTACGAATGAGAGCATTGATTTGAACATCCATTGCTGCACACCATTTCGGGTTTTTGGATGCTTCAGTATAACAAGTAGTCTCCATGAACTCAGAGTCTTGCAACGGATACTTAGTTGCAGTGAGACACAACTTATTGATTGGTTTACTAATGCCTGACTTTGCTCTTGTTGTCATTGGATGAGACACTGTCGTGCTGATAGAAGGCTGCATATTTTGATCTAAGTGAGATGACTGCACCTATGGTTGAGATTGTGAAGGAGTATCCGAAGTATGAGAAGAAACAGAAGCTTCAGTCGATATTGAAATCTGCGGTGATATCTGAGGTGATATCGCTGAAGCTGTCTCATGTGCAAATGTCTCAGGCATACCATCTGACAGTGATTGTGCTTTGAATCTTCCAGCGCCGCACTGTTTTGAAGCTTCTGTTCATTACGAGTCTTAAATGGATGTGTTAAAAAGATACTCATGTCCAGAAGGAATAATACCTGAAGTTTGCACTGGCTTATGCTGCTGCTTTGGCTTGAATGGAAAGTACTTCTCTTCAAATCGCACATGACGTGAAACATACACTCTACCAGACTTTCTATGGAGACACAAATATCCTTTTTGAGAGTGGATGTATCCTATAAACACACAGGGTAGAGATCTTTGTTCTAATTTGTTGGAGTTATAAGACCGTAAGCACGGATACACTAGACAACCAAAAACTTTTAAGAGGGAATAGTCGGGATTTGTTTGAAAAGTATTTCTAGAGGAGTTTCAGCAACTTTGGAAGTCTATTTATCAGGTAACAGGCTGTGTTGAATGCATCATCCCAATAGGAGGTAGGCATATGTGCCTGAAACAACAATGCTAAACCAGATTCAGTGACATGGCGTATTCTTCTTTCCGCTATACCATTTTGAGGAGAGGTATGTGGACAAGTGAACCTGTGTTGAATGCCAGTATCATTCAAGTAGGCAGTGAACTTTTTGTACTTGAGTGCATTGTCTGACTGAAAAAAATTTATTTTGTGATTGGTAAGATTTTCAATCTGTTTTCGAAACTGGATGAATGTTTGTAGAGCATCTGATCGTTGAACCAATGGAAAAATCCAAGTAAAGTGGGAATAGACGTCCATAATGAGCATGTAATATTAAAACCAGACCTTGACAGAATAGGGGAACCCATATATCGGAAACGATCAAACTTAACGGTTCTTCATAAATTGTACTACTAAGAGAAAAAGAAAGTTTTCTACTTTTGCTGACATGACATGAATGACAGAAATCAAAAGTTTTATTTAAAACAGGTAAAGAAAACCTATGACAGACTTTGAAACTGTTTGAAGCATTGGATGACCCATCCGTTGATGCCAAACTGGTAAGGAAGAGGCAACATGAACTCTAGGCTTTATTGGCTTGTCCAATTGATCAATTCCTTCAAAAACATACAGTCCATTCCTATTCATCCCTTGCGGCAGCATTGTTCCCCGTGTGCTTGTCCTTCACAAAGAAATGAGATTTGTGAAACTCAAAGTAGACATCATTATCAGAACAAAACTGATACACAGGATAATAAATTGGTTTTAATTTCAGGCACATGAAAAACTCGGTTCAACTTATATAATCTGGAGTTGTATGTGAAGGTTGCATTACCAACATGAGCGATATTGAGAGCATTTCCATTACCCACATGGACCTGCTCAGTGCCCTCATATTCATGAGGAATTGTTAGGTTCCGCATATCTGTTGTAAGATGGTGAGTAAGCGCCTGTATATGTTACCCACTCATCATTATGTGCACCCCCTGGAAGAGCTATATATGCAGCCGGTGGTCTATTCTGTTGTTGTTCGGCTTGTCATATCGAAACCAGCATCTATCTGCTCTGATACCAAGTTAAACAAGGTATTTTGGGTAGAAAATCTTCCACAGTTTTTGTGTGGAGATTGCGAGTTATTTATATTGATAAAGCACTGTAAAGTGCGGAGTTATTGTTACAGACTCAATCAACAATGACTCAGAAACTGATTCAAAAACCGTACATAAAGATAGCTTAATATATCCTCCTTATTACTCGCTCTGCTGACTGCTTCCATCACCATTCAAACTGTTATGGTTAACATTGAGTCAAGCCGATCCAAAAAAAAATGAGCCACAATAAATACAGAATTTAGAAGAACTACCTTAGGCTCAGTTGATTACCAGAATCCTTGACGAATTCTATCTTGAACCCAACTGTAACGAAGAACTTTATAGGTGGTGTTGGTGCTCTGTTGAATACCAAACATTATATATGGACACCGTAAAAGACCAAGGTTTAGAAGCGTCATCTATTGGTGCTGCCGCCGGTTTCCATAAAGTGTATTGAGTGTGCCTCAAGGGAAACTCCTCAATACACGCGGTGGAAGAGCCAATCTAAAAAGAGTAGTTCTGCGCCCAGAGGTCCCGTGGAGTCTTCTTTGGAGACCTGGCTCGGACCTCTACTAATATCAAGATTTTAAAACATTATTACAAAGTAATTTTGGATGTATATCCTTAGCCTTAATTAATCTTTTAGAGACGAAAATTACATAACAAGAACATTCGCTAAAACGTTAGTTCACCCTAAAACGTGAACAAATACACAAGGCACCCTTCTGAGTTCTGAGTCTCTGACACTCCCATAGTTTAGTTCTTTTGGTAGTTGCAAATATGCAAATTTGTCGTCATTGACATCCCAAGAGATTATTAACTCGGAGGAGCCTTTGCCATGCGTTCTGCCAGACCAGTGCATAGCTCCATCAACAAGTAACCCACTTTGTCTATCAGACGGGAAACCTGTAAGGCACAACTTGACTGCTTTTCCATGAATTGGAACCTAACGTATAGACATAGACTAAATAAATACCCTTACATCCATTCTCATCTAATTCAATATTAACTTGTAATCATGGATTTTTCCATTGTAGCCGAAACCATTTATACGGATCGGACACCACCCGTTGTATATCTATTTGGTGATTTGTGTACCTTCTTGTACACTGTAGTGGCCGGTTTCCAAATACAAATTAAATTTTTCAAAAAAATCGGACAAATTAGGCAAAACCAGACCATTACCCAACATCAAAACATCAAAACCTTTGGATTTGAATGGGTAATCCAACTCAGTATAATCAAACTCATTCAGTGACGACGATAGTGAATCATATACATCTTTCTGCATCATAATAAAACGAGCATCAGAAACTATATGAAACCAAGTCTTGCAAATACACTTACATGCGTATGTTGATTTCACTGGTACCCTCAGAAGGATCTCATGGCAGATCTCTTCGGGAAGGCTTGACACTGTCTCTCTTATGCTTCGACTATAATTTTTGTAAAAAAGAAGTTAAGGGGTGATCTTTATAATTTATAGGAGAACAACAAGTCAGGCCAACAAGTCCTAAAGTTTAATGTAATTATATTTAAAGTTCTACAAGGAACCACGCATGAATGTGGTAATTACAGAAGAGTTAAGACAACCTCAAGAGGACTCCCTTTAGGAATGGGGAACCAAGAAGATAGTCATGAGGTAAATCTTGAGGGATGGAAAGCTGTCGAGTTGAATTGTCACGAGTTGCTCAACTGCTCCACGGTCCACTTCCAATATTATGTGTAGCTCTTGTCAGACCATATTAATTTCCGTTATCTCCACGAAATTCCATATATGATGACTTCCTCAATCAAACAATTTCAGTGGCAATAAAATTGTGACTTTAGATTTATAGACTTTGCAAGCACCAGCACAGGCAGGCTAGTACGGATCCATGTCCTTCGCGTCTTTGTCAACATGTAGACTTTCAATGCCTTTGAGAACTGATTCGTAATTCTTTACGTTAAACCTTGTCTTATGCGAAGAAGTGTTTTTGGGTGTCTCCACAGACCGAATAGGTGAACATCTTTGTGCATCTGTAACCCTGCGGAACGCTCCTGGACTCGCCTCAGTAGTACGGAGATGAGATGGATCAGTAGACTTTAACCCAATTATTGCATCCCGGCTGCTGGAAATTGCAGGCCGACTTGCTGATCCACTTGTTTTTCCCAAAAGATTAGAGCTACTTAACTGCAGGAGAACGAAAGATATACTACATTAAAACCTACAATGGCACAATCTCAAGAGGAAACCATTGCAACACGCTATCACTTACAGGAGTGCGTGAGGGAGGAGTGACCATTGGAGATTGCTGATACACCAAATTTGTCCAGTCATATGCAAGATCAAACTGAAAACCTGCAAGAAAACAAAAAATTACTTTGAGCTAGCACAAATATAAAGGGAAAGAATAGGACTAATTATAGGAACACACCATTAGTAGCATAAAGCTCACGGAATAATCTTCTCAAATACGCATAATCAGGCTTAGCATCAAATCGTAGTGAACGACAGTGATGAAAGTAAAACGCAAACTCCATAGGACAACCCTTACATAAATCCTGAGGAAATAGCAACGGACTTTCCGGTCATAAAGCTTGTTGTAAATAAGCATCCAGACTATAAGGTCACAAAGAATTAATCATAAATAAACAAGCACCTCGACAGATGTGGATAACATCTTTTCTCTGATTATTTCGTTCTTCTTTTATCTGTTACTGCTCTCAACCCTTGCCAAGGAAGACTATAGACGGATTAAAGAATCAATTGAGTTCATGAGAGAAGAACACATTCAAGACAGCTTGCCTCTTTATATAAAAAAAACTTCAGAAAAAAGGGAACCAGGCTAGAGTCATACCTTCCACGTAGAAAGTACATAAGCGTGTATCCTAGAGATTCTAAATCATCTCTCCGACTTTGCTCTATTCATTATGAAAATAATGAAACCATCAATTATATGCACGAAATAGGTGACATAAGTTTCAGACGGCTGTGATAGAATCTAGTCAAGGTGTTGGTATCAAGAATAGGTAATGAACAATTACTCACCGATACCAAGATGGGAATTTCTGCTTGCATAACGTGGAGATCCGATCAAATCTTTCTTTTCTCTGCAGTACATACAACAACAGGAGGTTTAGAAAGAAAGATTCATAGTTTCAACTACGAAGGCCAATAAGCATTATTTATCCTGCTTTTATCTCTTTCATGAAAACATTTAATGGGGACTCAAACTCTCAAAGCATACGGCATAAAAACTTCAAGCTACATGAAGCGGGCATAACATCTAAGAGAAATCAGGGCCATTTCCGCGCATATTGACATGAGTGTTGTCAATCTACACATGAAATGTGAAAAGTGTATCCTTGCCACGAAGAAAATACGTTTTCCCCTGATCAACGAGCTCAACCATAAAGAACACAATCCTATTCAAGGCTATACGTACCTGTATGGAGCATGTTGCTGGGTCTTAGAATTTCTGTACTTCTTAGCCAAACCAAAATCAATTATGTACACCTGATTTGCACAACAAAAGCAAACACGTAAAGAAAGATTTTCCATTTGAAAACTGAAAACATAATGACTTAGTTATCATCATAGTAACCTGGTTTGCATGCCCTCCCGTACCCATAAGGAAATTGTCTGGCTTAATATCTCGGTGCAAGTAAGATTTGCTATGAATAAATTCCACTCGATTTATCTGGCAAGGATGTCCACAAACACCATAAATAAAATAATAAAAAAATAATTATAGAACAAGAATGGCAGTAAAAAGATAAACTTGAAAGCTTACCATTTGCTCTGCAAGCATTAATACTGTCTTAAGAGAAAATTTCCTGCCACAGGAGTTAAAAGATCTTCCAAACTAGGTCCAAGCAAGTCCATAACAAGAACTTTGTAATCTCCTCTTCCCCGAACCATCTCGCATTTGTAATTCCAGCTAGCGATTTGTAAACAAAAAGAAGATATCAGAAAACATAAAGGTAAAAGCATGAAACGTTATAATAAACAAAAGCAAAAAGGTTAATATGTTAATTACTTCCTCCTCGAAAACCCTGTACAAAGCTGACTCGTATAACAATTGAGGATACTTCGCCTTTGCATTTTCCTGAAAGAAAATCACAAAAAATTGAGTACCTAAGAAGCGGGTATGGTAGAATATCTGATTCCTAGTTTACCACATTCAACGTCAATTGTCTGTATTTTAAATTGGGTCATCTACTAGGAAAGGCAAATATCCATTCTGCTTAATTCAATTACACGATTTTTCTAAATTGTATTGCGTACTTTCTCTAAGAAGTAAAATACTAACAAGCTTTCAACTCAAATCTGTATATTAGCATCTGCACTTTACCACTCTGTTAATTAGTGATACAAAACTAGGTATTCCGGCCACACCCAAATTTCGATAACCTACCCAAAGACATTTGTTCAAGGGAAATATTTGGATTTTTCCTATAGCCCCTAGAAATTCAAAGCTTCGCCCATCCTACTGTTTTATCCCACCTAGATTTTCAATCCTGCTTTTAATAATGCATCTACTTGTTGTATTTATAAAATTGTAGAAATTCTTATCAAAATTCAACTAATTAACAACAAATTTGAACTCTAGACTGATAGTAATTAATATAAACTGTAAAGAGATCAAAGAAAACTCTTACTAGCTTAATAGCAACCTCTTCATTAGTCTGAATATCAGTACCTACACAGAAAACAAACATTGAAATCCTTATCAACATTGAAATCCTTATCAACACATACAAAATCCTGAAAATCCAAAAACAAAAGAAGAAATTTAGAATCCAAATAGATACATACCTAAATAGATTTGTCCAAAAGACCCACTGCCAATCTGATGACCAATTTTAAACTCATTCCCCTGGATCCCAACTCTAGGATTCACCATTTTTCAAACTCAGCAACAACACCCCAGACCAGACACAGTCCCTAAACTTTAAAAAGAAAAATAGTAGTCCGATAAAGGAAAAAAAGTAATTCAATAAAAATACCAAAATATATGGCAGATACCATAATTACTGTGGATTACTTGGATGTTAAGGCACTGTAGTGTGGGACCCAGAAACCGCCCACGTGTAAAGCTTACGCTTTCGTGGAGTGCTCGTATCTGTGTTCGTGTGTCAACTGTCAAGCTCTTGTTTAAAGAAGGTCGGTTTGATGATTATAAGGTCAAAAATATCTACTTTCCCTAGCTTCAAAAAAAATAAAAAATATACAGCGGTTGTATTATTTACTTTTTTTTTTTTTTTTTTTTTTGAGAAGAAAGGCTGAGATTATATAAAAAAATTGTAAGAAGGCAACAAGCCCCATTTTTATCCTCGTTTAATTGGGGCCGCCCACATTAAATGGGGTCATGCACTAAAATAAAACAGGTCACCCAATAGTAATTTGGGTCACCCTTTATAAAAAAACTTTCTAAATGGTTAGTCTTACCCTTTAAAGGCCTTGACAAATAAAGCTCTCACATTAAATAGTGATGAAACCCTCGATTCCTATTGGTCAAATAGCCCTTTTCTAATGCGTAGCTATGGTGAGGACACTTGGGATAACTCTTTTGGTTGTAATAATTAAAATTTGGTTAAATTTAGGTTACATCAAATACTTAACTGACCGTTAATAATCTGTAGACAAAAAAGTAGGTGGACAATACTTATGTCGAATTTGAGCTTAAATAATTTTGTTACAC